>CAMXCT020000995.1:0-189534 GCA_947184155.2 Cladocopium goreaui | reverse complement strand
ATACATTACATACATTACATACATTACATACATTACATACATTACATACATACCATACATACCATACATACATACATACATACATACATATATACATACATACATACATACATACATACATACATTTATATGTAATTACATGGAACTCAAAGTAGATGGCTCAACTCAAAAACCAAAATACCCATAAGATGGCACCGCGCGCTGAGAAAGAAAACGGCGCTATTTTAGCTGGAACATAGAACGAGTTCCGCCAATTGAAGAAAAAATCGCCCTACTATAAAATGAGAAGGTAGATGGCGCAACTGCCACTCCAGTATATGGACATAAGGGTATTGTTAACTAAGCTTACTACATTTCCGATCATTTTTGCTTGTTTGTGCTGTAGATTACACATGTCTGTATTGTAAATATATTATTTACACATATATATATATATAATTCCCCTAGATTTTTTATCCTAAAAATGAGTTGCGCCATCTATGTCCCTTAAATCCCATTCAAACGCCAGAAAAAAATCGGTGGGTTAAAACATGAGTTGCGCCATCTATGTCCCTTAAATCGCATTCATTTTTAAAAATTTCATTGCCATACCTTGAAAATGAACCACTGAATGTTTTAAAACTGATTGTGGGCAGAATTTCATTTTTCAACATATTTTGACAAATTATTTTAAAAACATGCAGTAAAAATTCATTGCAAAACCTTGAAAAATGATCCACTGAATGTTCTAACATTGGTTGTGGGCAGAATTTTGGATAGAAATATTTTTTAACAAATATCAGATTATTCAGCACATATGCACAATTTTAACATTTCAATATGTTGCAAAAGCAGCTTTTGTGGTTTACAAACTATAAACGTGACATTTTTCATTTTGCTCTTTCTTTCTGTTCCCTCCTTTCTTACTTCCCGTTGTGTCTCCCCGTTGTGTCTCCCCGGGGCGGTGATCCCAATGCAACGAGTCGGGGTGAGCGTTTTGCACCAATGCGCGCGCGCATTGGTGGAAAAGGAAAGCAAGCAGCATTTTCACCGGGGCAAAACCACCAGGAAAGACATCAGAGCTATCCCAAGACAGGAGGCAGTTGCGCCATCTATGTCCCTAAAAATGATGTATTTTTTGCAATCTTCTGGCAATTTGCCACTTTGCTTGGCCCCGGAAAACGGGCCCCACCAAGTCCCCCGAAAAAGAGCTTTTTCCTGAGTTTCCCAAAGGAAACTTGACACTTGGTGGGGTCCGTTTTCTGGGGCGAACCCAAGTGGAAAATTGGCACTGTGGTGGTTTCCCCCCATTTTGTTTCTAAACATCAAGCTGCCTTTTTGGGACATAGATGGCGCAACTCCCAACTCATTCGCCAAAATCAAGCTATCCATCAACCAACCTAACCAAAATATGCCACATCGATCAGAGTTATCCCAAGACAGAAGGCAAAACCACCAGGAAAGACATCAGAGTAGTCCCAGGACAGGAGGCAAAACCACCAGGAAAGACATCAGAGTTGTCCTTTTTGGGACATAGATGGCGCAACTGCCTCCTGTCTTGGGATAACTCTGATGTCTTTCCTGGTGGTTTTGCCTCCTGTCTTGGGACTACTCTGATGTCTTTCCTGGTGGTTTTGCCTTCTGTCTTGGGATAACTCTGATCGATGTGGCATATTTTGGTTAGGTTGGTTGATGGATGTCGGGAGATATGAGGGAGTTGCGCCATCTATGTGGGCATTCCCAGCCTGATTTTGGCGAATGAGTGGGAGTTGCGCCATCTATGTCCCTAAAAATGATGTATTTTTTGCAATCTTCTACGCTCTGGCAATTTGCCACTTTGCTTGGCCCCGGAAAACGGACCCCACCAAGTCCCCCGAAAAAGAGCTTTTTCCTGAGTTTCCCAAAAGGAAACTTGACACTTGGTGGGGTCCGTTTTCTGGGGCGAACCCAAGTGGAAAATTGGCACTGCGCTGGTTTTCCCCCATTTTGTTTCTCAACATCAAGCTGCCTTTTTGGGACATAGATGGCGCAACTCCCACTCATTCGCCAAAATCAGGCTATCCATCAACCAACCTGACCAAAATATGCCACATCGATCAGAGTTATCCCAAGACAGAAGGCAGAACCACCAGGAAAGACATCAGAGTAGTCCCAAGACAGGAGGCAAAACCACCAGGAAAGACATCAGAGTTGTCCTGGGACATAGATGGCGCAACTGCCTCCTGTCTTGGGATAACTCGGATGTCTTTCCTGGTGGTTTTGCCTCCTGTCTTGGGATAACTCTGATCGATGTGGCATATTTTGGTTAGGTTGGTTGATGGATGTCGGGAGATATGAGGGAGTTGCGCCATCTATGTGGGCATTTCAAGCCTGATTTTGGCGAATGGGTGGGAGTTGCGCCATCTATGTCCCTAAAAATGGTGTATTTTTTGCAATCTTCTACGCTCTGGCAATTTGCCACTTTGCTTGGCCCCGGAAAACGGGCCCCACCAAGTCCCCCGAAAAAGAGCTTTTTCCTGAGTTTCCCAAAGGAAACTTGACACTTGGTGGGGTCCGTTTTCCGGGGCGAACCCAAGTGGAAAATTGGCACTGCGCTGGTTTCCCCCCATTTTGTTTCTCAACATCAAGCTGCCTTTTTGGGACATAGATGGCGCAACTCCCAACTCATTCGCCAAAATCAAGCTATCCATCAACCAACCTAACCAAAATATGCCACATCGATCAGAGTTATCCCAAGACAGAAGGCAAAACCACCGGGAAAGACATCAGAGTAGTCCCAAGACAGGAGGCAAAACCACCAGGAAAGACATCAGAGTTGTCCTTTTTGGGACATAGATGGCGCAACTGCCTCCTGTCTTGGGATAACTCTCATGTCTTTCCTGGTGGTTTTGCCTCCTGTCTTGGGATAACTCTGATCGATGTGGCATATTTTGGTTAGGTTGGTTGATGGATGTCCGGAAATATGAGGGAGTTGCGCCATCTATGTGGGCATTCCAGCCTGATTTTGGCGAATGAGTGGGAGTTGCGCCATCTATGTCCCAAAAAGGCAGCTTGATGTTGAGAAAAAAATATGGGGGGAAACCAGCGCAGAAGATTGCAAAAAATATGTCATTTTTAGGGACGTAGATGGCTCAACTGACCTGTTTTAAAGGGAGTTGAGCCATCTATCGCCCATTTTTTTTGACATAGATGGCGCAACTCAAGATTCTGAGCTATCTACTTTGAGGTACGAGTAGGTCAATAATCGCAAAACAATGGCATGATGATGCCAATGAAAAGGAACATGAAGACGCTGCAATGCACCATCTCTATATTACACATACATGCATATACAGAACCAAAACCTTAATTGCATATGTATTACAGACATATTCTTTGCCAATGCCCGTCCATAACTTCTATCTCTTTTTGGGTGGCTATTCTGCAGTTGGAAACCACCAACTCCAGAGCTTCAGCCGAGGGGCCGTTTAGTGATGTTCCAGCAGATCTCTTTGGAGTGGCCGGGGATACCACAAATCTCGGCCGCAGAGGACATGGAATGACTTCATTATCTGGGTATGGCTATGGGTTATATATGTACATACCATATTTTGGATTATATATGGGTTAGAAATTATACATGGGTTATAAACAGGATATATGATAAACATGGATTATAATACATCGTTATCATTCTATATTATATGGTAAAAGTTATATGTGGTTGCAATTATATGGGTTATATACATATATATGAATTATATATGGTTATGTGATATATGGGATTCATATGGGACATAGAGCTTTTTTCCGCCATTTACATTAGTGACATCCTTAAATTCAGGGCATGGGTGCAGTTCAATGGATGACCCGGCCGGTGGTTTCAACCAGCCTAGTGGAGTGGAAACATGGCCTGCACACAGATGATTTCCCTATTCAAAGAAAGAAATGTAGTAGACCTAATAATAAACCTACCATTTGGAGATGTTAGTTACCACCTGGTTTTAATATGTTCTCTGGTCATATTAGGGATGGTTTATCATTGGTTTTACCACATCAGACAGATCATTGTCTCATTGCCAGGTGGAATTGCAAGGGCAGTCCCAGCAAGGGTGGCCCGCAGCACCACCCGATCTCCAGCAAAATTTGGAGAGAATTCCAGCTGCATGTGAAACCACTTGGGATTGAATTCCAGACCACTTCGCATATGCATCTGTGTATATATATATATTTATATAATCACATATATATATATATATATGTAATGTATATATATATATATATAGCTAGTGCCCGGAAGAATTTGCAGATCCAACTTCTTAATTCAGACTTTTGATCTTTTTGTGTCTGACTGGGCTACCCCGGATACTATCCATGGCCATGGCCATGGCGGCCATTCGGTGAACTAAACCATACTACTGGTGGGTTCAAATAGGCAATTCTTGGGCATTTCTATCTATACCCTCCGATTACTTAGCATAGCCATGGAAAATGGCCCATAGCAATAGATGGTTTACCTATTAATAGCATGGTGATTTTCCATGGCTATGATAAATAACCAGATGGTAGCCATGAAAATCTATAGGTATAATAGACAGTTCTATCAAATAGACCATGAACATCTATAGATATAATAGACCATAGATATAATAGACCATAGATTATCCTATATGTATGGTTATCCTATAGTTATGAAAATCTATACATAGATAAAAACCAAATTTGATGGTTATCCTCAAATCTATAATAACCATCAAATTTGGGGATGCATACAATGTGCTTTGTACTTGTCTAGCTCCAAAGTACCCCTTCTTAGGGGATACATGTCCCGTTTGGGAATAACCATCAAACAATCATGTTACATTGCAAGGTAACCCCCTGGTTCAATGGTTCAATCAACCAAGCGTATGTTATTAAAATCGCCATCAATTCTCCATAAGATATCATCTGGTTGGTGGTTCAACCCCTCTGAAAAATATTAGTCAATGGGAAGGATTGTCCCATATATGATGGAAAATAAAAAATGTTCCAAACCACCAACCAGTCATAAAATCACTATCAAATCACTATAAAATCGCCACAAGTCACTAAAAAATCACTATGAAATATATAGTTTTCCCATTGACATAGAAGTTAAACATAGTTAAACATAGTTAAGCATAGTTAAACCAGCTATAAAAATCAGCTTTTTGCACCTTTCTAATCACGATCTTTCCATCCAAGCCGCTGGGCACATCACCTTACTGGAGCATTGAGAAGCATCGTGCCCTCGACCTCCACCTTATTTGCGTGCTTACGGCTCGAGGCGTCCAAAAAAAAGTCTCCCAAATTTCTAAAAGGTGTCCAGTTGGCATAAAAATTAATATCACAATTTAAATTTAATATATCCATTTAATATCACAAATTTGATGAAATTTGGAAGTTGATGTGATTTTTTCATGGGATTGTCATATTGAATTATTGAATCCTAATGGGATTTGCAAAGGATGCTAATGGGATTTAATATGATTTAATTATATTTAATTATAATGGCATGTTACTTGGATTAGATTTGGGATTTCAAAGCATTTTTACATAATGAGATTTCAATGGGACTCCAATGGGGTTCAGTGGTAAATAGGGCTTCAACCAACAAACATGGGGATATGGGAATTCGCCTCGTAAACTAATGGCTATGGTCCATGGGGAGTGTCCATCATTTGTATGATGGTTTACTGGAGAGTCTATCGTGGAAAAAATGATGCTATCAACAAGAAATGGTAATATTAGAAGCCAGACGCAAGAAAAAAACTGGTAATTCAACTTGGACATCAGCCACGTAGCAAACAAAATGCGAGTTCAACTCAGTTCAACTATATAACGATTCTGGCAAGTGAAATTGCATTTCCCGAATCGGACGTGTGGGCAATGGAGTAATCTCTGACAAACATGGTATTACTGTCCAAAAATCATCGTAAGGATATAAACAAAAAAATAATGTAGATGTAATAAAATAATCAAGCAATTTGTGGGGGACCCTAGTGAAAAGACCACGTGAAGGATCATCGTCCAAAAAACGGGCGGAACATACAACATATTTGAACCATATGATCAATTGTTTTATCCGGATCGCACACCAAAAAGGAGAAATTACAATGGTGATCTGGGACCCCCATCAGTGATGATCACTCCAAAATCACAGTCCGTGGCCCATGAAAAAGAAGGTGGTGTCCATTTGTTAAACATCATTCATGGCGTTGCGGTGAAGGCGGCACGGAAGCTCCCAAATGGTCTCTACGGTGAAACACGCAGCAACAACGCAGGTGAAAAAAGGTGAAGCAACTTCAAATACAGAACAAAGCCGGGCAATCAAGGCAAAAGAGAAAAATATGAAAAAATGGTATGTTAACGGACATTATGAATTCAAAACAGCGCCGTCGCTTTGGGTATTCCTATCATTCCATAATACTGCTGACCATCCGAACTATGGCCAAACGCAATGAAACAATATGCCAAGCAATCGAGGCATGGACAATGGAAGGTGGAATGGGGAGAAACATAGCACAGCATCAAACAGGGAATCTCACGTCTCACCTTCCGGCTGATGTCGGGGGGTTTCCTATCATAGAGGTACCCCTACATCATCCATTTTTGGGAATCCCCAATTTATCGAAACCTCCACCACCCCTCGCCACAAATTATGTGCAAGGGACAGTTGGAGCAGGTTCGCTTGTATTCTGGCTCATAGGGCTCACTCTTGTGCTTCTCCCAACTACGGTCCGCCTCAAGAATGCTGCTGACTAGCTGCTGGTTCAAGCTCAAAACAAATGATGCGCGTACTTTCAGAAAACAAGGCCTGGATTTCAAAGTCTGTTTTCCATGCTGCTGCATCAAGTGATAAGAAGCGATTTGTGTTGTTCGATGTTGGCCTTAAATATCTTACGTTGAACGTTGATTTAGCTCTTATCAACATCCATCAACAAGAATCATTCACAACATCCACTAGCCACTAGCAACTGGCGGGGAAAAGCTCGCGCCTTGCCATATGAGGCTCCCCAGGTTTTCCCATAGCCCATGGCGCGCACGGCTGCGCGTCGCCGCGCAGCTCGAGCCACGAACTGGAACAGCGGAAAGTACAGTGGTAAACCCAACAATAACCATCGTCAAAATCACCAGAAATGAATGGCATAATACAGCATAAACCGTCCGCAAATGATAGGTTTATTATTGGGTTGCCGGGTTGCCCACTTAAAAAACAAGCACCCCATCTGTAACTGCAGCTGTTGCTGATGGAAATCTCGTTCATCCCAAACATATTGCCGCCATTTTTTTGTGCCACAAACCAAGGTTGCTCCCAACACCCCAGATATCCCCAGATAAAGTACAAGAGGGAACACCGGGTAGATAAAGAAACAAAGGCACACATGTTTCCATTTTTGGAATACCATTTACCTAGAAATCCGATTGTACTCTCACTCTTATCCCCGGTGATATTCAAATTAAATCCAATTATATATATATATTTCCAGTGTCAGACCAGACCCGCATTAAATCCTCATGAAACCACCATTAAACCACCATAGACTCACCCAAATTAATCATAATCAGCATAAACTGCAATAGTATGGTAAACATTGGTAAACAAAATAGTCACCCATCCCCAAGTCATCACCATTTTTATGGGTCGTATAGACCATCCCCAATCATTGTGCTATCCCCGGCCTTGGCCAAGTGCCGCCTGCATTGTCCCGTCACCGCCCGCAGCATCGTGAAGTCAAACTCCTTCCGACGTTCAGGGGCAACGGCCCAAAAGCCAGTAAATCAGGGATTGGTAGATGTCCCTTTTTGGGGATTTTGAACATCAACTTCAAGTTATTTGTTTGAGATTATGATTATATCATATCCCTAACAGTTGGGTGATGTTTAATTAGGACATTTACCGACCCCTGGAGTAAACTCAAGACGTTGGTTGCTCGAAATCAAGATGTGCTGCATATTGCAACATATGCGTGTGAGTGCATATCGACGTTTTTCATCTGATCGTATTATAGGCTTGCAGGCATAGATCATGGCCATCATGGCCATCATGGACATCTGTGGCTCTGTCTGGTGGCCAGAGAAATGTAAAAGCTATATGTACATTTATTTAAGTATGTACATGAATGCACCTGTCAACGTCATTCAACGTCTATCATTGTTTGGGATTTAAAACATCCTCGCACCCCACTTCCCCCGTCATGACTACCACGGTACCACGGATGGTCGTTTCTCCCCGCTGCGCCTCAGTGTCTTGCATGCCATCTGCCATCAGAGTTTCATGGAAGATCTCCTCTCCAGGGAAATATCCCAACCTCGCCACAGCCAGATCCCTGGTGCGAGCCCAGAGATGGAAAAAAAGATCTGGAACATCCCAAGAATCATTCATGAATTTAAAAACAACATGTTGGTGTGAACCTTTCCAAGGGAGTGCCTTAAAGCTTTGGGGAAGGGGATCATGTGGCATGTATGTATGTATAATAATAGATATGTGGGCCCCTTTGTAGTATAAAACAACTGTTTTAACATATTTAAATGTCACACAACCACACCAATGCAAATCTAAATCTCCAAAATCCCAAAACAAAATAAAGAAATATACATCAAAAAAAGTGCATAAATAACCATCATATGAGCATATGCGCTGCGTACATCAAAGCATAAGAAAAACATATAACATGAGAAAAAACATATCACCCCAAACGTAGCGCCTCTGTTTGCACCCCGGTCATGGAAAAAAATATGGAGCGGCAGGTCTCCCCCGAACTCATTAAAAGGCCCAGTTGGGTCAATAGATTTTCATCTGGCTACCACTTAGCCGTAGCCCGTGTTCTTTGCTGCTTAACAGCCCGCATCTCTGTTGCTTCAATCCGAATGTTTGCTGGTTGACTCATGGTAACTCCTCAGTTATTAATCTGGTAAAGCCAATAATAAGCCATGCCCAATGGTAGGTTTATGGCAGCCAGGGTTTCCCATAGTTGACTTCCCATCCATTCATCTTGCCATCGCTGAGGCCGGGACGATTGAAGAAGGTCCGACACCTGCTCTTGAGTACCTGCAGTGGTGGAAAAAGTCAGCCAAGGACACTCCAGTTTTTCTCTATTCCGAGGTTTCCTAAAATGAGGGTACCCCCACATCATTCAAACTTAGACCTTTTTAGTATTGAAACCTATGGTTTTGGGGATCCTCCATTTCAAGAAACCGTCCGTGCACCTTGGGATAATTTATGATGTCGGGCGCTTCTATGTTTATTCAGCTTATTCTATCTACCAATTAAGCTGCTTAAGCTTTGAAATATGTGTCCAAAAACAAGGGCACGGCGCCTCGTACCAGCACTCGTGCACCAGTCACTTAAGTTCTATCCCGTTGACCGGATGCATTGAAGGAAAGCCTACGGGAAACACTTGTTTTCAGCCTTGAATACAGAGGTTCACTGCAAATTGTTCTCATCGAACTCTGGGATTAAAGCGATGGGCAGAGTGTGCCCCGGGGGGTTCGAACTGTTCGATTCGAGTTCGAACTGCCATCCTAGGTGTGCCTCGAGGGGATGGGGGGGGGTTCGAGTTCGAGTTCGAGTTCGAGGGTTCGAGTTAACCCGGGGGGGTTCGAACTGTTCGACACCAGTTTGAACTGGCATCGTACGTCTGCTTCGGAGGGGATGGGGGGGGGGGAAGTTCGAGGTCGGGAGGTTTTTTTTTTTGGCGGGGGGGGGGTGGAGTTCGAGTTCGAGTTCGAGGGTTCGAACTGTCATCGTTCGAGGGGAGGGGGGGGGAGGAGTTCGAGTTCGAGTTCGAGGTCGGGAGATTTGCTTTTCGTTGGGGGGGGGGGGGGTTCGAGTTCGAGTTCGAGGGTTCGAATGTTATGTTCAGGGGAGGGGGGGGGGGAGTTCGAGTTCGAGTTCGAGAGGGGGGACGGAGTTGAGTCGAGTTCGAGTTCGTCGGGAGATTTTCTTTTCGTTGGGCGGGGGGGGGGGAGTTCGAGTTCGAGGGTTCGAATTGTTATCCTTCCAGGGGAGGGGGGGGAGTTCGAGTTCGAGTTCGAGTTCGAGGTTCGAACTGTCATCGTTCGAGGGGAGGGGGGGGGAGTTCGAGTGGAGTTCGAGTCGAGTTCTAGGTCGGGAGTTTTTTTTTTTGTGGCGGGGGGGGGGGTGGAGTTCGAGTTCGAGTTCGAGTTCGAGTTCGAGTTCGAGGGTTCGAACTATTCTCCAATGTTGTCCGTACTATGACTCTTCCAAGTCGTCGAACTCCCGCTCTGGCGAAAAACTGCGTGTGACACTGATGGCTGCACATGTTCAATCTACGCTTGGTGTGGTCATCGCATACCCTTCTGGAAGGAGAGGCCAAGTCAGGGTGGGGGTTTTCATGCGTAGGCAGACGTGTCGCTGAGAAGCCATGTTGGTAATACAAGTACTCGGACCAAATGTTGGCCTGAGAACACGACATGGGTATGTTGGCTTGAGAGCACAAACATTCTCGATTTGTCGGGGCTAAGTTTGCCGAAGGTCATTGATTTCCTGGGGGTTGATGGCTTGACATGGTGTGCAGCCAGTTGCCGTCTAAATTTGGTCATTGTCTCGTAAAACAAGCAGCATCCAACCATACAGCTTGGATGTTTTTTTTCGTTCCGGTCGGAGCGATGATATGCAAACTATACGAAGCGTCGCTGCTTGGCGAAATGAAACTTAGTTGCCTTAGATTGGACATGATTTCAAGATCCCTCAGTACTTTAACGTGGGGTCTGGGCCTAGAAAAAAATCGGTCTAAAATGATGACCCCTAACCTTTGAGAGAGGTTTTGAAGCTTTAAATTCCTGGCCCCTAACCTCTGAAGCCGAACTCTCACTTCCAACCACCTTTTTGAATTTGTTTTGCTAATTTCCTGGTGCCCAACGTCCAACATCCAATAAATTTACCCCTCTGATAGCCAAGTAAGAAAATTATTTCCTGGATGCTTGCGTTGGTAACATGCCATATCTCCCCCCCTCAATCTGATACGGAAAAAAATTAATTCCTGGCACCTGACTTCCCGGCTGACAGCTCGCAGTCTTTCAGAGCTTGACCGTGAATGCATACTCGGAAAGGTTTTTTTTTTTCTCTCCGGGGGGGGGGTCGAGTTCGAGTTCGAGTTCGAGTTCGACGCGGCCGCCGCCAGGTCAAAATCGAGTTCGAACTGCTCTGGGGCGAGTTCGAAGGCGAGTTCGAACTGTGTCACCGCCAGTTCGAACTGGAGTTCGAGCATGTGGACCGCGAGTCCGGACTCAGAAAGCTTGTTTTTTTTTTCCCGGGGGGGGGTGCGAGTTCGAGTTCGAGTTCGAGTTCGACGCGGACGCCGCCAGGTCAAAATCGAGTTCGAACTGCTCTGGGGCGAGTTCGAACGCGAGTTCGAACTGTGTCACCGCCAGTTCGAACTCGAGTTCGAGCATGTGGACCGCGAGTCCGGACTCAGAAAGCTTTGTTTTTTTTTCCGAACTCTCACTTCCAACCACCTTTTTGAATTTGTTTTGCTAATTTCCTGGTGCCCAACGTCCAACATCCAATAAATTTACCCCTCTGATAGCCAAGTAAGAAAATTATTTCCTGGATGCTTGCGTTGGTAACATGCCATATCTCCCCCCCTCAATCTGATACGGAAAAAAATTAATTCCTGGCACCTGACTTCCCGGCTGACAGCTCGCAGTCTTTCAGAGCTTGACCGTGAATGCATACTCGGAAAGGTTTTTTTTTTCTCTCCGGGGGGGGGTCGAGTTCGAGTTCGAGTTCGAGTTCGACGCGGCCGCCGCCAGGTCAAAATCGAGTTCGAACTGCTCTGGGGCGAGTTCGAAGGCGAGTTCGAACTGTGTCACCGCCAGTTCGAACTGGAGTTCGAGCATGTGGACCGCGAGTCCGGACTCAGAAAGCTTGTTTTTTTTTCCCCCGGGGGGGGGGGTTCGAGTTCGAGTTCGAGTTCGACGCGGACGCCGCCAGGTCAAAATCGAGTTCGAACTGCTCTGGGGCGAGTTCGAACGCGAGTTCGAACTGTGTCACCGCCAGTTCGAACTCGAGTTCGAGCATGTGGACCGCGAGTCCGGACTCAGAAAGCTTTGTTTTTTTTTCCGAACTCTCACTTCCAACCACCTTTTTGAATTTGTTTTGCTAATTTCCTGGTGCCCAACGTCCAACATCCAATAAATTTACCCCTCTGATAGCCAAGTAAGAAAATTATTTCCTGGATGCTTGCGTTGGTAACATGCCATATCTCCCCCCCTCAATCTGATACGGAAAAAAATTAATTCCTGGCACCTGACTTCCCGGCTGACAGCTCGCAGTCTTTCAGAGCTTGACCGTGAATGCATACTCGGAAAGGTTTTTTTTTTCCCTCCGGGGGGGGGGGCGAGTTCGAGTTCGAGTTCGAGTTCGACGCGGCCGCCGCCAGGTCAAAATCGAGTTCGAACTGCTCTGGGGCGAGTTCGAACGCGAGTTCGAACTGTGTCACCGCCAGTTCGAACTCGAGTTCGAGCATGTGGACCGCGAGTCCGGACTCAGAAAGCTTGTTTTTTTTTCCGAACTCTCACTTCCAACCACCTTTTTGAATTTGTTTTGCTAATTTCCTGGTGCCCAACGTCCAACATCCAATAAATTTACCCCTCTGATAGCCAAGTAAGAAAATTATTTCCTGGATGCTTGCGTTGGTAACATGCCATATCTCCCCCCCTCAATCTGATACGGAAAAAAATTAATTCCTGGCACCTGACTTCCCGGCTGACAGCTCGCAGTCTTTCAGAGCTTGACCGTGAATGCATACTCGGAAAGGTTTTTTTTTCCCCTCCGGGGGGGGGCGAGTTCGAGTTCGAGTTCGACGCGGCCGCCGCCAGGTCAAAATCGAGTTCGAACTGCTCTGGGGCGAGTTCGAACGCGAGTTCGAACTGTGTCACCGCCAGTTCGAACTCGAGTTCGAGCATGTGGACCGCGAGTCCGGACTCAGAAAGCTTGTTTTTTTTTCCCGGGGGGGGGGGTGCGAGTTCGAGTTCGAGTTCGAGTTCGACGCGGACGCCGCCAGGTCAAAATCGAGTTCGAACTGCTCTGGGGCGAGTTCGAACGCGAGTTCGAACTGTGTCACCGCCAGTTCGAACTCGAGTTCGAGCATGTGGACCGCGAGTCCGGACTCAGAAAGCTTGGTTTTTTTTTCCGGGGGGGGGTTCGAGTTCGAGTTCGAGCGGGGCTCACTATGGCGATGGGACAACAACAGGGATCATGCCCATGCGGCACATGTATCAGCTGACGAGCAAATCCTCTTGAAGGCTTGCCGTAACACCTGCCGAGTGAGAGTGCCCCGTGCCACCAGGTAGCATATTTTTTCCTATAGGATCCAGGGGATGATTTGGAATTATATTTGGTGCCCCTGATCTTGATTCACATTGCTAAATAGTGCCAAATCTCAGACCGTCCATGATAAACATTAAAAACAACATTTTGATATTTTTTGAGAATATCAAACCTTGCATGTGTTTGGCTCAAACAAGTCCACAATCACAAGAAAAAAATGACGTTGTATGAATTTGTGAGGGGTTGCCCTCCAGCAAAGTAGCAGTTTGCCATGGAAGCCATGGCGCGTAGCACAGAAATAGATGATTTACCTAATATGTCATGGCTAAATCCCACTAAATCACCATATCTGCTGAAATCCCATTAAAATATATAACCCTAAGGCCCACTAAATTCCCATTAAGTCACCATTCAATCACCATGTTTCTTGCTGAAATTCCGTCCAAAACGTCGGGAAAAACATCGCGTTTTTTTTACGGCTCACCTTGGTGTGATTCAGCTCGTGCGTCGCCATGACGTGTAGGAACTCTTGGAAGTCCAACCTCGTCGATGAGCAGGATACTGCATCGCGGAAAAGATAGCTATGTAATGCTATGTTAATATAGCTGGTTCGTGGTATACCTACCCTTCTGAAAAATATTAGTCAGATTGGATCATCATCCCAACTATTGGGGAAAATAAAAAATGTTCCAAACCACCAACCAGATATAGACATAGAGTCACGCACACACACACACTCTCCCTCTCTCTCTCTCTATGAGATAGAATTATATCATATTATATCTGACTATATGCGCACATACAATCGTATATCTGAGTTTTAATCCTGGCTTGGAAGTTGGATGTCACTCTGGTGGCACTCCGTGGCTCAGCGGTGCCACATGGGTTTGGGTCAAACATACAGGCACCCATTTTTTGCTCACAAAAATTGGGATTTAAGCATGAAACATTGGAATATACCAGCATTACCAGGTGCCGAATGGGTTTTTAGGCTCTTAAATTTACAAAGTGTTTCTATTGGGCACCCCCGGTAGGGACCTATATTGAAAGTCGTGATGTGCAATTAAAACTGATCAAACCTTCAAATAACACAATTTGTGAATGCCCCACGCTACATTCAATGGCCACCACAGTGATGAACCTCTTGATTCCAATCCCTGACTTCAAACCGCGAATTACACATGTTTAAAATTTGCATGGCTAACGGGACTCCCTCTGATCCAAATGACAGGCAAATGACAATGCTAGGCAACACCTTGGACCCCCTTGAAGGGTGCTGGTAGGGGAATCAATTGATTCAACATGATTCAACCTGACGTAAATAACGATAAATAACCTGCCCGATCTTGAGTCCGATCAGACAGTCATTTGGACCCAGGGCCCAAGTTCCCTGAGCTTCCGACTCGCTGTTGCCATCTACATCACTCTGGATGATAATCCTCGGCTGCATGGGATGATGATC
This sequence comes from Cladocopium goreaui, assembly GCA_947184155.2. NCBI lineage: Eukaryota > Dinophyceae > Suessiales > Symbiodiniaceae > Cladocopium > Cladocopium goreaui. The sequence continues at coordinate 174,799 of CAMXCT020000995.1, read as the reverse complement.
CCCATTGAAACCCGGTGAAGAAACACGTATGTGATTGGGGAACACCAAAACACATACAAAACATACTCTATCATCATGCATGTATCTACACACATGCACGTGTATATACACACACAAGCACACACACACATAATATATATATATATATATGCATGCGATTATATACATACAATTATATACTTATACGATCAATTGTGATCATACATGCTTGATTTGCAATTCACTTAAACCAACCAGCGCCAGCTATTATAAATTGAAATCATTCATCTTCCTGTGGTCGAGGCCCATCTTTCATTCACAACTCTTGTTTTCCTCAGTTTCAATAAGGCGCCTCACACAGAGATGCTGATCATGTCACAATGCATCGTCCCGCATGGTTCAAAAGACAAGACCTCACGTCTACGGGACCCAAAAACGTTGATTTTGATCGTTTTGGTACACACTTCTGACCCTTAGCCATCTGGACCGCTGACCCAACCGCCTATATTTTTCTTCAAGGACATTGCACCTCTGTACATGGCAATCCGAAAAACGACCGCCGCGATGCAAGGCTATTCAACTACCAGCCAGTGATTTTAAAAGTCGTCCAACGCTGTAAGTTGTGCAGGTTTTGGACACCAAAGCCAGGCATCCAACCTATGTCTGAACAGGCAACCAACCAGAAGAAAGCAGATTCACAAGGCTAGATGAAAAATTTACACATCGACTAAGCCAACCAATGTCTTGCAGCTGTTCGGAACAGACATCTTGATAGAAAAACCAACTTCTCAACATGACGCCGGCTGGATTTGCCTCCCCTTTCCTGTATAATGGACCCCTAAGGCATACGAAGGCTACACACCAAGGCCATGCATAGCCACCATGAAATCCGCCATGTGTTGGGCCTGCCCTAGAACTGATACCACAGTATACTGGCAACCCAATCGCTTTGGCCGACAACTCCAACGTAGGGAAGCCTCACGTTGGAGAATCAGCACCTGGAAACCCTTCCGTTCTGTCAACCCTTTTGCATATCGCAATGCTATGGGTGTATCATCCAAGAGGGACTTGGAAAAGAACACACACAAAAAAAACGCTTGGACATGTTTGATCTTGTACGGCCCCATCTTTCTTTTCCAACTCATAGGTCCTATATTATCTAGATTCCACATATTCCCTACATTGAGGTTCCATTAACATTGAGGTTCCACGAGGTTCCCAGGTGTCACCGTCGAGCTGAAGTCACGCCACTTCTGGGAACTCTGCCATCCCACAGCTGGCCACGCGCAAGTCCTCGCGCCACTTCTGCGCGGCCGTCTCCCATTGGCGCTTGGACGGATACGCCCGCGGGTCCGGCGTCATGGGCTGCCCCTCCTGTCGAAGGTGCCGAGGGAAGCGCGCGTTGAAGGCCTTGTACTCCGGCCGCTCCTGCAGCGCGTAGGCACAGGACGTGGCCGGAAATTGCGACTATTGGAAGATCATGTGGCACATCCTAGTTATCAATTTTTCAAATTTAAATGTAGTTTATCCTAATAACTATAACTGATATTGATAATAATCATGCTCTTCTCTTCCAATGTTCACCGTGTGGGTGCCGAGCCCATCCCAAGATGATTTACTATTGGCTTCACCGCGTTCCTTCAGCATGTTCAGATCGGCAATCTATGGGTGCCTGATTCACGATAACCTCTAGTGATAACCTCTACTTACACCGGCTAAGCAAGCACAAATATGGAGTCATCACATTTTAGTCCCATGTCCCATGGACATGGCTATAGCTATGTCACAGCTATGTGCTGTCTTGAAGGCCAACGGAAAGAACAGACCTTCACACCTAGACACCCTACAAACCCGTATCATTCAAGTTACATACAAGTCCCCGTCCGTCACTGCCAAAAAATACATTTTTCGTAGGGTCGCGTTTCAAATTTCTACATGCAGCTACCTTTCAAAGGTCACATCTCAAATTCTGAGGTAACCTGTGACATCATGTGACATCCATTGCTGGTTGCCTTGTGCATGGAGATTAGATTGAAGCGCTTCCGCAAACGCTTCTCGCCCTGTGGCGGCTAACAGTGGTCATGGGCTCGGCCTGGTTTGGGACCCATATATAGATAGAGAGATCATGTTATTCAAGATATGATGTCCAAATATATCCAAGATATCCAAGTATGCTGGTTTGAAGCATGGCTAATTACCATCACCACTACTAACACTTTATTATTTTACTACCAATGCCACTATTGTAGGCAAATGTAGGGAACGGGACGCACAGCAGGCTCCACCTGAGTTGTCTCCATTGGACATGGTTCGCCCTGAAGTGTCAACATATCATGACATCAAGCGCACAAAAGCATGAGGAAAATGCAGAAATCTAACATGAATTGAAGTGAGATAAATGAACATAACATCTTCCAACGACATGTTCACTTGCATTCCTATTGGATCATACTGGTCATTGGGCTTGCTTGCGCGGTTTCAATCGATTGAAATCCCCTCAAATCATGTCAGCAGAGTTTAACACCCTTCATCATCACTTTATACTGCTTGTTTAATAGGGATTCCCAGAAAGGATGATGTCAACCCCACCATATATCAAATAGTGTAATTGCCTGCAATAACCAATCAACCATGGGTTTTGCTCGTGTAGCTTTCCTACGATTGTTTCACCTACATCAAGTCTAAGTCTAAGGTTGTTCCGTGAGAAATTGGGTGCATATATATATAAATACATATCCTACACATACCAATCAAACCCCATTTCACCATGAAATCACTATTAACCATCTCTCAAATGGTTTGAAACACTTTTAGTGCTTGGCTTCCTATTTGGGAATATGAATACCCGTCGCTCATATACTTAGCTGCCAAGTTTGGCTGGTTCAAACCTCATTTGCATCCCATTAAGTCACCATCAAATCCCAATGAAATCCCCTTAAATCACCATTAAGATTAGGAAGCCCCATGAAGTCATGAGATCCCCGTGAAACCAACGCTTCCAGAGGGGCCCCAGCCTCAGGGCCCTCTCCATCACCCTCAGGTGAAAACGGCGCATCCGCCGCATCGGCGGCCACCTGAACACGGAGCGAATGAGCTGCGAATGAGCGCAGATAAAACACGTGCTATGATTGTGCTGTGTATCCAATTATGGTAACAGAAGGATTTGACCCATCTTCAAATAATCATGAATCCTTGCAACCCAGCTGCTCCTCCTTCCACCTCAGCCTCAACCGCAGTGGGATTGTCGACAGCGATCTCCACCTGGGAAGTGAGTCTGGTGGTGGCTACCCGTCCCAAGACATCTGATATGAATACCTGCATGATCAAAAAGACACAAGTAAATATATAATCATTTGATCTCAAAAACAAGTAAGACATGTGGCATGATTGTGGTGTATATATGTATGGAAGTATGCATGTAGTTATGTATCTATGTCTGCATGTACGTATGGATGGGTGGCTGTATGGATGGATGGATGAATGTATGTATTTATGTCATTTATGTATTTATGTATAGTAACCATCCCCCCAACAAAAAAGAAAACACCAATCAGTAAATGGAGATGTATGCATACATATCATACATCATTTATGAATTGAATTGAATTGATCTATGAATCTATCGGTTGACCTCTGTGCAAAAAAACACTTAAAATATATACGTTTTGTTGTGCCCCCACCCCCCAAAAGGCATCCAGGTAAAGGAGAAACATATCTGAATCTGTGACACATGGCTATGAGTCAAAACTCTGGTGCCCTTCGAAAACCCTAAAAACAGAGACAGTGAATTTATGTAAATGTGCCCTCCAATCCTACAATTATGGTAACAGAAGGATTTGACCCATCCACAAAAAAATAATAGAGGGAATCCTTGCAACCCAGCTGCTCCTCCTTCCACCTCAGCCTCAGCCGCAGTGGGATTGTCGACAGCAATCTCCACCTGGGAAGTGAGTCTGGTGGTGGCTACCTGTCCCAAGACATCTGATATGAATAGCTGCATGATCAAAAAGACACAAGTAAATAATCATTTGATTTAAAAAACAAGTAAGACATGTATGGTATGTATGTTGTGGTGAATATATATGTATGTATGTATGTATGTATGTATGTATGTATGACAGTTCAGGGTGAAGCAGGTCCTTTCCAAAGTGAAAGTGGGTCTTTGCCATGTCAGGGCTCAAAGATAATCAAGTAAAGATATCAGAGGTGGAAAATAGTCGCAACCATGTGCAATCAAACAAGCTGCAACAAACATCAGAAATCATTTTGGCAGCCATTGAATGGCATTCAATTTGTCTAACTCACTTGATTCATGTAAGTCACAGAAACGCCACCATCACACGCAGCACTTTCTTTTACCCCATCGATGCAGCCATGTGCATGTGTCAAAGCAACACATTCATTTGATGCTTGGCTGAACCCCTAAAGAAACTTTGCGGCCACCGGGTTTTCGGAGTGGCCATTTTCTGTAATCCACCTTGGCGAGCTGTGGAATGCTGTGGTCGGGTAAAGGGTAGATGGATGGTATACTTGGGCTAAAACTACACCAGCTGCACTCTGCGATTCTAAACTTTGACTGAAGACTGCAAAAGATGATGGCAGTATTCTGGCTGAGTTGCTTCACTCTGGCATCCAATGCTTTCCTGCGACACGCTTCTCCACTCTCACCGCGAGCTGCACAAGTTGACCAAGTTGAAGAATATACCTGGGACATGATACACATGAAATGACTGATCTGTTGAATGGGCTGCAAGAAGAAAGAGTGGAAGAGTGACTGTAAATTGATCGCACGCAGCTGTTATTGCAAACTTGGCACATTGGACATTTACTAGGTTTGCCTATGCGCAGTTGAGCAGCGGAATGAAGCTTCTTCTTCAGGGCAACGTCTGGGTCATCGGTCTTCTTTGGCTTGCCTTTCTTGGCACTGGACGCCTTCTTCGCATTCTTGGCTGGTTTTTTGCAACTCTTGCTTTTGGCCTTTGCGGTTGGCTTGGCACGTGGGCGCTTCTTCGCCGAAGCTTTGCTGGCTCCTGACTTTGCCTTTGGCGTGGTTTTGCTGCAGGGCGTGATGTTCTCCTCATCATCCTGTGCTTCTTGGCTTTCATTCGTGCTTTCATTCTTTTGGCCTTCTGTCCCATCATCCATCTGCATCTCCTGAACTTCCAGCTCTGCCAGCATCTCCATTTCCTGATCTTCAGAGGGTTCCTGGTTGTCCTCATCCGGGTGACGTGGTTCAATAGGCACACCTAACTCTGCTTTTCTGGCTGCGTTCAAGGCCTCTGTTTCTTCCAACTCTTGCTGGGCAGAAGGGGTGGTCCGGTCAATCACGCCCTGAACCTTCTCAAGGGCAATGTTGATGGCTGAAAGGGTGCTCTGTACCACAGCTCTCGGAACCAAAGCGGCGCCGTCCGGAGCATGGGGCACAGAAAGAAGCGCTTCTGCTCTCATCATATACTGCGTCTCCTCACCTGCTAAGGGCGCCAGCTCATCCAAGATAAGCTTCATATCTTTTGCCCCCACACTGGCGGCCTAAGATCGGTTTGGCTCAAGCAACCAAAAAGAACATAAAACGATCAACTTGTGGCAGGCCAGTCAAAAAAAATACATCACATGTGGATGCTGGCAATGCACTAGGAGTGGCACCTCCTTTTCCAAACTGTCGCAACCCGGAATCATTTCCAAACTTTCGCAATCCGGAAGAGTGGAGGCAACATCGTCGGCATATTTCTTGTCAGCTTCCTGCAAGGTAGCGTCAACATCAGAAGGATCACGCATGTCCTCAGGTTCATAGGATTTTCAGTTGGCCCATCACTTTCCAAACAAATCGTAGGGTATGGAAAATGGCATTCAAAATGGACGGTTCATAATTAGTGGGGCTAACCGCATCAACAAAATAAACTGTGTGTTGAATAGTTTTCGGTTTGGTATGGCAAAAGGCAATCAAGTTGTTAGATGTTGTTAGTTTTTTATGTTTAAGCTGAGCAGCTTGAAATCCAAGATCCGTGGGCTCCAGCTCAGTCTGAGGAGGGTCCTTCATCGCATTGGACTTGTCCAAGCTGTCCTGGCAGGAGGCAGGACATTCCGGGCGCCCAAGGGACAACTGTTGGCACATGAGTAAATCACACCAAGGGGCAGGAACTGATCGGCAAGACATCATGAGGCCCTCTTGGTTGTCAGGGTATTCCCACAACTCGGTTCGCCTTGGTATATGTCTTCTGGTTGAAATTGTGTTTCATTCTTATTCTCACATGATGTAAACAAAACACATGTATGTAAGTTGTTGTCAAGCAGCTCCTCTTCTTTGACATGGATGCCATGAAGTTCAAAGGCAAACGGTTCGTTCTCTTGGGCTCGATCCTGGAAAATGGTTCAAAAGTATTCATCATAATTCAACATACAATGGCAAATTGACCAAAACTTGTTGACAATCAAATTGCAGTGCTAAGTTTTTTGTGTTTTCATTGCCATTGCTTGCAACGTACGGTCCTCGTCATCTCCATTCACCAGGTCACTGTTCTTGCGACTTCTGGTACTGGCAGCTGCTGGCTTTTTTCGCGGGCCCAGTTTTGCTGAAGCTGGCCGCTTGGCTGCCTTACCTCCTGGCCTTAAGTCGTCAGGGATCCCATCATTGCAGTCATCAGAGTCTGGGTCGTCATTGTCTTGATCATCTATAGGATCATGATCTGCATCTGCTTCATCATGTGGTTTGGCTTTTGCCTTGGCTTTTCTTTTCGGGTTGGACTTCGATTTGGCAGTGGGCACGGCCTTCTTGTCAATCTTGTCATTCTTGTCATTCTTGTCACCAGAGGAATCATCTGAATTGCTGACACGTCCAGGTAACGCATGAGAACCTCCATTGTTTGGTTTGCAAGTAACTGTGCATCTTTGGACTTGTGACTAGTGAAAATTCTTTGCAAAATCTCGTTTCTTTTCAAACAGTTCTCAAGCAAGCCCAGCCTGTCACAGCTGGCAAAGGAGCAGGTCGTGGCGAAGTCAGCGAACTTGCTGCTGGCGAAGCCACCGAAGATGCTCGGACGGCAGACGGAGGAACACTACTGGTTGTTCGGCGGGCAGGGGTAGCAGAAGGATTAGAACCACGTAGCATGGCCTGCAAGTCGAATGCCTTAGATCGGAACAAGATGGAACAAGGACATCTTTCATTCAACAGTAATTCATGAAATTCTGGTCAAACTTTTTTTGCCAATCAGGGCAGCTAGTTTGAATCCAAGATACAGGCGGTCTCACGGATTGTGTGAGTGGCACCTCCTCGATACTACTTTCATCATCGGAGGCCATTGCCCTCAAGCTACACCATGAAAAACAATTGATCCAAAATCAAACTGAAATGCCGGTAATGATGTGGGATTAAGTTCAATAGCAATGTATGGAATCTGATTTCAATCTGACCTGTGTCATGGGATCCAGCCGGCATAACTGTAAAATTTTTGGTTCCGCGTCCACATGGGTAGATCACCCCGTTTTCACAGAAAGGGTAGATCACTCCGTTTTCACGGAATTGGTTGGGTATATGTGCCCGGCTTTTGAAACACCAAAAATTGTGTCATGTATCTTTGATCAAAAGTGTATTTATGATTCAATTAGTGTTAGATCAATCTTCAAGCCATACTGTCGACCCAACCAACATTCCATCTCAGCTCAAAGCTTTGGGAAATAGTTCCCAGCTAGGTGACGCAGCAGAAGCACTAAAGGTTGAACCACCAAGTAGTAGAAGACAGAAAATCTAGCTTGGGTCAAGTTTTTCCGGCGGTCAGATTCAAGCCGCAACCCAAATGCTCCCTTTGCGCTGCACATCAGCCAGCACCCTGTGCCAACATATGGGCTGACGAAATCTATTCTTCAAAATCAACAAGCCCGCTTCTTGTTGCAGTCGAATGAGAATCAGCGGTTGGCTTTCCAGCAAACAGATCTGTCTACATCAGACGAATTGCGGTATCTGACAAATCCAAATTTTGGTTCAGGCACATGACAGGCCTAATCGGAGTGATCACTTTTGCACCCTGGGCGGCCGAACAGTCCAGCCTAGGCAATGGAATTTGATCTGGGCCTAAAAAATAATGGTTGGAAGAAATTAACCAGAAACCACCCGCCCAAAAAAAAATGCACAGCACAATGCAACGCAAGAAGCCTGCAGCGCCACGCAAGGACCATCACCTGCGAGGACTTGATCTTCTCGATGTCGAGGTAGCTTCCGAAATTTTTTTGGGTGATGGGCACGGTCTTTTTCTTCTTCTTTTCCTTTTTCACTTCACCATTGGGAGGGTCATCCATGACGAACACCAATGGTTTTGTACAAGACCACTGCCCGTCACTGAAAGCATGGTGGCTTACTTCCACTTTCACCTGGGACTTCCAGGTATTCCCAAAGTGGGGTTCAGAAATCATAGCAATACAACCCCTACCAGCCTACCATTTGCTTAAACTAACATGAATACCGTGCAAGTCATTTGAATTGACACATTGTTGCATTGCACAGCTGATCATCGAGATTCTGTCATTTTGTGAAAATCATACCAGCTTGATACAATTTTACCATGCACTGGACAATTTGATTACATGAATTGAACACCAAGATGCTTCACCTAAGTCCTCCAGGTCTGTAAGTAAGCTTGCCAATGTAACCGCCCGGTCGAGGTTCTCAATTGATTTCAAGTGTTCTGGAAGGCCCTTCTTTTCGAGGATCAAGTAGTGGCCCCCGTCAATGTTGAAGCTCCACCAGCGACCAGTTGGGTCAGATAGCACTTCACTAGCTTCCTGGGTATGTTGCAGAGCTGCCCCCAAAACAGAATGTGTAAAATCAAATCATCAAGTAGTTGTCAATTTCATGGCTGGTTTTTGGGCGAGATGCTTGCCCGTCCCTCCACTCACCACTCCCATAGCTGAACCTTAGGGCAGATCACAGGGCAGAAACTTTTTGAATCCAATTTTACAAGAATTTTTGTATCTACTGCGAGGCTTTATAAAGTTTGACAAGTGGCATCTCTCGCTTGTCCAGAAATTGGGAACGCCCACGGGATTGCAAATAGAGGTAATCACCAGATTCGCCTCCAAGAATCAGCTCGCACAAATTGTTGATTTGAAGCGTTTTCCTCGCAGAGGCCATGGCAGCAATGTTTTTTTGGGTAAAAGAGTGAATACGATTCAGTATAATAATAGTCTATACTTAGTATAATACAATATTATAAAATATAATTATTATGTATTGTCGTATATAAAATATATTCCAAGAAAATGCGGATATCCATCAACCACCAGGCTTCCACGGGTGAATCAATTTTTTCTGCTATTTGTACTTTTTTCAGATGAGGAACGGATTGGCAACCTTTGACACTTCTTCTGAACTGCAGTGCTCGACTTTGATCCGTTTGGCAGGCCGCTCTTCACTGTCGGCAGCCTCATTGGGCTGCTCTGTCCTGCAGATGGGAAGACATGGATTCTTGGTGGGCAAGCATGTGAATCTTGGCGAAAACAAAGGGTGTGGTCGAAGTATTAACTCTTGGGATGGCATCCTGGATTTGCATTGATTTTTTTGACCACCTACAGACCCCAAAACCATCTAGAAGTACAGCATGGAGACACTTGTCGCTAGTAGACTTTAAATTGAAATATAATGGATACTGGATACCATATGAAATTTATCTCGCAACCCCTGGGGGCCCTATACAATAATAATAATAATTACTGACTAATGAATATAAGCTTGGCCCAACCGAACTGCATCGAAAAAGAAGTCCTCTCTGCAAGCAAGAAGGACTCCGTGGAATTGAACTCCTTGTTGTGCTCGTCAATCAGCATTTTTGCGCGATCAGCTGTGTGCTCGTAGTTGAGCCACTTCTTTGCATAGCTTTCAAGCACCAAAAGGTTTGAGCCTTGTTGGCAAGACACGCGGTAGCTCTTGGAAGTTTCTTGCGGCGGCCCACGCTTGAGCGCAGCAATCACAGGTGCAAAGTCTGGAAAGTTGGGGATTTGCAGATGTTTGTCTCTGGCAGCCGAGTACACCTCATTGCCGATGCGGTTCAACAGCTCTTGTCCGCTGTGACCGAAGCAAATCGTCGCGGAAAGACACGGTTTGGAATCGCAAACATCCTGGCCAAACATCAGCAAGGCATAACAAGGCCCAGGCTCAAGACAAAAAAATTGCTGATTTTTTACCGAAAGCAAACAACAATTAATCAGCAAACCCCACACACTGATTCAGCGTCCTGCAAGCCAGCCAGGGCTGGCCACGCGTCGTACCCTGCCGCATCAACCAGCAATGTACTCTTTGATGTTGCCACCTTGAAGCTGGCCAGGGTTGTTCTAATGAAATCCGTCCCGCCACACACCTAGGCAGCAGTTCGTGTTGGGCCATAGCCAAATAGAAATTCTTTAGTTCTTTTTTGGACTGGGGCATGACAGCCTGTGCATGTGGGGGATAATCAGCTTTCTGAGAACACATGCCACGTTGGCAAACGAAAGCAAATGCATTTAAACGGTGTGTTTTTCTTCCGTTGTTGAGATGGCATGTGAGAGTACAAGGTCATTTTTTCGAGCCACCCTAAGTTGTTTTTCAAAAGTCTTGTGCATGGGACTTTCTTTGGGGGTATGTTTGGACAGAATCCAAGATAGTCCAGTCCCAGGTGCTTGCTTGAGTTCCTGCACCATGGTCATGGCCCGTCCAAGGTGAGGGAGCCCTCTGCCCGGAGACGCCTTGGATAGAATCACAGCTGCAACACTAAGAACAAGAGTCGGATGGTAGACATCACAAAGTAGAAAACTGTATTATGTAATATGCATAACATTGCGAGGCACTGCCTCCGGTTTCCACATCTCATGTCGTGGGAGCATTCGGATCCCCAAAACGACGCCAGTTTTCCATCCTTGCGTATTCCGGATCACATTCCGATCATCGCGATGCGTGATCACCAGGCCATGGACAACGCCATCCCTTTTCCCATACACACTCTCCTTAGAGCAACTTATCGTTATGACTGGTGAAAGAGCGTGGCCATGCGCAGATTGACCAGCCACATCCTAACATAACGGTTGGGGAAATCAAGTAGGAAAATATTCAAGTTATCCAAGTTTCTGGGTCAAACACCCATGTAAGCGGTCGTACTTTGAGCCCGCGTTCTTTCAAGGCAAATTGTTTCCTCAAATTTTGTGAATGGTTGGGAAGATGAAAAACCAACATCAACACCAGTTGAGCTTAAAGATGTGCGCAGTCTACCGGTTTCAAATTTAAACCACATAAAAATAAGAAGGGAACTTGACCATGCATGCCACATTGTTTCAACACAGCGAGACTCTCGAGCTTGTAGCAGATATCCCGGACCTCAACTGCTTCGGCATCGGTTCTGTCTGCGCCATCCATTTCAGTGTCGGATTCATCCGCTTTCACCTTCACCTTCGTGTCATGATCCTCATCTTCCTTGGTCTCATTTTTCCTGCAGGGGACTGAAGTGAAGACAATGGCTTACTGATAGGAAAAGTGTTTGTTTTTCTTAGACATGTCAGATTGACACGTTATTCACTCAATCTTAAACTGCAACTCCTGGACATCTTTTAGGCCCCACTGTTGGTCACTGCGATCTTCAGCCCTCCCTCAATCATTCAAATGTGATATGTGACTTCATATGGCAGCCGTTTGAACATTTTTAAAAAACATAAACGCCTGCCATCTTGTGCAGAGCGGTTCGGGAAGACGAGAAAAGCGACCCCATTGACCGGGAAATCCGATAAGATGTTCGTAATCAGGGTCAATGTAAAACTCATCCGGATTGCTGACAGCACACCGATGGCTGGCATGTTCATGAAAATTGCCACTGTGTGGTCGTCAGATGCTGTGCCTATCTCCATGGCCCGTTCTTTCAACCAGGATCGGCAGCTTGGCATGATGGTCGACTCTGCTTCTGTGGGCTTGGACGCTGCAAAGATGGAGCAGTTCTCTTGCATGAAGTCCTGCACGGATTTCCAGGCTCGTGTGTGGAGCTCCTGCAGGGTAACAGTTTCGAGGGGAAACGAACTCAATTAACACAAATGGACCTAAATCTAATAAACAAATAATAAACAGCATTAACCTACTTTGGAAAAAGGTTGACCAATGGGGTCCTCGAGTTGGTGAACCAACTTTGATCGTGCTTTTGCAGTCTCCTTTTCTGTCCTTAAAAGCGGACACAAGGGGATGAGACCTAAGAATGGAGCCAATGCATACATGACGCATAAAATCTCATAAGTACCTCCTTTCAGAACTAAGACCCGTTTTGTTTGGTTCCTTATCCTTTCAAGCCAAGTGGCAAAATTAGCTCACTTTGAAATTGCGCCTGATCCGCCCGAAGTTCTTCCAAAAAAGCTCCATATGCTGCCTCCATGCTCTTTTGAAGTGCATTCCTTGACCTGTCCTGATGCTCCGCGACAAAGTTGTCCATGGACTTTCCCGCTGCCTGGGTGGGGACAGGGACTATTCACAGTTCTTTTGAACAATGGTTAGCACTAGGACTTGTAGAATGTGCAAGCGCAATGCATTTTGAACATGAAGGGTGATAGGAGAGCCTCCAGCATAAACGGGATGCGGTCAACCTCAAAGTCTGTTTTGGCTTTGAGCACTCCTTGAAGATCATTATCCAGGAACCTTGCGCAAGATTTTGGTTTGATGAGCTATAAAGAACAACATCAACTTCACACTGCACATGTGTTAGTTTCGCAAAGGCCATAAGCATCAGGTTCCACATGAATGTCGAAAAACTGGAAACTCAAAAAAAAGGACGGAAATGAACTTTTCGCTTGATTCTCTTGTTAGCCATGTCTCACCTTATTTTTTTCTGAGAAAGAAACATCAAGGAAATCAACGACAAATCCGGCAGAAAAAACAAAGTTCCAGTTTCACGTGGTTTCCAGAAACCCCACGACAAAAACTGCAAATATGAGCCTCCCAATGATTTTTTGAGTTGGACATGATTTTCCACGAAATCAATCAACCCTTGTTCAAGCCCCAGATCATCACGTGGTTTCCAGAAACCCCACGATAAATAGCCAGTCGTACCAGCTTAAATTTTATCATTGATTTGGGTAGCCCAAAATTTTCGGCGGACACAGCCAAATCATCACGGGGTTTCTGGAAACCCCATGAAAGTTTCACATCCCTAGCCAAATATTTTTGGCGACCAACGACGTTTTGACACTCATAGCCAAATGTTTTCGGCGACCAACGACGTCTTAACACTCCTAGCCAAATATTTTTGGCGACCAACAGTCCCCCAAGCTAAATATATGTCAAAGAGCCCATCACGAAAGAGCTCCTCATGTTGCCGAACGATTTCGCCAGTGAACTTGCGTTCCATGTGTTTCTTCACCCAAAGCCACAGCACGCAAACATCATGTAAGAGGACTTGCTGCTCAGGATCAAGCTGCGCCATTTTCTGAGCAGGGTTTTAACGTCGCAAGGCCTAAGTAAAAAAAGAACCTTCCCTTGAACCCTATGTGCTGGATTGTTTTTTAACCCATGTCCTTGGCGCTTCGAGTTGCTTCTTTGGATGCCTTCCTCACAAAATCCCCTGTGGCACGGTTGAAGTAGAGGAGCACAGTCTCCGGTGTCAAAACCATGATCTCTTCAGAAATCATCTTGCACCCTTGGTAGTGGTCACGCCGCTGGTGCGACCCGGGCACATAGAATTCGTTCTGAAGCACTTCGTGCGGGAGGGCTGCAGGGGCATTTTTCCCAAAACACATGAAAGCGACCCAAACCTTTCCCCCCAAAGTTTTAACTTTCAACTATCCACGCCTGAAACTTCGTGCTTGTAGCAATCGTAATGGTGATGAAGCAATGCCAATGCTTCCTCTGGACAGCGCATCCTGTACAAGGCGAGCCAACCATAACAAATCAACATCTCTTTTTGGTGGAAAAAAACATCACCGTTTGAAAATTGAAGTGTCCTGTCAAAAAGAAATACAAACAACTATTAATCACAATGAGAAACAAGTTGTAGCACATAGCGCGTCGTGCGCTGTCCACTCGGTGTCGTTTCAGCGTGACCAACTTGTTGTAATCAGCAATCACTCGATTCAATGCGTCTTTTAGTGGCATTCTCGCTCCTCTGGTGCTCATTTTTCTCCCCAATTCCAGCGCTTTTCCCAGGTCCGCCACCATGTCCAAAGGGCTGGGTGAATTTTTTTCAGAAGTCACGAATCCAACTTCTTAGATGATGTGGACGCTGGCAATTGAAAAAGCGAGGGACTTCTAGGTTTCAAAAACCAAACAGTTTGAAGTTAAACAAAATCTGCAGGCCAAAATTCTGAGGCTTTCAAGGTAGTAGTGCGCCGGGTGGTCGTAGTGCTTGTAGCTAACGGAAATCGAGTCAAAACTTTCAAGCGTCTTCTTCAAAGTTGGGTCATTCAATTCGCTCTCCTCCAGTTCCAGCTCTTTGATGATGATCAGAATGCCCAGCATCGCCAAGACTTTGGCGAAACCATCGACAATTCCCACTGAATGTGAGGAAATACAGCGACTGCCATCTCTGGCACGATGTGGGAATTTCACAATCACTGCCCCATAAGATGGCTTGTACCCATACTTCAATATCTCCGGCAGCACTGCAAGAAACTGTTGATTCGATGGATAGACTGCAGGGTGAACACTAGCCAACAGTGAGATATCGCTTAAGCTTCCCAAAGTCAAACAGTTTGAAAACACCTCAGACAAATTTTTTTGTTTCCAGCCCCTGACATCCGTTCTTTGAATCCTTTGAATAGTCGAAGCGGTCTAAGGCCAGCCAAAAGCTGCTTTCATTCTCGGTGGGAATCAATGTGGTCGGGATTCTGCCCGGAATTGGTGGGGCTCTTGAAGTCACCAACTCATCGATCACCTCCAAATGGAAAGAACAGAAAGAAAGGACAAACAGCTCAGCGAACATGCCACAAACGAGAGCTAATGATCCGAGAACATGCGTGGCATCCCACCTTGGTCATTTTGGCCGGCTCGGGACATTTTTGAAGCACGTAGTCACCCAAGTTCACAGTCTCAACAACCTAAGCTGCGAGCAAAACAGAAAAATGAATAACACACCTTCCCAAGATGATAGCAGGGGAAACACATCATGCTGTCAAGCAGCATTGTCGAAAAAAGCCCGAATCTTGCCAATTGGACCATCTTCAGCAGGGACTTCCGGCGCTGAATCCATTTGGGCTAAGCACTAGTTGGCCCAAAACCCCACAGGCCCTTGAAACTAAGCCTGCCACATAAACCAAAGCCGTTCAGAAATCATTACGGTTTCCAATCAGGATCAACACACTGCAAACAGATTGCTCCAAGCCCCATTTTCCCCGTCTCAACCCTGCAAGCGGTTGCGATGAAACACCACCTGTAGCTCATATGGCTTTGGTGGCAACTGCCTGGGTTGCAAGCGGAAACCCCGCACATCTTCTTGCCAAGCAGACTGATGGCGCAGAAAGCTCAATTCCGGCACATTCTCAAACTTTGGCATTGGCTGTGGATTTCGCAGCAACTCCTCATACCAAGCAGCAGCTCCGTTGAGGTGTGGAAAGTCTTGCGTCAAAGCATGCCGGATCAAGCGCAGCTCATCCCATCGTTCAGCTTCAATGCTGTAAGATCTCAAAGGGCATCTGGAACTATTGGCTTCCTGAAGAAATTTCTGTGACGCTGGTTCCATAGCAGCTGGAAACACCAATAAAGGCTCTTGGGACAAGGATGTGCAAGCCATCGTGGCCTTCACCATGCAAAAGACATCATCCAAGTCATCTGCATCTGCCCTCCATGACCTGGGGCACCGATCTCGAAGTTGCATGCTTTTTCCTTCTTCAGGAAGTCCTCTTCTTGTGTTTCGGTCCCCCCAAAACATGAAAGATTCGGTGGAAACAAACCCTTTTCCCTTCACACAACATATGGAATACAAAAAAAATTGTATATTTAATGCTGTATCCTGCGCGAGGCATGAATGTAAACATCTGTGGCAAAGGTGTCCGTTCACCAGCATCTTCCACTCGAAGCTTTCTGGCCCTGAAACAATTCTTGAAAGATGCAGCGTCAGGCAAAATCTGGACCCAATCTCTCACCTTCAGCCGGTGCGAGATTGAATCTTGTTCAGATAGAACAGAAACCACCCCAAAAACATCTTGGGGGCTTGGAGGTTTTGACGAGTGCAAGTCGGCACATTGAACTGCAAGCAAGATACCGTTTGCACCAACTCAATTCCCCAAGACAAATCTTTCTTCTCAAACAAAGGTTTCATCTTCTCATCAATTCTTCTAGCCAGATCTTTGGGAGTTTGTAAGGAGCTTGGAGACGCTGATCTCAACCCACCAGCTATCAAGGCAAATAAAGCGTCTATGTCTTCGTGGGTGTGGCCCACCTTGAGGTGGGCCTCTGTTGTGCTGGCAAAGACACGAGTTTGTGCCAGCGCAGCTAGTGTCCGCATGCCGTACTGATTGCGCAGCTCTTTGACCGTATTATCGCTCTGAAGCCAGAGCCTTGTTGTTGATTAAAAGTTCCCTTATTTTGAGAAAATGCCAAAAGCAAGCGCACTTTATTTGATGGTAACATGCTACCTCAAGCAAAATCCAGGGCACTCTTGTGGGAAGCGACGATTCCGGCTTTGTGTCCGGACCCAAACCTTCTCAAGCGATCGCATCACCTAAGTCTAAAACATTAAGAACAGCTGAAACCGTAAGAGTCGTCAACCTGAATAACACAGTTTAGGGAACCAAAACCATGAATTGCCTAGCAAGTAGCACACTCCCAGTTCCAGCTGCTTCCGCATCCAATCCCCTCGCCAGCTGACAAATACATCCAGCAGCCATGCCCATGGCAAAGCACAGCTGTAAGCACCAACGAAGCTCCTAAAGCAAAACTGCCCCAAACAATTGGTTTAAGGTGCATACAAAAAGGGAAACTTTCAAGAAGTGGAAAACCAAACAAATCCAAGATTCGGCTGTAAGTTTGGTAGGCTAAACTGCCCCGGGTTAAGGTGCATGCAAAAAGGTATGGAAAACCAAACAAATCCAAGATTCGGTTGTAAGCTTGGTAGGCTGGTCTTTTGGGAATGCGGTTGAAAGGGAACTTTGGTAGATACAGTTTGCTCCGGTCAAAACTATCAATGATGATAGTCATCAAATCACCGTGAAGAGCGCTCCTTTCTCTTGCCCGCCAATACACTTCGCGATCACGCCACTGCGCAGCATAGTGTTCCAGCAATGCACTGCACAGCTCTGAGTGCACGTGGAAATCCTGAGATTTTTTGGGGTTCTAGTTGAAAAGCATCAACTTCTTGAAAAAAATATGATGTAAAATCAGTTGAACTGGAAATGTTCAGCAAAGCTTCGGAAGCGTCATGGATTTTTGCTTTCAACGTTTGGCATTGCAGGCACATAGAATGGGATGTCTCTGGTCGAAATTTCATGCAAATTTTCCACTGCTGCCAGGCATTGTAGAAGGTTGTACGCCCTGCAGGTGTTCTGTCAGCAGCCCTGGCATACCCCAAATACATAAGGTATAAAGAGGAAACTGTACCAGGAGGAAGTTCTCTTTGAGGTAATCCATTGTGAGGCCGAAGTTCTGTTACCTGCCTGGTTGCCCCCAGAAGCCGTTGCTCCACTAGTCGGGCTTGCAGTTGTTCTCTGAGTTGCTCATCGCTTTGGGCAAGTGCTGAAGTTGATTGGAACCTCAAAGGCAACTTGAACCCCAGAAAAATAATAAGAACAGAAACTATAGAGAGGTCCACTAAACCAACAACGCTGCAACTTCACTGAAGGATTTTTCTGAACTGTTGGCAGACACTGAACCGGCATAGATTCTGCAGCGCTCCAATAAAGATGCCCAAAGAATCCATGAACGGATGCAGTCTGTTCTGAAATTGCGCGGCTTTCATCACCTCATGGTGTCTCAGCGTGGTAAACCAAAAACTGACCTGGTTTCAAACAGTTGCCTAAAATGATTCCAAAAAATAGAAACCTACTGCTTGGAGCAGGGAACGTTGTTGCGTAAGTGTGCGCTCATCAATGCCCCTGAAGCGTTTTTTGGTTCTTTGTAGTCGCTGCTTCCCAATTCCCAAATACTTCAACCAGGCAGTGCGACAAATCTGAACACCTAAGACAGGGAAATGACATGCGCTACTGTTACTGTAACGACTACCCCTCAAACTCTAAACTTGTCAGGGGATAAAAGAAAAGAATTGAAGCACAAATGATATGACAACGAGCCTTCAATTGACCATTTTTTCCGCCGTGACCCAGATCCTGACTGCAGACTCCAAAGAAGGGCGTCCTGGCTCTCCTTTGGAAGAGCCCAGAATGCTTTGCAGGTTTCACGTAGCAAGTTGAACTCCACCCTGCACTCGCATTCACATGGGGGTGAGCGAAGTAACTCCTTGAGTCTCTTGGAATTCTTCCCGTTTCTCGCGTAGCAAGAGCGATCCATAGTCTCATCTCTAGCATGCAATGATTGTAGAACGCTAAGCTTCATGTCCACTTCCCCCGTGGACTGTGTCAATTTCGAGCCAACGCCAGCTTCATCGTTTGATGAGCTGCTAGAGGAACCCGATGAGCCCCTGAGTTGTAGGCAACCCTCACTTAGCCCCAAAAGCCGATTTGGGAAGTTTAAGAAAATTCAAGAAATCACAGGCAAGGTGCTCATCCTGGCTCTCCCCAGATTGCGATGCTGAATCAGTTTCATCATACCGCCAAGCACCGGCAGGTAGCAATTTGTCTTGGGCATCATCATAGCGGCCAAGCACACCCATTGCAAACGTTCAGAATCAAAGCAACTTGGTTTTCTGGGATTGCTTTGATTATCGGGATTACTGCCTCCCTGTGTCTTATGTTTGTTTGGCCTAATTGTTGTGTTCATTTGAAGCAGTTGCACTTTGTTTCTTTTCAAATGGATACCGTTGATAGAAATTTACAATACAAACGCTTGAGCACAGAAATTTTCGGATACCCATAGATTTCATGTAGCCAATTCCGAAGTTGTTCTCATAGCAGTATAGCGACAGAGGACCCCAGGAATGGCTTTCAGCCAGATGGTTTCTGCACTTTTTTTTTGCCGGCGAACCGCTGTCATCAGCACTGCATGGATTTATCATCCATTGAGATACCCTCGAAGCTTAATTGGGTCCATGGCCAAGAGGATCGTTGAAAGTACCACATACAAAGATCGCATTGAAATCGCATTTCCGCTGAGGCGGTGCAACTCCTTAATTACAGGTAAGGGGCAGGGGATGGCTTGATTCAATTCTCAAAAAATTTCAAATTGCTTGCAAGCAAGGATCACTGTTGCTGAAGTGCATCTCGAAATCCATATCTTCAAGATTGACCCCCATCAGCAGCATGCATTCTGCTCCTGGGTAACTTCCCAGTGTCCCACAACTGGATTTTTCCTTGTTAAACAAATTGTGAACCATTGACTTGCTGAGGCAGCCAAGTGTCCCAACAAAAAGCGTTGCTGGCATGTGAGCAGATACGCGCCGCCCGGCCTTGATTAGTTTGAAGCATGGCGGAGCTGAAGATATAACATGCAAGATAGCACACTGCAAACAATTGAGGGCAAAACGTCAGGGTCATCAAAGGGGCCCCCTCATAGATGACAGGCATGCGAGGCAGCGACTGTGAAGTATTTGCCACTGCGAAAGGCCCCTTTGCAGTGACAATCAAATCCAATGCCTGCATGTTGTCAGGCCATAAAGAAAAATAAACAGACATCATTGCCAACATGTGTGAACAAGCCTCATGTGGTTCATGTGGTTCAACAAGCCTCCAGTTCCCTGTGTGAAGTGATCTGACCAACTGCATCGGGATACAGACGCTTGAAAGCTCCGGCAGCTTCACTCACCTAGCAGCCAATCAATCAGGCAGGTATGCTCGAAGAAAATCTTTTTCAACCAAGCCACTTTGATACCTTGTTGTTTGGCCCATTCACGATGCAATTTAGGCCATTTCCTGTGAGCTCTCCTAAGAGGGAAAGCATGAAAAACTGAAAAGCAACTTGTGAGCAGAATGTGATTAACCTGAAAGTAGACAGGCTTCTTTGCACATTCGTCAAGTACTCCTCTTCGGTGTCGTTTTTCCAGCTCCTGTTTCACCAAGAAGTGATCGCGAGGGAAGAGTAGATCTTGCCTGAGCTAGATGCCCAAGGTTGGCAGCAGTCATGAGATGTAGTTTGCATCAGAATCTAAAAAACCAAGGTACCAGGAATACTTTGGAGCCATCATCATACATTGGGACATATGATTCACTAGATCTTGAAGGTCGATGTCACGCATCACCTCACGATGCACCAAGAAGATGAAGATCCGCCTCCGTGCAACACTGGAGCCATAGTCAGACCTGAGCAAACTACTAAGTATGTGCCAGCTCCATTTGCTAATGCATATGGCATATGGGTGCTACCAAGTAGCGCTTCCAGCTGCCTGTGAGCGATGTGGTACCTGAGCATAAGGGACATGTGAAACATTCTGTGAACCAATGAACATCAGCATTTTTGTGTTTAAGTAATGGGTAGAATAAAAGCCAAAGTTACTGTGGCAAATTTTCAGCCAGCAGCTTGAGAATTTTCGGGATCACTTTCAAGAAGCCCATGACATTCTCCAGCACTGCTCCCTTACAGAGAGATCAGGGACACATGACCAGGGGGAAATCTATAAGAATTTGATTTTGGCGGTCATCATGTTTCTTTTTTTTGTAGCCAAGAAACTGCCGGCTCTGCCGTCTTCAGATGTCTGATAGTCTCAAAGAGTTGCTGGGCGTTCTCGTCATGCAGCAATCTCCGTAAGCCAAGCATAGAATATGGAGTGCAAGGAAATCCCGCAGTCCATAAAGCTGCCTGCCGAGGAGAATTCAACAAACACTGAATATGATCACTGCTTTGTTTGGGAAATACAAAGAATGACAGTGTCACAACAAGACGACAAGATGGCCTTTTCGTGCAGCGCCTGACAATCAACTTCAGAGATGTCGGAGTACCACCTTGGAAACACAAATGGCTATTATTGGAATCGTGTTTAACCGGAATTTATCTATGTCTAGCACCATCTAGCACCAAAAAAATTGCGACGAGGTACTGCTTTGGGGTCTCATGGTTCTTCTCCAGGAAGCGTCTGGCAGATGCATCACATTCACTGTAGGACCTAAGTTTGCAAATATATATCATTATAAATTATATTATATCTGAAACTCTAAAACATCGGTTTGATATTTACGAAACATCCAAGCTGAGTCGAGCTGCAGGTAGTCCACCAACAGCTCTTGGCCAGCACATTTGAAGAGCTCTTTCAAGGCAATCAAAGGGGTGTCAATGCCACTACCTTAGGTTGGCTGTGCTAAAGAATATAGTAAACAGACCGTACCAGGGAAGAATATGTTTCCCATGGTTTCAGCCTCGCTGCAGTCGCTCACATAGCCGAAGGATGTTTCATCGCCCCAATCGTCGAAAAAGTCCGACAGTCCTTAGATAGAGAATGCTGCTGTGGTGATACATATGGGCCAGGTGTGCGAACAACCTTTTTTGCAAATAAGGATCCCGCACGGTCATAGAAGTGCTTGGCTTGGCGCATGACACATAGTCCAGTTGTTTCTCCGAAAGGTTAAGCTCCTGATGGGAAAGTTTGTATTTCAAGACATCCCAGATTGTTACAAACTGTTCATCCCTTGCCTCACTTTCATCATCAGATATCTCGCGCCAAATCATGGCAACGAAGGCGGTCGGTTTTAGAGCCACCACAGCTCTGGAGTAGCGGGCAATCAGATCCAGTTGCTGTTTGGATAAGACCCAGTTGGGTCAGGATTTCCATATGTATGTATGTATGATTGTGGTGTATGTATGATTGTGGTGTATGTATGTATGTATGTATGTATGTATGTATGTAAGGATGGATGGATGGATGGATGTATGGATGTATGGATGCATGCATGCATGTAGGCATGCTTGTATGTATGTATCTATGTATGTGATTATGTATGTATGTCTGCATGTACGTATGGATGGATGGCTGTATGGATGGATGGATGTGCGTATTTATCTATTATAGTAACCACCAAAAAAGAGAAAACACCAATCAGTAAATGGAGATGAATGCATACATATCATACATCATTTATCCATTGATCTATGAATTTATCGGTTGACCTCTGTGCAAAAAACACTTAAATATATACGTTTTGTTGTGCCCCCACCCCCCAAAAGGCATCCAGGTAAAAGAGAAAAACATCTGAATCTGTGACACATGGCTATGAGTCAAAACTCTGGTGCCCTTCGAAAACCCTAAAAACAGAGACAGTGAATTTATGTAAATGTGCCCTCCAATCCTCCAATTATGGTAACAAAAGGATTGGACCCATCCACAAAAAAAACATAGAGGGAATCCTTGCAACCCAGCTGCTCCTCCTTCCACCTCAGCCTCAGCCGCAGTGGGATTGTCGACAGCGATCTCCACCTGGGAAGTGAGTCTGGTGGTGGCTACCTGTCCCAAGACATCTGATATGAATAGCTGCATGATCAAAAAGACACAAGTAAATAATCATTTGATCTAAAAAACAAGTAAGACATGTGGTATGATTGTGGTGTATGTATGTATGTATGGATGGATGGATGGATGGATGGATGGATGTATGGATGTATGGATGTATGGATGTATGGATGTATGGATGTATGGATGGATGGATGGATGGATGGATGGATGTATGGATGTATGGATGTATGGATGCATGCATGCATGTAGGCATGCTTGTATGTATGTATCTATGTATGTGATTATGTATGTATGTCTGCATGTACGTATGGATGGATGGCTGTATGGATGGATGGATGTGCGTATTTATCTATTATAGTAACCACCAAAAAAGAGAAAACACCAATCAGTAAATGGAGATGAATGCATACATATCATACATCATTTATCCATTGATCTATGAATTTATCGGTTGACCTCTGTGCAAAAAACACTTAAATATATACGTTTTGTGGTGCCCCCACCCCCCAAAAGGCATCCAGGTAAAAGAGAAAAACATCTGAATCTGTGACACATGGCTATGAGTCAAAACTCTGGTGCCCTTCGAAAACCCTAAAAACAGAGACAGTGAATTTATGTAAATGTGCCCTCCAATCCTCCAATTATGGTAACAAAAGGATTGGACCCATCCACAAAAAAAACATAGAGGGAATCCTTGCAACCCAGCTGCTCCTCCTTCCACCTCAGCCTCAGCCGCAGTGGGATTGTCGACAGCGATCTCCACCTGGGAAGTGAGTCTGGTGGTGGCTACCCGTCCCAACACATCTGATATGAATACAAAAAAAACAAGTAAATTAGTAACTGATCATTTGATCTCAGTTGAAAATCTGATGCTCTTTGAGCAGTTTTGCTCCAATGGAGCGCAATGAAGCCAAACATCTGAGCTCATCTTCCAAGGAAATACCCGTCCGTCAGGATGCAAACGAGCGTTTCTTGGGCACAAGCGAGAATCAAAAGTCAGAATCATCGTTAATTCAAGCAAGAAATGCTATTTGCGGAGAAATTGTGACAATTGAAGCTCCAGGTGTGTTGATTTGCGGTCAAGTCGGAGGATCCTCCCTAGTAGAGAAGGTGATGGATTCTGATCCCCAACACATGGGTCGTCTAGAACCACCTATTGCAATAGGCTAAAATGTAACATCCACGACTGCATTATGAAACATGAGCAAACCAGAGCTGCTCACCATCCATCATGCAAACACATTCCTAGAATTCTGCCCTTCTTTCTACACAAATCACTTTCATGATGATTCTAATGCTGTGTTTTTAATTCTGTTTCTATCTTTTCGGGCTTCCAAAGCCATACATGTCCTATATGTGTCCCATATTGTCCCATATATATTTCCCATAGAGGTTCGAAGATGCGGCCAACTGATGTCCAACATATGTCGCCTCTTCAGTCTCCATGGCAGCGCTGGCAGGCGCCTAACACATGTGGAGGCTTCCGTTTTGTCATGGGTACCCTAGCCATCATCCAGTCGTCATGGATGCTTTCGACCCCCATTTGGCAGGGTCTATGTTGATTTGGGGGATGGATGGGGATGGTGTTATTGTCTCTTGATATAGTAACCCAGCCAAAAAGAAAAGGTAGAAATGTAGAATCCCACTGAAATTTTGATCAATGACTGTTCTATTTTTTTTGTGGTACTATATCAGTATTTTCCCCCATTTCATTTGTTGGTAAATGTATTTCTCTACTCTGTTATCAGTGCATATACATACATCTGCCGACAAAACTGTAGGTGATTTCTGGAAACCCTATTTTAAACATGAATCAACAACATTGTCCTTTGGGGAAAAATGGGCCAGTTATATACCATACATGATCATCTACTGGTTGTTTATTGGGGGTGCTCCTTATAAACGAAGCAAGTGGGAAAGGACATCTATCTGGCTGACAAAAAACTTACTTGTGCTAAACGTAGGGAATGAGGGAATGATCCACAATAACCATCAATAATCATCCCAGCAACCCCCAGCAACCCATCCATTCCCTACGTAAAACGCACCAGTAAGAAAATTGCTCAGCCTGAAAGCTGAAATTTGCAGCCAGCTATGGGGGATTCTGGAGAACCCCATCTAACCATCATTCCAGTGACGTAGCTGAGGTCATAGTCGATGTCAATTGGGATCATCCCCAATAGGTCAATAAATGATAGAAAACACTAGGGACATGCATTGATCACCCCAAAGAGCTGAATAATCCCAAAAATAACAACTAGGGTAACTAGCTTTTGTCGATATCCTAGTTGAGTATCATTATAGTCGATATATCAAATATATCAAATCATATCAAATCCAATGATAGAAATCACTAGAAATGATAGAAATCTCATCCCAAGAAGGTCGTCCCAAATCTCCAGATTTTCCATGGAGATTTCGATCTCCGCCAAGCCGACAAGCCACAGGTCCAGGACTGGCTGGGTCCAGAACCTGAGGATTTTTAGGCACAAAACTCACCACCTCCATGGTCCCGAAATGGTCCCGAATGGCTGCGTAACTCCGCTACTGAACCGTGGTTTCTGTTTTTTTTTTGTATTGGCAGAATGGGATTGGAAAAAAACAAATCACTCATAAATATCATGCTTGATAGCTAACATTTCCATAAAAATCACCAGAAGATCCATTAAATCACCACTCATCACTATAAATAATTATTCCCAGTATAGTTGTTCACCACTAATCACCACTAATCTCAACATATTCCCAGTATATTCCCATCCAAAATCGACGACTCCCAGGTCGCCAAGGCTCTGTGGCCGCAGGGCTGCCCTCCGGGAAGGAGCGTTGGCGCTTGGTGGCTGGGGAGGAGGCGGGCGTGGTCAAGACCTGGGGCTTGGGTGGATTTTAATGGGAATTCATGGGATTTTAAGGGGAATTGTCATGGGAATTTATGGGGGTTTCTGGGATTTTGGGGTGATTTTATGAGATTTAATGAGGGGTTCACGCGAATTTATGGGGGTTAAGGATGGATTAAGGGATTTTCTGGTGGCTAAGTATGGAATTAATAAGATTTTACTGGGGATAGATATGGGATTGATGGGATGTGGTGGGGTTATCCAGGAAAATTGTAGTTTTGATTAGTTTTATTTCTTACCTGACAGGGTATATGATCACGTTGTCAATAATAGTTTTTTTTCCCAGCTGGATTCATCTTGTCTGGGAATATCATCGTCCTACTACAGGGAGGAAAAACATGCTTGAATTCTGGGAATGATTCCCAACTCTGAATTATATAAAATGAATTATAGCTAATGATGGGCAATATTGGAGGTTGCTCCTATCCTAGCCATCCTTGTTCAGGTTTCTCGAACAGTGAGGTCCCATGTGATTTATGTAGGGATGTGGCTTGGCTACCCTTGGTGATTGTACCTCTTGCGGGCTCCAAGCATCATAAATCACCGATCCAAGCCAGTCACTAAACCAAGAACCAGAACCACACACAACGACAACATCATACAATCCTTCAACCATCAGGGTTGAACTGCCAACTGCTAACTGCTCACCCTTTTGGCTGGTTTCTTGTAGCAACAGCTGAAGTTCTTTGAGCGGAGCTGTTCCATCTTCTTTACAAAATGCATTCGAAACCTGTTCCAGACTGTTTGATACTCTAACTTCCTTGTGTTACATCGCTTTTTATCGCTTGGCCACTTTCTACAAGATAATGCAAGAATCAATGTCAGGCAAAGTCCTTCAGTGTGAAGCACGGTCTCCCGTTCTAAACGATACGACGATATGTAACAGTTAAGGATGTACCTGTTAGAACCCCGAGGGTTTTCCATGGCCATGGGCTGCCATCAATTCGATGCAGTCTCAGCAGCCGTGCGCTTCTGACCCCGTGCAGGTCCGTCCTTCAGTGGATGGTTTCACAGCTCGATTCACTAAATGTCACCAGCCATCGGAGGCTGGCTGAAACAACTGAAACATGATGGATTCTGAATTCATGTAGAAACTAAATTCAGTTAGAAACCCCAACAATGTTTCAACTAACTTGGTGAATACATGTGAATACCCTACAACACGAGCAAAAGCTGAGACATCGTCCAATGTGCAAAACGAGCAAAATACCCTTCACATATTAAGCACCCCGTTCCTTTCCCAGGGTCCCAGTGCGTGTCCTCATCATCACTAATTTCCTCCAGGTGTTTTCGTCGCACGATGCCAGCTTTCCGATCTTGCGCCTGGGTGTCTTCCAGTTCCGTCTTGCTCTGCAGCTGGTCGCACAAGCCGCCTTGGGTGCAAACCTGCGACAGCTGGGGCACTGTATGTCAAATGGACCGCATAGGCTGGCTTATCTGGCTTAATATGAATCCATATATATAAGATATATGATATAGGTTTCTATGAGGCTATGAGGCAGGCGGCCATTTGATGATGTGACCTGATTCACATTCAACTTGGCTGCTTTGAGGATGTTCGAGGCATGCACTTCACCCTCATGGCGATTGTTTCGAGCTTGTGATGAAACTTGAGAATAGCATAGAATAGCAACCTTCAATGGATTGGTTTAAGGGAACATTGAAACCGGAAACCCCCATGATCTTCATGGTAAAAACCATGGTTTCCGGTTAAGATTTTCCCAACAAAACCAAACCATTGAGTAAATCAGTGCCATTAAATCCAATTAAATCCCATTAAATCCCATTAAACCCCATTAAACCCCATTAAACCCCATCAAACCCCATTAAACCACCATTCAACCACCATTTTCCTAAGTCTCACCGAACCCTTCACTCCGATTGATCGGCACCTGGGAGGCTTGGGACTCTTGATACGAGTCCTCCCATGATTGGTGAATCAAACATTGCCACATATGTCCACAACGTTGATATATCATCTGATATATATATATATACATACATATTTATATACATATATACATAATAATATATATATATATACTTATATATATATACATAACATATATATATATACAGTATATATACATTATTTTCTTGTAGATCCAGCATTCCAGCATGTCAACATCTAGTCTGATCATCTCTTTTACTGCATAATTCACTGTTGAAAACACATCGAACTTATGGATTCATATGGTGCATTTTTTTCACTGCAAGGTGTCCATATAAAACATGCGGCTGTCACCTGATAGTCCTATCTACCCATCTAATTATATATATAGTAACATATACATATAGATATATACATATCTCTGCACCAATCTATCTCTCGCGGAACATGCAGTATCTAGTTGGCGGCCGGGAAAACTGCTGGACTTGGAGCCGCTGACATACACTTAAATGCATTATGTGTCAGTGTGTGTAACTACTCCTCTCTCTTTCTCTGTAAATATTTTTGTATAACTATTAAATAAATAAATATGCATATATATTAATATAATAATTATTCATCATTGTTCAATATTATTCATGCATCTGGGCAAATCATAATAATTCACTAATCTCAAACTTGCGGCCATTGTGGGATGATTCCTCTTATCAACCATTCTTCCAGTGAGGTCTCAGTGAGGTCGTAGGAACATGTATGGCTTCACCCAAACGCAGCGCTCCTGGTGGAGAAGGACAGCTTCCACTGGCTGCGAGTCCTTGGCTGGGCACTAGACCCTGGGGGAAACCTGGGGAAGATCTAGCATAAGGATCCTTAGGTAAACATACAAAAAATATGGCTAAACTATAACAAATTCACTAACGTAACATTAAAAAGGCTATATTATGTTTTTTGTTGGAGAATTGCCCAATATACAACGAACCATCATTCCAGGCTTCGGTCGCGACGTGAAAGCCATGGGGTCCCGAAAATTGCAGCTGGGGAAAGCCCAGCTCGGCAATGAACATGGCCTTTTTAATGGAAGTTGATGAATCGGACGATTTTTCGGACAACTGGTGCATTGTCTATCGCCATGTTTGATTAGTCCACCATCCCAGGTTGGGCCACCAAATTCAGCATGTTTCTAGAGGATCATCGCATGATTGTGCACATATATATATATATATTTATATATGTACACAATATATATAGTTAATACTTACTATACTGTAACTGTATGTAATTGTGGGAGAATACATCTACAATCATCATCAATCATCTACACATGTCCCATCACCCTATAATATCTACCTATATCTACATATCATCCACCGAACTCTCCATCCACTGCCGTTGAGCTTCTTGCTCCTGGGAGGAATCACAGATGTCTGCCCAACGCGGTCGTGCACCTTGGACGATGGTCGCCATGGCTCGCAACGACACGGATGGGACGATGGCACAATGGCAAGCACGTGGATAGCACGTGGATAGCACGTGGATAGCACGTGGATAGAACGTGCTGATGTTAGATGATTTGATATCTTCTGCTGTGCGACGAAGTTGTATGTCATTTGCTGCTCTGGACCTTTAATGTAGTGATGTATTGGATGTAATCATCTTCATCGTGGCGCTTGATGAAGATTGTTTTGCCCGTTTCTGGTAAAAGGTATCATGTTGAAAGTGCTGTGCCTGCACTCTGAGCCGTTTGAGAATCACCAGGCTTTTGTACCAGCTTCTCGTGCGGAGTTATGCTATTTTCAAAACGGAGATCGCTGTGGAAACTGGTTTCAGGATCACTAATCATTGAGGATCACCCCAACTATGAAGCAAAACCAGCGGCCAGTTTGCCATGATGGTTAATTATCATCGGATAATCCCAAAGGAGCAAACTAGAGTGGGATACCCTCTGGTAGACTAACATAGCTATGGAAAATCACAATTTTTTAATGGGTAAATCCACTATTTCTATGGCCATTTTCAATAGTTTTTTGTATGTTTACCAGGCCAGGTAATCCCAAATATCTTTGATCATTGAAAACGCTGTCGGTGCCAAGGTGCTCGTGAACCTGCTCCAAGGAGCTGTCGAAACCCATGTATAACAGCCTCAGAATGGCCAGGACGCTCCATTTTGAATCCCACATGGGGCTTGTCTCTGCTTGATGACTGGCAAATGGCTATGAGTCAAAACCCTGGGGCACTAGGCACCCTAAAATAGCTGGTTGGTGGATGGTTATTCCCCAAAATATGGTAATAATATGTAATAATTAATAGGTTTTCACCCATCCCCAAATATTCGATGATTCACCAAGTCCATTAAAACATGTTTTTTTTTAAAAAAAATAGGGGGGGTTGTTTTAGTCTTAGTGGGAGGACTGCAGGACGTCATTTTTACCACAACCAAAATTGTCATGATTCACCAAGCGAGCAAGTCTATAATCATGTACACTTTAATATGTCAAACGTGCTATGGCCACCTGAATTCATTCATCATTTTGTTCACTCAGCCTCGCAGCGTTCAAAAGGGGTTCACAACAAACCACCAGTGAGTAGAGCTCATGCCAGACAGATTAAAGATCTGGACCTGGCAAGAAACTTCAAAAGATCGCACAAAATATCGCACCAACCATCAGTTCCATTCCTGTCCCAGCTGTTGCGATTGGAATGGGAACCATTTGATGGGCCAAGGCACATCCCCACCATCTCCAACACATCGATCTTTCCCGAGTTGTCCTGATCAAACCTTCGAAAGGCCTCACCGTTGAAAAGCGAGGCTGTTCGAAAGAGCCCAAAAGTGGTCTTTCAACGTTAGGCATATCGCAAACGGTGTGCCAAAGACGCATGTCTATAAATGATGTAATATATATATATATATATAATATTCTTGCATGTATGTATGTATGTATGTATGTATGTATGTATGTATGTATGTATGTATGTATGTATGTATGTATGTATGTATGTATGCATATATCTCTCTCTGCATATATATATACATTATATATATGATTATATACAATTATATACAATTATATATATGTGTGAATTTCATATGCAATCTATTCCCTACTGATCTAAATGTTAAAAATGCCCAGCAGCACACAGAATGCTTGTTGATGCGTGGGAATTCTGGGAGAACCCTGGCATTTCACAAAAGAAACAATTGGATTCATCAACGCTAGCGGGTGCAAAAGCAGCACTCTGCAGTTTGAAAGGGTTACTGTATGTTACTGTGATGATGACGGGAAAAGGTTCCATCAGTTTCTGGATTCTTGGTGAGATGTGGTCCCCAAATTCAATAAACTCATGACTAGTGGTGCAGCAAACCAACCAAGTCATTTTGTCCCAACAATGCCAGTCTGACAACCAACAATGAAGTTTTCCAACACAAGTATCTGCAAAAATTGTCTTGCGGACGCTGGGTTTCATTCTGATTATATAGGGGCACTCTCACCGTATTATTCAGATTCCCATTAAAGTCATTATTACCAAAAGAACTGCAAAAATGACCATTATGAAATTATGAAATGAGTCATATTATATATAATATTTCTCATATAGAAATGGTGTCAATTATGCATAAACATCAAAAACATCAGCATTGTACTTGTACTGATCATATATTCTAATGATCATATACTTCTATGGTGGCTTCTTAAAATATCATATCCCCAATTATCCCCAGTTCACCATGGGTTTCAATATTCCGCCATGGTCATCCATCACTTGGATACGACTGGTGGTACCATGACAACAGAAACCTCCATGGGATAGCTCCAGGACCTCCTTCAATTCGGCCACTTCGAAGTTGGTGAAGTTGCTGGTGGTACCTTGGGCCACCCATAGTAACCCCACCAAAAATGGTGCGGTTGGTAAACTCCAAAATTTTGGATACCCTCTGGTGAACTAACATAGCAATGGACAATGGCCATTTATAGTGGATTTTCCCTTTAAAAATGGTGATTTTCCATTGCTATGTTAGTTCACCAGAGGGTAATAGTATCTTCCACTACTGGTTGGTGGTATGCCTACCCCTCTGAAAATATGAAAGTCAGTTGGGATTATTATTCCCCAATGTATGGAAAAATAAAAAATGTTCCAAACCACCAACCAGTTTACATAATAGTATCTTCCACTAATACTGCATGGTGAAGAGTGTCCACCAAAAAATCAATAGTCGTAATAACTTCCACCAATAATTCAATGGTTAATCGTATCTTAATATAATGCTAGTAACCCTAAACCATCCCCCACAGTTTGGGGTTGATTATAGCCAAAATGGTGATGATTTACTTGTTCTATCTTTTTTGGGGGGTTGCTGTAAACCCAAATTTGGGGATGGTTTAGGGCTAAGGGTTTAGAAGATGTTTTTATTTTTTTAAACAAGTATCTCCAAAAATGTGACCATCTTCCGCAGTATTGAATTCGCAAACAAAAAAACAACGACTCACAACTTCTTATCAATTGTTTTTCGCAAGTGGCACTATGATCGCACAAAAGGATGGTACTGTTGTCCATCTGGGGTTCGGAATGTGAAGATCTTTTGCCGAGTGCTCACAATCATGTCAGAGCCTCCTGAAGCCTTGTTTGCTCTTGTGCGCTACTTTAAATGACACTAAATGTATTGGCAAAACTATACGATTCAACGAATGATTCAACATCATTCATATCAAATATCATATCCATTTACAGTGCACCCTTAAAGTTTGCCAGGGGGCAGCTGCAAACGACTGATCTGTGTCCCATCTTGGCCCCAAACGACAGAGGCTCAGGACATCAAAGACATCATCGAACGACAGCAGTTGCCCTGTCTGGATCTGTGCCTTGGGATGAGCCAGCAGGGCCAACCATCAGGACAAGTCTGCACCGATCGTTGTCCATCGGTAAAACACGACTGGGGGTTTTGTAATAACTAAGCCACGTAAAAAATCATATGTTTAAAAAATCATGTATATGGATCATCAGCCATATGGCCATAATACCTGATAATCATTCATAATCATCATCACTCGGGTCAGATAGGAATTCCCTCTGGTCATGACTGGGCCACCATTCGGGTGAACCATCCCCAGTCCAAACCGCCGGGGAACGTCTGACAAAAGCGTGCGCACTTTGCCGCAGATGAGCAGCGCCCTGGCGAACGGCGAACGCTCATGGGATCACTTGATGACGTCCAAATTCAGCGGTTTTTCTATAAGGGATTATCCCACTACAGTAATGAGATATGTCTCATGATATAAGGGATTAAACAATAGCCTTATCACCTGATGAGATCACCATATTTTATAAGTCTAGAAGGTATTGTTAACAAGAAACTCTGTAAGGTATTATCCAACTAATCAGATCACTATATTTTATAAGGTACATTGTTAACAAGAAACTCCAATCGAGTTTCTCGATTGGAAAGAGTGGCAATGTTTGGGCACATATCTGATTATCTTCGTCTACAAGTTTTTTTTTGCTCGGTTTTCCCATTTCTTTCAGCATGCCTTAAGATGAACAAATCCCATCCCCCCAACGTAGACCCTGCATGACCCGGCCAAATAAGGGGGTGGACATGTTGGAAGATTTCGTTTCTGAAATAAACGGCTATGTTCAGGGTCTATGTTAATTTACTGTACTCCAAATTATCCGAAACAGAAACCAGCGAGACCGAGCTCCGAACACATCATCTGGGAGAAGAGATAGGAACTCACCTGCGTTGGCAACCCCAAAATAGGGAACCTTGGTGAATAAACAAAGGGCTACCTCCAAAAAGTGATCATCTGCTATGAAAATTGTACCCCCGCCCAAGTCAACCGCGAAAGGGTAATGACAATTCGGGTTCGAGATTCACTACTACGGGTACGAGTGTTCAGTGATATCTGGTGCGTGGATGCTTTCGATGCTGGTTTTGAAATCCGAAACCGACAATCCGACAAACCAAACCACCCAAGAACCATCATTCCAACCCAAGGGGGGCCCTCTCAAGCTCCATTGTTTAATCTTGGATGCCCAAGATTACATATGAAAAACATGATGCTTAGTAGGTGTTCCCACAGGTGGCAAAACACGCTGTCTTCATCCAGGCTTGACCCATGGCCTTCGATGACAGCCCCGTCTTGATCTTTGTCCACCAAACGAAACCTGCCCGGTTTACACTGGCGCTCACATGGTCCCATGTCTCAACATTTGATTTAGGGGAAAACCACTCAAAACAAGTGGAGTAATCATGCGTAGCCCCATTAAAAAAAAACACACACACACATTTTTTTTACTGGTAATTAATGCTAATTATACCCCAGTCTCACACAGACCCGATCCCACACGGCTGGAGGAGTCAGAATTGAGGACCTCAGTCGAACATCACCGAACAATCGCATCTTTGGATCATAAAACGATCCAAAAACTGCTCCCGGACTTGGTTCACGGGACGAAGAAATGCATCACATTTGAATGCAGGAAACTCCCTTAAAAATCATGGTATGGTCAAACATGTGCAAGTTGTTATATAATAGTTATTTGTATGTCACATTTTTATACATGTTTGGAGTCCCCCTTTTGGTCTTTTGGTTGGTTATAACGGGGGGATATCATGGCCGCCTGGCATGGAGTTCTGCCAGCTCTTCCACTTGCAAGGCCCTGGCCTTGGCAAGCTTGCAGAGGCCATGGTAGCGGCCATGGTAGCTGGAACCGGGAAGTTACCCTCTGGTAAACTAACATAGCTATGGAAAATTGCCATTAATAGTGGATTTTCCCATTGAAAATGGTGATTTTCCATAGTTATGTTAAATTACCAGAGGGTACCACAACAAATCTCGGAAACCAGATTCAAACTGATTTGATGCCAGTTTTCTTTGTCCTAATGCTAGCCATTGTCTATCTTTTGAGGCCGATCCAACTTCTCCCCTCTCGTCAGGCACTTGTCAGAAACAGCAGTCGCAGCAGGGCAGTTCCTGGGAGCCCCAAACCAGTGACAAAAAATCATGGAAGTCCACCAAGGGTGTCTTCCACACCTGCTGCTCCTGGCGGTCGGAACTGCAGGGAAGTGCAGGGTAAAGTCATCCCATAAATTTTCGATACTCGTGATCATGGGGATAACATTCATAAGCGTTTATTCTAATCTAATCAAATCTTATCTGTTTTATCTATTCCTATCAAATTAATTAATATATATATATATATATATTAATTTTAATTATATTTAATTATCCATCTATCTATCTGTCTATCTGTTTATCTATCTAATTAATTAATCTAAATCTAAATGCACAATCCATTCGAACTGCACAGTGCTGAAACACCTGGCGTGCTGCCATGGCTATACCCTGGCAACAGGTGCCTCATCAACCGGACGGTTGCCTCCACGCAGCCTGCGCCGCACCAAAAATGATATGTTTAATGAGATCTTCATGGGAATTAATGGTGATTTTATGGGCGCTGGCAAAATTTCATATGGGAATAAATGGGATTAATGATGATTTTATGGCAATTAATAATATTTTAATGGATTTTAAATGGGATTGAATTGGGCTATATTGGGATTAATGGTGCTTGCATGGGGATTTAATGGTGATATACAGGGATAAATGGAGAAAGAGCCAACAATCTGGATATTTATATATATATATATATTATATTATATATATATTATATATATTATAATATATATATATATATATTTATTATTATTATAATATATATATATTTATTATAATATATATATATAATAATAATAAATATATATATATATATATTATAATAATAAATATATATATATACATATGGGCAATACTATTCAAAACCAACAAGACTGGATATCCTGGGGATCCGGGATACATGCACTAACATTGAGGGATATCGAAACAAAAATATGGGCGTCTCCTCCATCCCACTAATAGTGGAAATCCATGGCCGCATATGGGCATATAAATCCCTATCTGGGTTGAGCCTACCCCTCTGAAAAATATGACTTCGTCAGTTGGGGTTATTCGTCCCAACTGAATGGGACAATAAAATTCATGTTCCAAACCACCAACCAGCTATGAAATGGATTGACATGATTGATGACGTCCCATTCTACAATCCAACGTTTGCCCATGGCAACAAAAATATGGCGAGTCAGCTATCATGAATCAAATCAAAGGGGATTCAGAGAGACAGCCCTATGAAATGCCTATGACTTTTGGGACCCTTCACACTGAGGTAACCCTTGGTCTGTTGCAAGCTGCTGCCGCAACTGATCCCATTTTTGTCCACGCTTAGCAGCAACTTTGGCTGCCCGGCAGCCTGGAAAATGAGATCAGACTTTATATCCGCAAGGCCGGTCAGTAACCAAACTATGATTGATTATTAACTATTATTAACTATTATTAACTATTATTATTACATTTTCAACACCATGATCAGCAAAACAATCAACAATTTCCATTTGCGGTTCCTGGGCTGTTGGTGTTGGAAAACGGAACTGATCACACCAATGCCAAACGGCTTCATCTGCCGCAGGTGGGCAGCTTTAAAGTCCGGAGCTATAGACAACTCTGAAATATTCTAGAGAAGCTCTAACTTCGTGAGAATATACCTACATATATAGTATTTGAAGTCAAAGTATTTGGCTAGTAAGTATACATTAAGTGACCATTTGTAAGGCTATGTGGGCAATTATTTGATATAGATCAACTATCATCCAACTATTCACTATGCGGTTATTAATTCATAATTAGATCAAAGCTAAAAATAGTTAATCTAGTACTTATTAGTTAGTGGCTTATTATAACCATCTATTACCAATGATTGCTAACTATATTGGGTTATTGATTATTAACGATATTTTTCACTATCATTTGCTATCTTTAAGCATGATTATTAACAATGTTTACTTAAACGGTGTTAAGTATATATATATATGTGTGAATTACACTATAAATTATAAATAGATATTTATCTAATTGTTAACGTATCAGCTATGATGACCAACTATTGCTAACCATAATGATTAACTTTGATTGTCAACTTTTGTTGACCATGATTAACTATTAAATATATTTTGTTATCAACTATGTCAACTGTTATCTAATGATTAAATGATTAACTGTACTATTAAGATCAACTATCATCTAATCATTAACTTATTATGCGTATCAAGTTATGGTTCATAAGTCAACTATATTATCTATATTGACCTATTACCCTCTGATAAACTAACAGTTTTCTACGGAAAATCACAATCTTTAATATATTAAATCAACTATAAATGGACCATATTCAACAAATTACCAGAGGGTATTAACTAACTATGATTGTTAACGAACCATGATCAAGTTATAGATTGAACTACCCATCAGAGCTTCAGCAGCGCAGCCAGGTCACCTTCAGCGCAGCGCTCTTTGATGGTACGGCGGTGCACCTGGCGGCGCCGCGGAAAAATGTCGGGAACCTCTGGGGGAAACCGTGGGAGAATGGGATTTCGCGGATTTCACCGATTTGAGGTGATTTGAGCATCAAACATTTAGGATTTCATGCCGGAAAACCCCCCAAAATGTCGATTGATTTAGTGGGAAAATCATCCGGGATCATGTCACCCCGTCACCATCCATCACCGCTTCGCACCTCATTCTCCTCAGCCAGGCTTCGGAGCACCACCACGGCGGGTTTCTTGCTGATCTCGTCCTTCAACAGCTCCACCAACCTCGGATCCGCCGAGAACGCCGAGTTCAGCGTCAATCATGGGACGTTGAACGCCAGATGTATTATTGGTTTTGTTGGGAAAATCTTAAGCGGAAACTATGGGTTTTTTTTCCCATTAAATATGGGTTTTTCCTGCAAATGTTCCCTTTAACCAATCCATTGAATGTATGGATTTTTCTTGATGACATGAGTGGCGGACAAAATTGCTTCTTACTCGCAATGGACATGGCCAAAGTGGGTGGTCCCCTATCGGTTGTGAAGGTTTGTACTTCCATGCTATGTGTAAAAATAGGGTATCGGTAAGTGGGTGGTCCCCTATCGACTGTGAAGGTTTTCACACAAATTTGAACATCCCAAGTCCACCCCCTACCAATTACTTTAGTCTTTTGCTAACTTTGTCGGTTACTCACATGGATTTCATATGATGCTTATTGCTTTTTAGCGTCAACAGTTGGATTCGATACAGGAAAATCATGGAACATCTATGGGTAATGATTCAATGGGTTCATTCAAAGAACACACAGAAAACCATGTTTTTTTTTCTGGCCGAAAACCGAGGGTCCTGCGGTTCCGGTCCTACTACCTCCCCCAAAGCAGCTTGAGATGACGCCAGGATGCTTGGTCAACTAGATAAGAGAAAAAACATAAACCTCATACAGTACAACTCCCGGAAATAGCATAAAATATTAATAGATCCTAACTTTCACTAGGATCATTGGCATCGAGGAAAACCCAAAACTGGGATGAAAGACATGGTCACCGTACTGTCCATGGCCAAGGCGCAAAGGGATGGCGCCTGCTTCCACCATCCAAGACTTGTTCTGGTCACTGAGGACGCACAAGGTTCCTAGGCTGGACCACGGGCACGCTGACAGCAGGGCAAAAGTCTTCACATCCTGGGATTTAAAGTATGGCCATGTGTTTTCTAAATCAATAGTTATGGATCTTGTGGCAGTATTGATACTGATGATATTATGGTTGTGCAAGCAGTTCCTAAGTTCCTCATGTCATGGATATTGCAAGATGCAACCCATTGGATTTTGACTGTTTTACATTTTTTACAATATTCATTGAACGGATTAGGCTGCAAATGCTTGCTGAAGGTTGTATGTCTTCATCTGCTGAGAAGTAGGTCAGTCACCCACCAAAACTTATATATGTGGAAGTTGTAAGATGCCGGTGATGGAAAGTCTTACAGTAAAAGAAGAATCTTGTGGACTTACAGGTTTATTTGGCACTGCTTGGAGGCTATCGGTCAGTGGAAACAGGAACCCACAATCAAATTCCACAAATTTCACACCAAACGTCAGCTCGTCAGCTCGATATCATGCAGAATCTCATGCCACTCCTGGAAGGATTTTTTTTCATAGGCATCACATCCCCCGAAAGACGTGGCGCCCTATCTCCACCCAGGCGCCCAACGCAGAGGCAGCACGTTCACGGACCAAGGCGTCTCCTGGATGGATCGGTTTTATTACCATGGGATTCAACGAAGGCAAAACCCGCGCCTAGAGTCATGATTAAAAGTTGCTAAAATGATCATTAAGAGCAAGAAAATGGCAAAACAACATGAAGAAATACGATATGAATATAATATATATATATAATATGCATGTAATCATGGATGTATATGATATAAAAGATATTCAGGATGGATCTCAATGGATCTCAATGGTGCTTTATGATCATGCCTTGCACGATGAATCATGATGACTTGATGAGTGCCTACCAGCATAGGTGTTCGTTTCCAAGTCAGGGTATGACCTTCATTGAAAATCCACTAAACATATCATCTAAGTACATTAAAACCCGACTATCATCAGATTTAAGACATATTGATGTACTATTTTTATATAAGTACAATTAATTACATCATATAACATACTTATTTATCCACTATCCCTTCCCCGGGATCATCCATTAAATACCACCCCTATTGGGCCAACCACAGTCCCCGAAAATGAATATTTCCAATGCTACTGAAATCAGGGCTTCAAAAAGGGGTAATTTAAAAACCGTGGGGCATGATTAATCCAATTGATATACCTATTCTAATCCCATTCAAACCCAAATCGGAAATAGTTGGTGTCCCATTAAATCGCACTATTTCCCCTTTCTATCCCTGTTCGTATCTCCTTATATAAATCACCATTGGACCCCCAAATCCCAACCCTCAGCCTCAGCCTCATCACTATATACCAAAAATCATTAAAGAAAACGGTGGTTTCTCGTGGATCTGCCAATCATTTCCATCCCCAAAATTAGATATCGTTGGGTATTATACCCATCTCTACCCCATGATGTTCCGATGATTTCCATGTCATATCCCGCGATTTGGGAATATCCCGTTCTATCCCATGATTTCCCCATGTATCTGGGGAAATGATCATTCACTAAGCTGAAAACTTCGACCATCTTGGGAGAATTTCCCTTACAGGTTGCATTCTTCCAGGCTTCGGCATTTCTCCCACATGGATTAATCCCATCACCCGTTCATATTAAACACCCCAATTGCGTCCCAAAAAAATGTGGAAATTCCCTACATCCACCATGGTTGCGTTGAACGGGGCTGTTTCATAGGGGGGTTCGGGGATTACCCTCTGGTAAACTAACATAACTATGGAAAATCACCATTTTTAACGGGAAAACTCACTATAAATGGCCATGTTCAATAGCTATCTTAAACGGCCCCACAACTGTGACCGTACCGGTCCGTCACTGAGCAGATTCACCAAGGCGTGAATACCGCCTGACTGACCGATGGCCTCCTTGTTACCTGGATCAGATGGATGAGGTCATCGAAAATTACAGCATTAATGTGGGTAAATTAAATATATGATAATTCACTAACCTGAAAGACGGCCTCCAATCTTCCTTAGCGGGCCCAACCCCAGCTGACCGTACCTGAAACTTGCGGCCATTTTGGGATGATTCCCCGCAATCTAACCTTTAATCCAGTGAGGGAGAACAGTGAGGTCGTTACAATTTACCCAGATTCATGTAGATTTATTGTGATGATCCCATAGCTGTGGGAAACCCAATGGGATTTTGATGGAGATTTAGTGGGATTTGACGAGATTTTGCGGGATTTGATTGGATTTTCTGTGAAATGAATTGAAATGTGTGTGGGAAAATATGGGACCAAACCATATGGTATATAAAAGGAAAAATCATAGGAGCATGTAGCAATGTTTATTGTGATTTTCAGTATTAAACCATAGGATGAGTAAGGCTTTGGGGCAACAAGAAAGGAAAAAAAACAACTACACATGGTGGGATAATGATTAATTAATAATGTTCGTATAGTGATTATATAATAGTGATGAATAATGATTAATATAATGATTATGTAATAGTGATTCAATGTGAAACACTCTGGCTGCCATCAACAACTACCATTTGGGGATGCTTGGGACACCCAGCAGACTGGTGATCTTGGGGGCGGTTTGTGGTTTTGGCTTTGCCACATGTGACATGAATTGAACTTATTGCTCTATATTATTTGTTATAAGCTAGATTGTTAGTATGGCCATCATCGTTACATAATCTCCCTCACACACACACATATATATATATATACATTATGATAAAAACATGTGTGTTAATATACAGGATTGTGTAATTACTTACATGCATTATTCTATATACAGTACATCAATATATGTTCCTCATCGATTTCATGCACACGTTCTTTTTGGAGCATTGTGGCAACCCACTCATCTGCATCCCAAGTAGCTGGAGTTCATCACCGCCAAGTTTCCCAGCGCAGTTGCCGCATGTTTTCCTGGGGGGGTAGCCCAGGTGACTGGGATGCTACGTTAAGAAAACACGGCAAAGTACCAAGTCCTATTTCTATTAACTATGGTTATAAACATGATATCAGTTGCAACTATGTTTTTTTAAAAAGAAAACGGATATAAAGAAAATATCAGAACACTCATCATCTAAGCCATGTACTCATCTTGTTCATGTTTGCTGTGCTGGGCTACATAGGAAGACATCTGTCATGACTTCTTCCTTGATCAGTAGCTGCCATCAGCCAGTAATGAGGTAGGCGCCCGCAGGAAGGGTCACGTGATCTGAGACGTATTTGCCAATATAGGCCCTTACACCACACGTACAATAACCCTGTCATACATACAATTCACCAACAATGAACTAGCTATCCCAGTAGTCAGCTAGATGATCTGCTATATACATAATGTGTATGTATATATATATATATGTGTGTGTGTGTCGTCGTCATCATCATCATCATCATCGTCATCATCATCCATAGTTATACCTGTATTTAAGGCATCCATCATTGCTCTCCGTAAATTATCAGCTTTCAGTTAACCCGAAAAGTTCGGCCATTTTGGGATGATTCCCCATAAACCATCATTATTATAGTGAGGTCGCGACGTGAGGTCCTAATAATTTACCCCGATAGTTATATACAATGTGTGTAAAACAATGCCATAGACCACCCGTGACTTGGAATGGTTTATACCATACCACCTATAATAATGGTGGTTTATTATGGTTATCCCATTATTCTCCCACAATTATCCCATTATTATCCCTATATTACACAATTGTAGTCATTATTTTCCCAATCATCCCATTAGATCATCCCATTAAATCATCCCATGTAAATTATCCTACTGTTATCCCTATATAGCCTATATCTTCATATATTTTACCCATTAATAGTCATCTGGTTGGTGGTTTTTTCTACCCCTCTGAAAAATAAGACTTCGTCAGTTGGGATCATGACATTCCCAATATATGGGAAATCATAAAAGCCATATTCCAAACCACCAACCAGTGTTTGTTGTTTTATAAACCACTAAAATCCCCATTAACTATAGTTATATCTACCATAAACATCCATAAA
The DNA here is from genome assembly GCA_947184155.2 of Cladocopium goreaui. Taxonomy (NCBI): domain Eukaryota; class Dinophyceae; order Suessiales; family Symbiodiniaceae; genus Cladocopium; species Cladocopium goreaui. The sequence continues at coordinate 132,985 of CAMXCT020000995.1, read as the reverse complement.
CCATAGTTAATCCACATTTCCAAACCACCAACCAGTCACTGTTTTACCCACATTATCAGTTCCAGTGCTCCAGTTCCACCACCCTCCACCCCGCTGGATGCGGGGACAGGCGTCTGGCTGCCGGTGCCACGTGGTCCGTGTCGTTCACCACATCGATGAGCAACGGGATGGCGCCCATCTTGGCCTCGGGGGCAGGTCCTCCGTTACCGCCGTTACGGAATCAGATGGAAAAAACCTGGGAAAACATAGGGAAAATATGGGAAAAACATGGGAAAACGTATGGAATATGGAAATATATGGAAAATTTGATGGGAAATATATATGGAAGAAGCCAGAAAATCAGAAACCGACCAAACTAGGCTTGTGCACAGGGTTTCACTCTCTATCATATCTGCAGGCAGGTTGCGATCACGGCACGGTTGTCTGCGTTGGTGGCTAAGATGGATAGCAAACCTGCCCAGGCGAGGCTGGGCAGTTCTGTAGTCCTTAAAAGGTGAAAGGCCCCGATGGTGGTGGAATCCTTCCAACTGCTATGGCATGCCTGGGATCGTGGAATCTAAATGTAGTAGCCCACCGACACAAACATACAAAAAGTAAATTTCAACTAAAATAGTGATAAATCATTGTTCTATCTTTTTGGTGGCTGCTATGGGCTGCTATGACCAACATTAAAATCATTAAACCAATGGCAAATCTCTCTCTATAAATATGTATATATATATATATATCATGGTTTATTCAACTAGCATAAAGTAGACATTAACAAATAGCTGTATACATATACATACATACACACACATATATATACACACAACATCATAACAAATATGGCACATCATAAAACCATCTTAAACCCATGGCAAACACCATATTAGCACCACGGATCTTTCTCCGCCTGTCGCATCTTCCCGAGTTCCAGGGTTCTGGTCTTTCAGCAGCTCTAAGCCTGGGCTCGGAGATCCCATGCTTAGTGGTACAGAAAAGTGGGAAACCTCTGGATGCATTCACAATGGTGACTTTGAATATACTTTGAATATATGTTACCCTCTGGAAAACATACAACAAGCTATTGAAAATGGCCATAGAAATAGTGGGTTTACCCATTAATAGCATGATTTCCCATAGCTATGTGGCTGTTTACCAGAGGGTAATAACCTCTCGGGAACACCTGGACATGCATTCAACATCTAAGCTCTTGGGTTGCCACTTGTCCTTTTTGGAATGGCTATAACTGCTGACCTAATTTTAAATAATTACCATCATCTGGCCCCCCAAAATGAACAGATCCAATACTGCAGACAGATGTGAAAAATATACAAAAATATTAGGGGAATTGGATTGTTGAATCAACACTCTGACGTTTGATCATCAACAAGCAACCCTCACCTTTTTAGCCGATTCTAGCCTATCAGAAGAACTGCGCGCGCATCTTTGTCGATTCATCATTGTACAACTGCCACCTGCTCTTGGATTTGCTCACAAGATGAACGCCGAGCGGCTGGGCCGAATTCCACCGCTACGGGAGATGGACATCACGTTTTTGCCATGTCCACCTGGTTGGGGTGAAAACATATGGAAAAACAACTGGGGACCCAAAGAACTCTGAGCATTCCGAAAAGTACCTGGGGTAAACCCAAGTTGTCGAGACATTTTGTAGGTCAATGGCCATTCTGACAGGCAATTCACTAATTCACGGCCACATTCCATGACCCTATCTGACACCACCACTCCATCCAACATGGCAATGGGCAATTCCTCAAATTTGTGGACGATATTCTCATAGAAACCCATGTCCAGTTGCCAAATCTTCACCAGTCGCCTGCCACCAGTGCATGGAGCAAACCAGCAGAAGTTTCTCTGATGCTGGGGGATTCGTCGCTGAGCAGCTTGATCCTCGGCTCAACCCGGTCAACCCCTAAGATGTCCATGGCTTCATGGAAAACAAGGGGAAAATAAGGCACATTTTTTAAGATTGAACTGGAGGTGAACTGGCCACTGGGCTCCAAGAGTTTTTTAGGGGCTGGTCTCGTGCTGATCCGAAGTAATTCCAGGAAAAAAAAAGCAAACGTCAGAATACCCTCTCAAAAACGCTTCACAAATCAAGGGTAAGACATCCGATGAGAAATCTGAAGCCCATCTCAATCAAAGTGCATTTTCATGTCTTCAGTTGACTCCCAGCTCTTGCAATGTTGCAGGCCAAAGTAAAAACCCTACTTTTGCTATATATTTCACCTCCGGCTGAGGGCCATACAATTTGGGCACTGCTCCTGTAGCCGCCCCAATGGCCTTAGTGCCCCATGGCCCCAGTCGTTTCGGGTTGATCCTTCCCATTGCATCCGTTTGTGCTGCCGGGTGTCTGACTGGTTGTCCTCATGTTCGTGCGCCAGTTTGGCCAGCACCGCCGCCGCCAGCTCACGCAACTCAATGCGATCCAACAAGCCGATCAGCGGGGGAATGGCGCCTGCACGTGTGATGTTGTCCTGCCGGTGACATGGTGAATGGGGGGATGTGTTTAGGAAACGATGCATCCCACCCAGCGGAGGGTGCCCTCACTTGGGCTGGGCATCTTTGAACTTTAAAACAACGATTGAAAAAACCAAGGAAAACTGGCATAAAATGGGCCGGGACCAGCTTCTCATGCTCGTTTCCTGATACACGAAACCCAAATCCAGCTCCTATTACCTCTATCTTCAGAGAGCACAATGGAATGAATTCAGTGTTTGTCCCTAACAAACCAAAATACACACACACACACATGGTCCCGGCCAAAAATGATTGCCAACCTTTGAAACCTTTTCAATGTAGATTCATCCATCACAATAGCAAACAAAACTGTTCACCAAATATCCATTGAAGCCGTTGGTTGTATCATGTTATATCATCATGTTCGTTGGTTAAAGCTGCTAAGCTGTTAAACTCCCAAGTTTTTCAATGCCAACAAAAAATTACCCTGTCCTGGGCCAACCTTAGATTCATATATATATATATATATACCTATATCCCCGCTTAATTTAGCAGTTTACCTTTCTTTCTGTGTTGGTTCATGTTGCTTCCCTATGATTTCTTGGGGTTTCACCTTCATTTTTGATGCTTCAACCCATCCAGTCCACGGGATTACCCAGCTCCTGCTGTTCATGGCCCTGCGACAGTGCCAGCAGCAACAGCAGCGCCGGCTCTTGGGCCTCCGCCGCTCCCTGTAGCAGCGCCACCAGGCGCCGTAGCCCGTCCTGCTGCAGGATGGACGTTTGGTTGTCCTCGGCGAGATGGCTGCTGTAGGGTGAAAAAAAAGAAACGGCATGTTTTTGTTGGTGAAATTTCAGCACCAAAACCTTTGGGATGCCATGTGTTGTATAACTATTGGATTTGTGTAAACTTTCTACGGAAAGTGGGAATGCCATGTCATGCTGAGGTCGGACAGTCCGGCCGCGCCATACCCAGAAAATCATGGGGAAAATAATGAAAACATCACAAGTTCACTTTGGCAAACTGATCAAAGTGGCATTTTCCCGGCATTTTCCTGGCATGTTCATAAAATTTCCTGGCACCGCACCAAGTTTCCATGTTATTCTGCGCCAGGCTCCACAAAGCTCTGGCCGCTTCCACGCGAACTCGACTGAGGTCATGGTTCAGGTGCTGCACTAAGATGGGAATGGCACCGGCCTTGAGTGACACGGAAAAAACAGCTGCACATGATACCTATCTTATAGTACACTCTGGTTATTTAACATGGCCATGGAAAGATCCAGCATTTTTAAGAACGGTACACCATCTATTTCTATGGGCCATTTTCCATGGCTAGGCTATGTTAAATAAGGGTATCTTATATTGATATCATTGCTAATTATATATTATATGATATTGATATTACATTAAGGTGCAATATGATGGTTTATCTTACTTTACCTTCTGATGTTGAATTTATCTTACCCTCTGGTAAATTAACATAGACCCTGGCAGATAGGGGTTGGAAGACTAGTTTCCATTAACAATTGGCTATTTTCAGGGTCTATGTTTATTTACCAGAGGGTAACTTCTTCTGAACTAATCTATTCGAATCTGATCCTCTTATCTTATCCTATGGCATCTTGTCTATCAATCTAAGATGATATGAGCGTGCCTCTGCGGCATACCATACATACATACATGCAGGGTTCAGACTGGTTCAGATTAGTTTTTGGATGTTTTTTTTGGCTCAGGTTTTTGGTTTTCTTTCTTTCTTTCTTGGTACCATTTGCCTTGTATTTGCAACAGTTTGGAACTAGAATCTGTCATTTTGCATGGTATTTGCTACATTTTGGCATGGTTACTTTGCATTTTGCATGATGTTTGCTACATTTTGGCATGGTTACTTTGCATTTTGCATGGTGTTTGCTACATTTTGGCATGGTTACTTTGCATTTTGCATGGCATTTGCTACATTTGGCAGTGTCCGCCTTCCATTTTGCATAGTATTTGATTTGACACATTTTGGCACTTCAACCTCTCATTTGCATGGTATTTGCTACATTTTGGTACTTCAAACGTTCATGTGGGTTTCTTGAGAGTTTCTTTCGGCTTTCATTTAGGGTTTCATTTAGGGTTTAATTAGGATTTCATTAAGGTTTCATTTAGGGTTTCATTTAGGGTTTCTTTAGGAATTCTTTAGGTTTCATTTAGGGTTTCTTTAGGTTTAGGGTTTCTTTAGAGTTTCATTTAGGGTTTCATTTGGGGGTGTCTTACCAGGAAACGTTCAACTGGGTTTCTTTGGGGCTTCTTTAGGGTTTCATTTAGGGTTTCATTTAAGGTTTCTTTAGGGTTTCATGTAAGGTTTCTTTAGGGTTTCATTTAGGGTTTCATTTAGGGCTTCATTAGGAGTTTCTTTTCAGGGTTTCTTATCAGGATTTCTTATCAGGATTTCCAAACGTTCATGTGGGTTTCTTTGTGGCTTCTTTAGGGTTTCATTTTGGGTGTCTTTAGGGTTCATTTAGGGTTTCATTGAGGCCTTCTTTAGGGTTTCATTTAGGGTTTCTTTAGGGTTTCATTTAGGGTTTCATTTAGGATTTCATTTAGGGTTTCTTTAGGATTTCATTTAGGGTTTCTTTAGGGTTTCGTTTACAGGTTCTTCAGGGTTTCAGTTTGGGATTCATTTAGGGTTTCATTCAGGGTTTTTTAGAGTGTCGTTCTGTGTTTCTTTAGGATGCCATTTAGGGTTTCATTCAAAGTTTCTTAGGGTTTCATATATGGTTTCTTTAGGGTTCATTTAGGGTTTCATGCAGGGGTTTCTTATCAGGAGTTCTTATTAGGATTTTTTTAGGGTTTCCTTGGGTTTCACCTAGGGTCTTTAGGGTTTCATTTGGGATACAAACAGGAGAGAATAAAGCAAAAGAAAAGAAAAAAACAAAGAGGCACTAAACACAGGAAGCAGAGAAGCAAAGGAGCAGGAAGTAGAGCAGCAAAACACATGACTGAAGAAAAGAACAAGTAGAATAGTAGAAGTAGAAAGGCACAGAAGCACAAAAGCAGAGAAGCAGGGAAAGCAGAGAAGCAGAAAAGAAAAGAAGCAGGTAAAGCAGAGAAGCATGAAAAGCAGAGAAGAAGGAAAGCAAAAAGCAGGAAAAGCAAAAAGCAGAAAAGCAGAAAAGCAGAGAAGTAGACAAGCAAAGAAGCAGGAAAAGCAGAAAAGCAGAGAAGCAGAAAAGCAGAGAAGTAGACAAGCAAAGAAGCAGGAAAAGCAGAAAAGCAGAGAAGCAAAGAAGCAGAAAAGCAGAGAAGCAGAAGCAGGAAAGTATAGAACCAGGAACCCCCCCAAAAAAAAACCTGCCGCAAAAAAAACAAAAATAAATAGCCCTCCTATATATATATATCTCTATATACAGGCACGTGTGTGGCATGTCTTACCTCTATGCCACCTACAGACTCCGCTACCCCGCACCGCAGCCAGGTTACCCAGGCGACAGCCATCTGCGCTTCTCGCTGACTGGACAAGGTCTGCAGCAAGCTGCAGGCGCGCTGCAACTGCTCCGGAGGACCATCTTTCAGCATGGTGACCTTTGAGATTTTTTTTCGAGGGACGCAGCAGAAAACGTTGAAGTTAAACATATCAAAAAAGTGAAAACACGTGGTTCCCCAGTGGACGAAAGCTCTGGGAAAAGAACAAAGATCACCTTCAGCAAAACCAGGAAACCGCGAAAGTGGAACTGAAAGCAGCAAACATAAAACATCATAAAACTTTGGACAGCAAACACAGGGATTTGATGTGATGTTTGGTAGGGAAAGGACGGATTTGCTTCAATGAGGTAAGAGTGTGACTTCAACCTGGGAAGACAGTGATCAAACCAATAGAAACTGGTGACTCTTGGCAGTAAAACATGGGATGCAAACAACCTGCAAACAATAAATGCAGAACATAGCAATTGTGTCTTATCTTAGCTTTCATTTGTTTAAGAAACGGGCAAAAACGCATTACCCTCATTCATCCAACAGGGCTGGTTGTGCAACTAGCAAATTCAATGGTATTACATGTTGATCTATATATATATATATATGTGCATATCTTATTTGTATATACAATAGTCAGTGCCTATACTGACCCATTTGTTTCCACTGATCTTAAGTCCAGAAAGACCTGGTTGCCAGGAATTCTGACAATGGATTGGGTCATCCCAAAAAGACATCTTAAACAGTAGTTTTTTTCAAAACTAAACATCTAAGATTAAACAATAAATTTGAATCTAAACAGTAGAAATTATATATTTTAAATTTAACACTAAAATTTCTATTAAGCCAGCTAGTTTGAAACTCATGAAGTTGACAAATCAAACATGGTTGGCCGGGAAATCCCCAAATCAGATGTGCATCTACATATGGAAAACCATCCGTAATGTAATAAACCTCCAATTTTGGTAAGAGACCCCACTATATGTATGTTCATAAACCTCAGATTTGTTAGGAATAGACCTGCAAATTTTGGATAATGTTTGGCTGAATCACTATGAAAAGAGCCGAAAAGTGCGGCCAGCTATGGACCATCATTTTAATGACGTCACGTGAGGTCATGATCAAATTCATCCAGATACGCAAGATATTCTCTGGTAAACTAACATAGCTGTTGAAAATCACCATTTTTAGTGGGTAAATCCACTATTTCTATGACCATTTTCAATAGCTATCTCACAAATTACCAGAGGGTATTACTTTCCCCATCATCCTGCTGCCACGGGTATACCCAACTTTTTCGACCCAACTTGATTCTTGGATTCGCCGCCATAAACTTACCAGACTGGGAGTGGTTTACCACTGTTTACCACGTTAATAAACCTCCATCTATTCCATATACACACACACATATATATATATACAACTTATATGCATGTAGCATGTATATATATATATTATATTATATTAAAAAATTGTATATTATATTTATATATACAATATCTATATATATATATATACAGTATATGTATACATATACATACACACACTCACACACACACACTCACACACACCCACACACACTCACACATATATATAATTATCTATCTATATTACTAGGGGCATACCCAATAAGCCTTTCATTGCGCCGAGGTTCCACCAACGGGATGCCGCCGTTGTGCCAGACCGCATCGCGGTGTAGAGGATTGGAGGCGACCAAGGCGTCCTCAGTGGCGACTTGTTTCATGGGATTGGTTGAAGGCTTTTTGTTCAGAGCCAAAGCCGATAGTTTGGTAGGTAAAAAAAACATGGTTTCCTGTAGATGTTCCCTTCAACTAATCCAATGATGTGTTTCTATAATGGGGAAAAATATGATTTTCGAAAACTATATATATATATATAATATGCATATTTATAAATATATATATATATATACATATATGGATATATATATATATGGATGTATATGGTGAGTATTTACATGGGTGTCTCATGGTGTCTCCACATATATGTGCGTAATTTGTGGAACACAATGATTCAACAAGTCAACATTGCTTGTTTCAAGTGATGCTCAGGGAATTTAAGCAGCAACCGTATATGGGATATGTTTAACCAAAGTGGTTTGGTTAATATTGAACAATGTTGCAGTATGTTGCAGTACAACATTTGTTTGGGCTCTGTGAGGACGTATCATTTTGGTGCATACAGGTTCTGTTAACCATGACCGCCATCAAGTGTTTCTCACATCACGCCATTTTAGGTGGCGTGAACAAACATGTATCACATTTAAGGAAAATCTCATAGCGCAACTAAAACAACAAGCATCATCATGGTAATACACCATGATTGCATAGCGTTTGCGTATATAGGGAAGCATATGGAAAAAAACATGATCTATATTTAAATAATATAATATAATATAATATAATATAATGTAATAAAATATAATATAATATAATATACATATTATATATATATATATATTATATTATATATATATATATATATTAAATATTATATTATATATATATTATATATATTATATATATATTATATATATTATATATATATTATATATATATGTCACATCGTATAGTATATGTATATTGGGATGTGAGGGTGAGTATTCGCAGGGGGGTCAAGCCACAAACCTGGGGTTTGTAATTCTTGGTAACGTTGTTCATGGTTAAAAACAATACTGGTTGGTGGTTTCAACCCCTCTGAAAAAATATTAGTCAGTTGGGACTATTATTCCCAATATATGGAAAAATAAAAAATGTTCCAAACCACCACATTGTCCCACATTGTCTTATGCGCCACTGGAGTCGAACGCCAGCAGCCCACTTTCGGGCGTTTAGGCCTGTGAGACCAAGACCTTAGGAAACAGCCTATGTCGGGAAGCCAACGGTAAGTTCTCCAGTGATTTGGCCGTACGGAAAATGCCACCAGGTACGAAACTCAGCAACCATTCATCGATACAGTCTATCCTCACCGGATCCCAAGGAAGTGCAAGACATCCCGTGTGCATAAATACCGCTCTTGACTGCGGTCTGCAATATGCAAAGGCACAGCTCTGTCCTAAATGCCTTAGGCTTTCTTTGAGAACTTTGTTAAACCATCTGGCTCGAGTTTGAAATGGCACCGAAAGCAAGTCCAAATGCGGCATGGCATTGCCGGACATCCAGGCATCAAACTTCGTTGGGCCTCTCTCACCAGACATTTCGAAATCCAGATAAAGATGATACTGTGATACCCAGACAACCTCATGTGTACTCTGAAACACTGACTGCCAGTACCAAGAAAGAATGGTGCGGACCACATCATCACCGTACCACCTAACCGCGGCTGGAGGAATCTGCAAGACACCCAAAGGCTTCCAAGTGTGTTCTGGGACAACTGCAGGAGATCCCAGCTCAGCCCTTTCAGTTTCATCAACTGGATTGCTTTCACGCACGGCTGCTTTGCTCACAGCCAAGAGCACCTGTTGAACAGCGCGCGAAAACGATTGACATGCTATCGTGGAGCCAACATGCTTGTCATACAACTGCCAGAATGAAGCCGGTCGCTGCCATTGGGCCTGATTGGCCGCCTGGTCTGCCATGGAATTGTGAAATGCACACCATTCTTCTAAGGGAGTCATCGAATGTTGCACTTTCTGATGAGCAGCAACTTTAGTAATACTGACCTGTCCAGGCTTGAAATCACGAAGACACTCATAAATAGCCATCCATAAATCAGCATGTGAACTGTTGGGCTTAGGTCCCCCCCAAAAGAAGTCTACCAAAGCGTTTCACAACCGCATTGCAGTCTGTCCAAATGGCAACTCTGGCACTTTGCAACCTCATGCAGTTCAAGGCTCTAAGAACAGCAAAAATTTCCGCGCGATAGGAGCTTTGCATCATGCCCGGTAGGGGGGCCGCATCAAGGACCTGACCCGGTGTGACACCCCTAGCATCAGCCAGTACAACCGCCCATGCTGCAAGTCTACATGAAGGAAAACCCTGATTGAGGCAACTGCCATCCGTAAACACATGTACATCTCCCCCTTGATCCTGCAAAGGGGCAGGGACAGAAATCTCCACCCTCGCAAGCTCTTGAAGCCAAGAATGCAATGTGAATGGCCTCACACTCCAACCATAACATGTCAAATAGTCAGGTGCAGACGCAATGAGAGAAAGCACATCCTGTGGTACACCTTCACGAGCTGACGCATACTGTTCACAAACTCAAAATTTATGGAACCTAGAGTCAGTGCACGAGCAATGGGGGCACAACTTAGACCCCTCCTCCTGGCAGTAGGATTTCCCATCTTGCGTGATGTGACATCCATTAAGGCATTTGTGAAAAAGCACCTGATCCTCTGGGGGCAGTGTTTTCAGGAAAGCTCTGGTATCCGCAGCATCCGCATACTGAAGATGTTTAAAACCCTCCCTATGTGAGACCTGCTCAGCAACGACCCTTTGCCACGCCCATTGGGCTCTGAGAACAATTTCCGCCAAGCTGGTTTCAAATAGGCTGAATCGGCCAAACTCATCACAAAGTTTACCTCCATGAGCAACATTCCATCCAAGGGTTTGCAGGCGAGTCAACAAAGTCACTGTGATACATGTGTCAGGCAAGTCAAGCTCTCCATGAGCAACAGCAAACAGAGTCTGTTCAATGTGACCCGGATCACCACAATCCCTGGCTCCCCTGATGGTTTGAACAATGCTCCAAAAGCACGGGTCAAGCAACGGGTGTTCGATCATCCCCAGCTGAAGCCACGCATTGCTCCCAGCATTGTCCATTTCCAATCCTCTCATAGCCCCTGATCGCAGTGTGTGCATGGCCGCATCAGAGACAGTTGTAGCTGCCACCGCATGGAGGGCCCTTGGCCAAGCTGCAACCAGGATGGCCCTGACCTTCGCTCTATAGCTGCTAGTGGAGAGGCGCAATCTGTGCCACAGAGCAGGCATGGAATTCATTCTGTCCGTCAACGAAGCATTTGTGTGCTTCTTGGCCAATTGAACGTGAGCACCCAAATTTTTTGCTGCAAGGACAACTCGAAATCCCTCACCTCGGAGGCGCTGCCTACCCTCAGCAGTGATGGACCAGGCATAGGTCTTTCTAGAGTCAAGTTGAAGATCAACTGCCTCCACAAACCGGTCAAGACATTGTTTGGCTCCAGTCAGGAGGGAGCTGTGAGTGCAAACAACCTGCCAATCATCCACAAAAGACAACGTCGTGCACATCGGAAAAAAACCCTGCTGCCACTCATGAAATGCAAAGTCCAAAATGACCATAGCCACGCAACTCAAACCGCACCCCTCCGGAAAGCCAGTAACGCTGGGTACTCCATGTGTGAGTGACCCTCGCAACAAAAACCTTCTTTGCATGGTTGCCAACGCCCCAGCCCATGCGACAAGCATTGGTCCTGGTAGGCCAAGGTGACCTGCGATTTCAAAAATTACCAGTCTCGGGATCATGTTGAATGCCTTCTGAAGGTCCGCAACAACTCCAGTGAGATCAATGTCATGCTGGAAAGAATGTTCAATAGACCACAAAAGTTTTGTCCAAACCTGGGCGGCATATCTTCCCGGTCTCCCCCCATAGAGGGTGTCTGGTAAGGCATGTTCGAGGGCAGCCAAAGCTTGCTTGGAGTGATAGGAACTCCAAACCCTGTACAGGAGGCTAAACACAGTTATAGGGCGAAAATCAGCAGGCGAACCAGGACAGGCAACTTTAGCCAAGCTAATCACCCTGCCATCCACAAGTTGAGATGGCCACGAGCCAGTACATTCACTCTGGGCAAACATGTCACAAAAGGCTTGTAATACGGTGTCAGGCATCCGTTGCAAATCTAACAAGGTGACCCCATCAAAACCTGGTGACGTGGACTTCTTTTTGTGGCGCAGCACCTGCTTGAGGTCAGGAACAGTCAAAGCAGGCCACTGCAACTGCAAACGGGGAAGCCTCTGGTGGGCAAATGAAACAATCTGATTCCATCGAGAAGCAGGAACATCTCCATGTCTCATCCATCGCTGCTTCCAGGCAGCAACAAACTCAGTTTCCAGTTCTGCATGTGTGCCAATGAATTTTTGTTGTGAGATTTCAGCCCCAACTTCCACAGCAGAAACATCACTAACCCAAATTGCATCCGCAGAGTGATGAATAACCTCAAGCGGTACCCCGGCACAAGCAATGGGACAATCCTCAGCAAAAGAGCAGTCATGAGTCAACACTATCTTACCCTCGGCAGGCTCAACTGACTCCACCTCCGCCCTGATGGGCTGCAGCAAAATGTCAACCCCTGGGACAGCCGGTGGTCTGATGTCAGAGAAGACCAATGCAGGATTTTGATCTCGCCTGAGCTTGGCATATTGGCGGGACGTGTTTCTCAAAACTTTTTCAAATGCTTGCAACGCCATGACCAGCGATTCATACATTGCCACAGCCACATTACCATCAGGAGGAGACTGAGGACACACATGGGGAGCATTGCCAGTTTTGAATTCAGATTCCTGCCACCACACTGAGAAGTCAGGACTAAACCCTTTGGCCCTACAAATTGCACTCCATGCTTCAACTCGCAAAATCGGCAATGCCGCACTGGCACTGGTGGTCAAGCGGGCATAGGCCTGCAAGCGTCTAGCCTGTCTAACCCATTGAGAATGCCGAACAGAGGGTCCAAAGTATCCCGGTTGAAAATCCCCTTTCCTAGCCGCTTTGGTGGGAGAGAAAAGTCCACTACTAACACCGTACTTAAGTCACATCAGGCGGGAAAAGTCACATCATCCCCATGGCACGGCGGCGATACGGAGAAGTCACATCAGGTAGTGGAAAGTCACATCAGGGAAGAAGAATCACCATGGCACAGCCTGTTTCATCCATACTTGGAGATGTAGTTAAAAGTAGCCGAAGCATTGCGCACAGCAATGCTTTTGAAGGGCACAAGTTAATACAAACAAATTCTCGGCAGCTAATCCTATTGGATTTGAACATATTATATTGATGACCTGCGTCGCGTGACCAAATCAAACCCCTAGTGGTACAGCCTCAAATTTCTTGCAATGCAAGTGGGTTAGCTGTAGCAAATCCTATTGGCAGGGCTATGATCTAGGATGATATAAGGATATGGGGGCCCCTTGTTTTCCGCAACCAAATCTATGGCTGGCGCGATGTGCATCAATGTCGTGGACAGTTCTCAAGAAGTTTGTTGTCCTATCCACCCAGGAATTACGAATTGGAAAAAAACCTTCATTCCATTGCGGGCGGAAAGCGTGGCAGGTTTTGTCGGTGCTCCGTCTGCGCCGTCTGTTGTGTCTGTTCCGTCTTGCGCCGTCTTGCCGTCTGCGCCGTCTTGCGAGCTGGTGCGAGATGGCGCAGATGGTGAGCACAGCGACACAACGGCGCTATGCGACCGCAATGTTTCATTCCAACCAGCCAGAAACATTCCCTCTCTCTGCTGGTGTCTCCCGCCCATACCTCCCGTCAGCGCCAAACAAGGCGACCGAGACTGTTATTTTCTGTTTCGGCAAAATGTTTGCACGAGTGGCAGCAACAGCAGGAGGAAGCAGCAACAGCACCAGGAGGAAGCAGCAGCAGCAGCAGGAGGAAGCAACAGCAGCAGGAGGCAGCAGCAGCAGCAGCAGGAAGCAACAGGAAGCAACAGCAGCAGGAGGAGAAAGCAGCAGCAGCAGCAGGCGGAAGCAGCAGGAGGAAGCAGTAGCAGGAGGCAGCAGCAGCAGCAGCAGCAGGAAGCAGCAGGAAGCAGCAGGAAGCAGCAGCAGGAGGAGAAAGCAGCAGGCGGAAGCAGCAGCAGCAACAGAAGGAAGCAGCAGCAGGAGGAAGCAGCAGCAGCAGGCGGAAGCAGCAGCAGCAGCAGGAGGAGGCAGCAGTAGGAGGCAGCAGCAGGAGGCAGCAGCACAAAGCAGCAGCAGGAGGAAGCAGCAACAGCAGCAGGAGGAGGAAGCAGCAGCAGCAGCAGGCAAGCAGCAGCAGCAGGCAAGCAGCAGCAGCAGCAGCAGCGGCAGCAGCGGCAGGCAAGCAGCAGCAGGGAAGCAGCAGCAGGCAAGAAGCAGCAGGCAACCAGCAGCAGGGAACAGCATGCAGCAGCATGCAGCAGGCAAGCAGCAGCAGGCAAGCAGCAGCATGCAAGCAGCAGCAGGCAAGCAGCAGCATGCAAGCAGCAGCAGGCAAGCAGCAGCAGGCAAGCAGCAGCAGGCAAGCAGCAGGCAAGCAGCAGCAGGCAAGCAGCAGCAGCAAGCCAAGCAGCAGCAGCAGCAGCAGCAGCAAGCAGCAAGCAGCATGCAGCAGCATGCAGCAGCATGCAGCATGCATGCAGCAGCATGCAGCATGCAGCAGCAGGCAAGCAGCAGGCAAGCAAGCAGGCAAGCAAGCAGGCAAGCAAGCAGGCAAGCAAGCAGGCAAGCAGCGGGCAAGCAAGCAAGAAAGCAAGCAAGAAAGCAAGAAAGCAAGAAAGCAAGAAAGCAAGAAAGCAAGAAAGCAAGAAAGCAGCAGGCAGCAAGAAGCAGCAGCAAGCAAGCAGCAAGCAAGCAGCAGGCAAGCAGCAAGCAGGCAGGCAGGCAGGCAGGCAGGCAGGCAGGCAGGCAGGCAGGCAGGCAGGCAGGCAGGCAAGCAAGCAAGCAAGCAAGCAAGCAAGCAAGAGCAGCAAGCAGAAAGCAGCAAGCAGCAAGCAAGCAGCAGTATGGAGCAGAAGCAGCAGGCAAGCAGCAGGTGAGCAGCAGGTGAGCAGCAACAGGTAAGCAGCAGCAAGCAGCAGCAATCAGCAGGCAAGCAGCAGGCAAGCAGCAGGCAAGCAGCACCCAGCGTTTGCCCCCTTGAAAGAATGATCAAATATATTTTTTAAAAATCAACGCGATAAAAAACATTGAACTTTTTCCAGCCGCACGGCCCCAAAACAATGAAATTGTTCAATTACTAAAAGTTGTGGTGATGCCAAACTTGAACTTTTTCCAGGCGCACGGCCTCCCGATACGACTTTTACAAGCTGATACGACTTAACGCTAGCGTTAGTACGTACAGAAATGGGTTGAGTACGAGAGGCTCTGCCACATGCTCGCTTTGGGATGGCAATGGGAGAGTTCATTGTGGCAGAAGTTTCAATGGCTTCCCACAACTGAGCATATGCAGCCGTCATGTCCTCAACTTGGGCAGGCCAACAAATCTGTTCCGCAAACTGTTTTGGCCAAGTCATTTGCTCCGGCATCGGCCACACCCACAAAGGTGGGCAGCATCGTGGGTGCTTGAAAGTACCTACCAGCATGGAATGGTCTGGCCACACATCATGAACCACTTCCAAACCAGTGAGTTGCTCTTGCATCTCAGTACTGAATCTCATGGCCCCAGCGCTCTAGGGCAACCTCTTGGATGTCACGAAATCCAGCCCTTGAAAGTAAATCAAACACCGGCAAACTTCCCATAGACACATTCCAATCACCCGCCAAAAAACGGGGGCCCGAGCAAAGGTGGCACACATGTGAGGCAACATGGTGCAAGATGTGCTCATTGTTGCGCAAATACCCGGGATAGAGGTGTGAGTTTGGCTCTCCATAGACCACAGCACCAGACACCCATGCATCTCCAAAAAGTGTAGCCGTAATGAGAGCCCTACCTGAGTCCAAAATGTGCGACGGAACATTCGAAGGAATAGCTCGAGTTGGATGCTTGGCCAAAATGGCAACTCCCTTCCATGCAGTTTGTGAAACAAGGTTCTTTCTAGTGGCTTGGCGATCGGTAATGCAATACCTATGAGCTGATTTTGCGGCACACAGCCCAGCACGAAAACGTGAAACATCTTTGCCAAAAAAATGTGTCTCAGCTACAGTCCAAAGATCCCCGTAGGACATGTGAGTCTGAAAGTAATGGGCCTTGTTGCGAAGACCAGAAGGATTACACGTACCCAAAGTAAAAGAATGTGCATCAAAATGAACACTGGGTCCAGGGTTTGACGCTTCCCCCACACGGATCAAACTGACAAGGGCAAACAAGAAGATCCATCTGCGGAACTTGCCTGGAGATTGAGTTCTTTGTCGAGCAGCACACCGAAATTCACCAAAACTGTAAGCGGGGAAAAGGGTCCACAAGCCGCTCATGCAAACCATCAGGGAAAATAGGAACCAACATCCAATCCACTGCAGCCACGAACCAAAGCACAGGAACCCCTCCCCAAACTGTCACTCCATAGGCGCTTCGTCGCGCGGTCTCTTGGAGAGTAAATTTCTGATCTGCTGCATCTGAGTTTCAAACATCGCCTGAACGCTCTGTGTTTGACTTTCCAACTGCCCGTGGAACGTCTGTCCTTGTTGTTGAATCTGCTGTTGAACAATGGCAAACTGTTTTCCACTCTGGGCTGAGAACTCAGTGAACTGACCCTCCAGCACCTGATGTTTGTTCATCAACTGTTTGACCTGATTCTCCAAGCAAGACATGCGCTCAGGAACGTCGTCAGATTCCATGGACTGTGGGATCTTGGCCAGGACTGCTGAGGAAATGCGCTCCTCAAGCTGCTGCAATCCCTCACTTGCTGATGTGACTGCAGGTCCATTACGCTGCTTGTTGTATCCTCCCCATGGGTCAGATGCTGTCCATGGATCAGTCTCAACACTTGCTTGGCCTGGCGAACAGAGATTGAGAGTGCTCGCAGATCCAACTGACGGGGCCACCACATGTTTGGGAGCATTGTCCTGCTGTCGGTGCTTGGACACAACCACTTCACCATGAGCCATATGGAAAATCAACTGAGGGGGTGCCTCCACCGATTGAAGAAGCCACATAGATCCTCTGCCAACAACTGGGTGAGATGGCTGAAGGGCCTTCACCTCCCAACCTGCCTGCTTCATCGCCTTACAGATTGCATGGCGATCAACCCCCCATGGGAACGGACCGGCTAAGAATTGACTTCTGGGCCCTCCCGGCAAAAACGCCGTTTCAGGTCGGAGCACCTGGTGGATGACCTGTGCTTGGTCAGCTTTGACGCGAAGGCCCCTTCTTTCTCCCAAACGGGCCAACCCAATGGCCGCAGGGTTGGTTTGGCGGATATGAGCCAAGTCTCTCAACTCAACCTTGGGTGCCCAAACCACCGAAAACTCTGCCAACACTTCCTTACCGTCTGGCGTTCTTGGTTCAGTGTAGGCACCAGAGGCACCGCTCATAGACAGGAGCACAGGCAAAATCGCAGCAGGAACTCGGAGACACACTGAGAACATTTCAGCTTTACTGGCAACCACCGGTCGAAAGCCACTACGAAGAAACTGACGTCTCCATACATCCATGATGGGATCCTTCAGCGGCAACTGCTCAGTGTTGTGCCATGAGTCACAGGTACAGTCAGCAGTGTGGCAACGCGTCAGCACAGGAAAGATACGCACAAGGTGTTTGATGGGTGAGGAAACAAACTCCTCCCAACTCATGGTGCATTCATCCCGATAAACCATCACTTTCACAGTCACCACATCAAGTTGGTCCAAGGAAATGGTCGAATCAACTGCTTGCTTTTCAATGAATCCTTCACCCAATTGCACAACCGTTACCTCCGTCAAAAGCGGTTCTTTGTTGGCTATGCAAACACACGGGATAGTGACCCGAGTATGTGGCAATACAGTCTCAACTTCATGTCCTGGTGGGCAGAACACTGCCAGAGCCAAAGGGTCCTTAGAAACCAACTTGCCTGCCTTCAGGTATGGAAGAGACTCCTCAAGAGAAATCAACGCCACTCCATGAGCCAAAGGACCAAGCTGATTGACCGCAATCTGTGGAACATCATGTCCCGCTGCATGAAAGACCTTTCCTGGTAAGGCCAATTTGGATGGGTCAACCATCTCCGGAAGAGCAGGGCGTGGCACAGGGACATTATTCTTCTTTCTGCGACCTACCGGCAAACTTTTGTTCTGAGCAACCACCGCTTCCAACTCAGCAGGCATCAGAAACTGGAACTTGTGATTGTTACCTAAGGCTTTGAGAGATCTCCAAACGTTCTTGGTCTGCAATGCTTGATGAACTTGCTCAAGGCCAAGTGCTTTCACCGCTTGTTGAGCTCTCTGCTCCACCACATCCTCTGGGACTCCATGTTTCACCAATTCAGCTGAAAGCTGCTTCACGACTGCTTGGTGGCCACCCAAACCCCATGCGACAGGGCAAATGCAACACTTCCCTTCAAACAATGCATGAACAAAGCTTGCTTTCATATTGGAGTGGAGATCAAGGAGAGCCTCCAAGCTGTCAGGTAGATCAGCGGACACCATGATATGACCCAAGAAGGCAATCGCGGCAGCACCACATAAGGAATGATCTGGCAAACGGTTCGGATGAGTGTTCAAGACCATCTCTTGGAATCCAAACTGCACTCGCAAAACCTCAAGCAGAGGGACGACAACGACATGATCAATCACTTCATCACGAATGACATGTGCAACGAGGACTTTGCCATGAGGGACGATCCAAATCGGAAACCAATGCTCTTCATGAAGGAAAATGGCAACTATGTGAAAACCCTTTTCCTGCACAACCTGGTTTCGGCGACACCATGATTCACACATTGTTGGTCCTATGGAGTCCCATGTCGTGAGAAGCAAAGGGTCCATCATGACAAAGCCCGGAATACCAGAGAAGCTGGAGTTCGCAACATTTCTCGGATGATTCATCATGTGCTGCAGATGAAACCTGATCTCATCATCCCCCCACATTTTACCTTTCTGTCTGAGGAGGTCAAGTCTTGCTTCCTTATCAATACATTGATGGGAAAAGCACGTGTCAAGTCGGGGAACAGTGCCTGCAGGATCTGCAGACGAAGCCTGTCCAGGTTCGTTCGGAAATTCATATGGGTCTGCATCTCCTGCTCCCCAAATCCATGGGCGTCTTGCAATCTGGCACCTCACCACCTCCTGCCTATATGCCTCTCTGAGTCTGCAGTGGACAAGGTCAGCATCATCATTGTTTGCAGGGAGCATGGAATTGAAAACCGAGTGATGCAGGAAAGCCATGGCCAGAGCCCCACATTTGTCCGACATGAAAAAGAGTCTCTGGTGTCGCAAAATCGTGACCTGATCAAATCCCAAGAGCTTGCCAATCTTTTCAATCACAACATTCAAGTCATCATGAGCGTGACTAGGAAGATCCCAAGTCGTAAACAGCAAAGTTTTACCATTGGGTGTCAGCACAACCGGGATCCAATGTCCAGCAACCACACATGCAGACAAAATGATGATGCCCTCAGCCAAGATCTCGGGATGATCCTTCGCCCAACCGTGGCACAGACCAGTACCATGTTGAACCCACCCCGTCAGCAACAGTGGATCAAGCATCATACACTTCTTTTCAGGACTGGCAACTGTGTCAAATCTCTGTGCATTGCGAAGGTTCAGCAAAATGCCGATATGATACCGGAACTCATCATCCGACCACACAACATCTTGAGCATGCAAAATGGCGGCACGATCTTCTGACTTCAAGAATTGATGCCTCAGTGCCCAGAGGTGCTTGGTGCCCTGGACAGCGGGTGGATTCAGTTTGAGAAACTGTTTGTCTTTCAAACCCAAAAGAGGGGCCGCAGAAATCCATGACTCACAATCCGGCATCACTTCCTTTGGCACTTCACATTCACCAGCATCAAAAGGTCCAAACGATCCCTCATGCTCAGTCATGGCAGGTTCATTTGCTGGAAAGGTCCAAGGCAAGGTGGGGCTGACGAAAGCAGCCGGATCTTCACACCTTTGATGAGTTTCATTCAACTTTGGGGCCACGGACATACTTTGACTTTCACAGGGCAGCTGAGCAGTCTGGGTCAAGGGCTCTTTGCGCACTGCGGCACAGTTGATGTGAACTACCTGTCCTGCTTGCAAGACATGTTCATCCCTAAGGTCATGCCCAAATTGGTCACGCACCGTCAACCAGGAAATGTCCGGTCAATTGGGCATGTGCACAGATCAACCTTTGCACTGTTTCACCTTCAGTCACTCGAAATTCAACCGGCAGCGAAGCTTCATGATGAAAAACAACCACACACAGGTCATGAGGAGCAACAACTTCGGAGGTACCATGAGTTTCAACAGGAGGTTCAAACCAAGGTGTTGGTTCATCACATGCATCATCATCAAGAGCAGTCATGGCAACATCTTGACATGAGAAAACCCTAGGCACCTGCGTCATTTGGTGTTTTCGGATCAGCAAATCAAGGACAGATGCAACGGAGACTGTACACGGATGCAAGTCAGGCCACCGCAAAGGGGAAATCAGCTCAGGCATGGACAGGTGTGAGACCTCTGACCAAAACTCTATGAGCGCGACCGTATTGGAATCAACAATTGGTTCCTCCTTGGCAGGCCAGACCTGCCTTCCCCTCATCAAAATCCAAGTGACAAACGCTTGAATCTGTGCCTGAGCATTGAACTGAGTCGGGACACCACGGATTTGTTGCAATCTTTCTTCCAAGGCTGAGAAAACCCACGCGGCTTGCAAAGGAGACGCCATCTGACCTGCAGCAGAAAGTGTGAGGCGAGGAGAAGGACCAAAATCAATCATGGGGTCAAAGCCACACATCATCATCACCTCGTTAGGATGTGCATGTCTGAGTACCATGGGCTTCATCTCAGTCGGACATGATTGAAGGAGACATCCAAAAAGCCCTTTCTCTTTCAAACGATGTTCGGAGAGGCCAAACTTTCTGCATCCACAGCTACATCCTACCACCTGGGAACCCCACGAATGCAATGCACACGGTGCAACAGACTCAAAATTGAGAAGGTATCTGCAAAATGAATCATTTTCGACCCCAAACGCTTTCTTTTCAATCTCATTCAATGACAAATCATCTTCATCCTTCGAATCCCAAGGCTGAACCAAAGGAATCAGCTGTCTAACCTTTGTCACCACCTGCATCCTGGGCCAAGCAGTGAGAGGTATGGAGCCAATGAATGAGGATGTGATAAGCCACCATGCACGGTTGCGCCTGGCTGGCCAAATGTCATCAAGTCGGAGGTCACACTGAGAAAGGCTGTACCCTGTGGCATCAAGGAATCTTTGGATTTCAGATTGCACAAAGACATTACCCGCTGCCGGTTGGACGCATTCCAACACCACTGCTTGAACTTGAAGCAAAAAGGCAATTGACAGGACACCTGTCAGGCAAGATGACCTGGGATCCATTTCACCTCTTTGATCACCTAACATGGAGTAGGGCTGACATGCAAACCCCGCAGCTAATGTGCCGGCACCCTTGGAGACACTCCAAAGCTTCACCAGAGTATCCACCTGAGTCACATCACCTACGATCCTTTCAGCACCACACTGCATTCCATAAAGGCCAAGCATGCGTTCATTCATGTCTACTGCTGCAACAGGTCGGAAACCAACAGCTGACATCCCTTGGTGCATTCCTCCAAAACCACTACACAGCTCTATGACCTCATGGATCGTATGCCATGACGGGGGATCATGACGGAAAACATGGGACTGCTCGTCCAACACCAGCCATGGTAAAGGAAACTGTTTCCTAAACTGAGCATTGACCAGAGAAAACGTGGAACCAATCCCTTCCAGTAATCCAGTCAAATGAAACTTGGCACCCTCATGCTTGGAGATCAGGAGATGAGCATCATGATTGCTGTCCCAACACTGTAAACTCGCTACCAGTGAAATTCGTTGGCCTTCATCGCAGCACCTGAACACCGGTGGAAGATCCAATGCCATGGGGAAAGGAAAACCTGGGATGACAAGCCTGCCCTCGTTTGGCCCGCACCGCTGCACCTGCTGGTAGGTGATTTGGGCCCTCGCAGCTTTCCAAACCACCAACCAGAATATGACTGTATCATATTGCCCATATGACTAATAATCACATTGGGAAACTTATGGAAAGAATCATTCAATGGATTGATTTATGGGACGATTCAATCGGCACCATGGTCTTTAGTTATGGCGCTTGTTCCGTAAATATTCCATACAAAGGTTTTCCTGCAGATTTTCCCTTCATCCAAATCTGGGAAATAAATGATGAAATGAGAATGATTGCGAATGCCTGGGCACATACCATGCATCATGTGATACATCGGATACACAGTATCGAACGATCGACAAAAAATCACTAGATTCCTGAGGATTTCACTAACCGCCTGCCCAAAAGCCTCAGCCAACTGGAGTTTCACCCAACTGGGGCTGAGGCAATGAGACCCAACGCTCGTTCACAAACCTCCTTGGAGTCATGCTTCCTGAACAAAGCTGCGAGGGAATCCGGTGGTCTCGAGATTTTATACCCACTCATAAGGTGGTAAAACCAATGAAACACCATGTGCCACTATAGCAATGATAGTATAATGGCGTAGTAATATAGCTTCTTTATGTTCTGATGAACGTCAAGAAGCTTCTTGAAGTCTTGTTGGGTTTACGGCTTGCGACGCTACTAACCCAGATCATTTGCCAGGAAAATGTGCAAAAACAATGTCCAACACATCTGCAAATGCTGGCAAAGGCGGCAACGACCGGGTGCAAACCCTGAAATTGTGGAAAGGTAGCTCAGTGGTTTCACCACTTTCACCAACAGCCTATGGCAAAACAATGGCCAACGCTGGCCAACCAAGTTGAATCCAAGTTTCAAGAGATTTAACACCACCGGAATCGGCTGTGTTAGTGGCGCACCCACCGGTGGCGGCGGCGGCGCTGGTGCATCATACGGGGCGCCAGGTCCACCAGGTCCAGCGGACCCCGTTGTGCCCGTTGTGGTTCCCGGGGGTCGCTGGGAGTCGATGCACGTCACCGCCAGCTTGCCCTGATCTTCCATCAGCGATCGGACGATCGCCTCCAGGTCCTGCATCTCCTGCGGGAAAGTCTTAGCCGGACACCAGGGTTCTCCCCATGGAATACATATTTATATATATATAATCATATTTATATATATAATGATATAATATATATATATATATGCATACATAATGATATATATATATATATCAGTATATATAAATACGGTATCATACTGTTATACTGGTTTTCTGTAAAATGTCCCTTGAACCAATCAATTATAATTGAAGATATGGAAACACATCCCACATTCGTTGTGGCTTAGTCACCTGAGTCCTAGAAACATGGTGGAACTATACCCCACAACCATGATAGATCCAAAGTGCCACCATTTGAGGGAATTCAGTGTATATTAAGTTATATTAGATGCATTCTAACTTGACACTAGGGGGATGGGATTCGTTTGTAGGAATTGGATGGAATTGGTGGGTCTTTGGGGAAAATCTTCGGATAAGGGGTCTGATCTGGCAGACAGCAAAGGGCTGATGGCGTTGCACGCAGATTAGATCCAATGATCTGATGCTCCAGAAATACCTGTGAACTGCCGCATATTAGCGCATAGTCCCAAAGTGTTTGTTGATGAAACGAGGTTCCCACCGGTTGCTGGTCGTTCCACCCAGGAACTCTCGCCAGTGGCCAACCAGCTAGAACATGCAGTTGCAACCTCGACGAGTCGACCACGTAAAAAAGATGTGCGGTTACTCCAACAAGTGCAAAATTACTGAAGGCTCCACCGCTTCATCCTGAGAGCAAACTGGGGGCGTTGCTAATGTGCTGGGTTAACATTGTTCCGCCCTTGATAAATCTTATAGCATCTTATAGCTACAAAGGGGCCCTGCACCATCTACCAAGTTAGGTATTGCCCATCAGGGCAGTCCTTGATGCTCTTAATCTGCTCAGACTGGATGGCAGGCATTCTGATCTTGATCGACTCGATGATGCTTCGCAGATTGAGATTTGGAATCCTTGACAGTCACGGTCAACTGTTGTTGATGTGGCGCTACTGCTAGGTAAGCAAAAGCATTCTTGGCAAAATGCACTGGCAAAATTGGGATAGTCTCTGCTTTCTTCTACATCAAGATGCACCCCTGAATCTCGAAGCTACGAGCCTGTTGCTACATACATTGCTGCGGCATTGCGATCTCAGAGAATTGGGAGCCAAGATTATCTTATTAGGCTCCCAACTCACTTTGACATTCTGATTGACGCATTTCGGGACTATTTGGTTGGCTCATACTCGGATCAATTCTCCACAGCCAAGTGCAAATCTGAGGCTCAGGGTTGTGTGTGCCAAGCTCATGTTTGTCTTTGGACTGGAGCGTTTTCCCAGTGCGAGCCATTTTTGAATGAAGGCGCGTTCATAGGAATGGCCATCTGCACATACCACCGGGTCCTGAAAACAATGCACATACAGACTTGCCACAGACACTTCTGTAACGTCATGAGTGTTGAGAATCCGTACACGTTAAACATCGTTAAACCGTTCTACTGCTGTCCCAGCTTTATCCAAATAAAAATTGGGAAGTTCACCGTGACCATCCTCGTTCTACACCCAGGTCCTCCATGACTTGTTGAGAGATTGGGCAAATTGCATCCTTAGTGTGTCGCCAGCCGCACAGGCGGTCGTTTCCTATACACCCTCCAACTATCTCTAACTTGTCAAACACCTCCACTGGTCACACCTTTGAAACCCTTTGAAGTGTCACACACTTGCTCAGAAACATCATTGCGAATTTCTGTTGTGGAATGCATCTCACGTGCACAAACAATTCAATAAAACCTGACAGGAAAATTGGTTGACCCAGCGTGAAATTCAGTTTGAAGAAAACTTTCTACGCCCTTGCTCTGAAGACAGTTCTGATGCAGCTGAACCATTCGTAAATGACCAAAATAAATCCAGATTGCGACAACAGTGCAGAAACCGTAAGTTTCAATTGGACGCCATGGAGGTTCTTGCTTGCATGGACAACCAGCCCCCCTGCTAAAGAAGTTTTACATCTTTACAGATGGTTCACACACACACACACCCTCCCGCAGGAGGGTGAGAAATTAAGGTCCCGACCATGAGGTGAAAATGAAGAAGGGAAATGAAAATGAGGTGAAGATGACAATGAGATGAAAGTTACTTAACCAGGACGCAAAGAGGGGAACGCAAAAGAAGAGGGAAGGAGAAAACACCAACACATGAAACCTAGCCCAAAACGGGCAACCCTGGAAAGGCAAGGGAAAAGAAAAACGGAGGCCGACGGACAACGGAACAAGACCAGCGGAGGAGGGGGAAGACAGAAGCGCCTGAACCAACCTGACACGGCGCAAACCTACAACAACCTCAGCACGCAACGGGCCAAACCTACCTGGAGGGAGGAGAACGCAAGAACACATGAAAAAGGAAGAAAAAGGGGACCCATGGGGAACTAGTTGATGACAGGATGCATCCACAACTCATGCAGTTTCCCCTCGTTAGGCTCAATGGCCTGAGTTCAAGTCACAACCCTCTGGACGGCTTAAGTAGTCAACCCCTGAATTACATGCACAAATTTGAACCTCACCAACGACCATAAAAAGAAAGAAAAACCACACCTAAAGCATGTCCTGTTGCCTGATCATGAAAGAAAAGGTGAAGCCAGGCACAGCGGCATGTTGTTCAACACATCGACATCGACAGGTGAGACCTGGAAAAAAGGCCGACTGTTTCACATTACTTACACGAATTAATTACAAATTCAAAAGTGTAAATTCCGACAAAAAAGGTGAGGCCAGGCACAGCGGCAGGCAGTTCAACGCATCGACATCGACAAGGTGAGAATCGGAAAAAAGGCCAGCAGTTCACTTTACTTAGACGAATTACTAATTCAAAAGTGTAAATTCAGACATCGTTTTACTGTCAATTGTTAGCCTGGAAAGGCTTTCCCCGAAGGGTTCCTGCCAACTTGACGTACACAGCAGGAATGACACACTTGCTCAGAAACATCATTGCGAATTTCTGTTGTGGAATGCATCTCACGTGCACAAACAATTCAATAAAACCTGACAGGAAAATTGGTTGACCCAGCGTGAAATTCAGTTTGAAGAAAACTTTCTACGCCCTTGCTCTGAAGACAGTTCTGATGCAGCTGAACCATTCGTAAATGACCAAAATAAATCCAGATTGCGACAACAGTGCAGAAACCGTACGTTTCAATTGGACGCCATGGAGGTTCTTGGGTTGAGCCTCTTCCCATTTCTGAAAATTGGCAGGTACGTCACTGGACGTCTCCAGTGATATCAGTGTCTCATGCAAGCCTCTTCGTTGGGCTGGTACTTGCATGGACAACCAGCCCCCCTGCTAAAGAAGTTTTACATCTTTACAGATGGTTCACACACACACACCCTCCCGCAGGAGGGTGAGAAATTAAGGTCCCGACCATGAGGTGAAAATGAAGAAGAAGGGAAATGAAAATGAGGTGAAGATGACAATGAGATGAAAGTTACTTAACCAGGACGCAAAGAGGGGAACGCAAAAGAAGAGGGAAGGAGAAAACACCAACACATGAAACCTAGCCCAAAACGGGCAACCCTGGAAAGGCAAGGGAAAAGAAAAACGGAGGCCGACGGACAACGGAACAAGACCAGCGGAGGAGGGGGAAGACAGAAGCGCCTGAACCAACCTGACACGGCGCAAACCTACTTAAAGGGTTGAAATATTTATGAGCAGGTTATAACTTGGTAATAACCTATTCGTTTCTTTGGTAACATATGTTTTAAGTTCGGTAACTACTTTGCATAGTTAGAAGAGTTGTGACGTACTTAGCGGCAACATCATATATTAGTTAGGACGGACTTAGAAATAGTTACGACCTAGTTAGGTTTTTGTTGGTTTTGGAGGGGTTTGCATGCTGGATCTATACGTTTTATGTTTGGAAACTGGCCATGTCTGAGTGAAGCATGTTTGTGACGGAGCCATTTTTCATTTTGTCAACGCGTTGAGAGATTGCACTGCCATGGCTGAAGTGGAAGCTGTGACAACGGAGACGGTTCGCCAAAACCGTCGAGTATCACAGGATTACTCGAGGTTGGATGACTTTTTGCCGTTGTCTGTGTGGCAGCGGCTGCAGAAGGCTTCTGGTGACAGGCATCGAGCAGAGATTCTGTCGGAATTCTGCTTTGCTTCCTTAGGTTTGCGTTTGCCATCGGAAGGCACGTATGGAACTATGACGGCCGTAATGATTTCCTTTGATTCCTGTAAGAGCCAAAGTGAATTCTATGATGGGGTGCAGATTGTTAAGGCAGCCTGGCATTCGACCTCAAAGCGGCTGAAGAAACGATTCGCAGATGATAAGGGCCAGCTGCTGTTAGTTTTGCCTTCTTGTGCGGAAGGATTGCCTGATCGAGAAAGGGAGTCTTTCAGAGAGAATCCTCCTGCGACGGAGGGTGAGCGACTGCATTCCAGTGCCAGTGTGCAACGGCTGGCTACATTGGGTCCTTTGCGTGGGACGCATTCGGCTGTGAAGGAGGTGAAGGAACGACGTCAGGCTGCGGCTGCCGAAGATCCGACGGTGAAATTATTGCGGGCTTTGGCGATGTTCTTGCCAGATCGCTCCTGTGAGGGGCGTCCAGAAGGAAAACCGGATAAGGGATTGACAAATTTGAGGATCTTGACGCCTCGGAGGTTGACCATGGGATCTGAGCGATCCATGCAGGAACGGGAATCTTGCCTGAGCGCCTCCGTTCCAGAGGTTGCGGGGGGAGATGTTGCTGCTGCGCGTGCTGTGTTGGCATTGCCGGCACCGCCTCCTGCAGAGTCATTGGCCTTAGTGGCTGTGGCGCCACAGGACAGTGTAGTTTCCCGTGAGGAGAGGGTTTCTGTTCGCAGGGGGCCTGCTGCCTGCGAGGCGGCCCGCGAGAGAGGCACCACCGCGCAATGCCACATGGCTGAGCAGCGCGAGCCTGTCTGCGAGACAGGCAAGGCTGAGGAGCGCGAAAGAGGCCAAGTGGGGCCAGCCTGCGTGGCTGCCGCACAAAACGAACGACCAATGGTTCCTGCGGGGGAATCGAAGTTGCGCAAGGATGCGGCTGCTTTCTTGGCTGAGCGCCAGCAAGCGCCTCTCACTCGTGGAAAGGGCTTGAAGCGACCAGCTGCGGCGCCGAGCGCGTCGAAGTCCAAGAAGGTCGCGTTGAAGCGACCAGCGTCCCGCGTGGAGTGCAAAGGAGCAGAGAGCAATGCAACAGAAGAAGAGACCTTTGCCAATTTTAGCTTTAAGGCGATGAAATGGGGCGAGTGCCGTGCAGAATTCTACAAGCAGAAGTCTTACATTCGCCGCTGGGACGATGCCACTGGCAAGTATGTCATGGTGATTGGAAGCTGCGAGCCTCATCACCGTCAGATCTGTCAGCAGCTGAGCAAGCAGGTGCAGGCAGGGAAATCACGGGAAGCATTGCTGAAGGAAAGGACTCGCATCTCGCGCACGTTTTTGTGAGAAGGCTTTATAGTTAGCTTGGGGGCGGACCGATGTTGATACACATCACAGGCATTGGGGAAAAAGAGATGTGTTGCTAGCATTTGTCTGACGGTATAACTCAGCTAGACCCTTCCGGTATAATCTTGTTAGGGGGGATGTATGTTTGTCAAGCTGTCTTTGTTTCCGCAGCCGCTGATGGGTGCTCAAGCTCTTAGGCGCGCGGGCGGCCGCGGTGGGTGCGGGGTTTGCTTCCTTGGTATACTCTGCGAGAGTTGCATTCTTGGGACCTGCGGGGTCCCAAGATCTTTAAATATATTTTTATATTTATATACATATATATAATTAATAGCACAGAGATAGCACAGAGACACACTTATACATATATATATATATACATATATATATATATATTATAGTTATTTATTAATAAATGTAGTGAAAAAAGGACACACCATTATGTTTCGCGTTGGATAGCGAGTCACCGATATCATCTGGGGGAATTAAAGGTTAAATGTATATAGTCGGTATATGTTGTCATCCGGGTTCTTACCGTCCAAGAAATAATGGGATCTTGTTACCATGTGAAGATATACTCATGTATTTATATCGGTATATTAATTTCTGTATATATGATGTATTTATCTGCATCATAAATACATCCAACATCGTGTGCATCCCTGCAGGTCTTGTTTTGTCGTCGAGGAGGACGCTCCCGTCTGGTCCGAGTGGGTCGTGGTGACAATGCCCAGGGATGTGCGAAAAAAAGAAATGATAAGCTCTGGGTCTGACTCCGAGTCAGAGACCGCCCCAGCGGCGACGCCGAAGTCAAAGCCAGCCCCGAAAGAAGCTGCAGCCCCTGAGTCGCCGCCGACCTCGAGTGATGAGGAGGATAGTGGGTCAGTGGATTCTTTGGAGTTCACGTATGGCAAGGGGAAAGGCAAAGGGAAAATCCGCGGCGGTGGACGCCAGGCGCATGCTGCTGCGGACGTGACTGGCACCTGCGAGGTGCGGGACAGGACGCCGCCGCCACCGCCTCCACCTCTGCGCCTGCAGGAAGCTCCACTGAGACCACAAAATGCAAATATTTGCACTTTAGGCACTTAATGAATTTATAAGTATACTATAAGTTACTATTATCCTTCTAATATCTTGTTCAAATTGTTTTTTTCAAAAATATTTTGTTATAAGTTCCACTAAATTTTTAGGTGAACTTATAACATAATAAGGAAAATATAAGCAAATATAGTAGAATATTAGTCAAAAATAAGCCAAAATAAGCGAAAAGAAGTGATAAGAAGTGAAATTTGATTTTTATGTGTGTTTGATAGATTCGCAGGAATGTTGATTTTCGACGAAACAATATTGTCTCAGAGCACTACTTTTCTGACGAAACCTTCCTGAACAGGAATATGCTGCTAAAGAACAATTCTCTGAAGGCGCCTATTTGGAAAAAAAAATGGTAGGAAAAAAAAATGTAGGGACAATTTCTCTGCAGGATACTTCCTGAAAAGGAAAAATTGTGTGGGGAATAGCTCTCTGCAGGATACTTCCTGGAAAGGAAAAAAATTGTAGGGAATAGTTCTCTGCAGGATACTTCCTGGAAAGGAAAAAAAATGTAGGGAATAGTTCTCTGCAGGATACTTCCTGGAAAGGAAAAAAAATGTAGGGAATAGTTCTCTGCAGGATACTTCCTGGAAAGGAAAAAAATTGTAGGGAATAGTTCTCTGCAGGATACTTCCTGGAAAGGAAAAAATTGTAGGGAATAGTTCTCTGCAGGATACTTCCTGGAAAGGAAAAATTGTGTAGGGAATAGTTCTCTGCAGGATACTTCCTGGAAAGGAAAAATTTGTAGGGAATAGTTCTCTGCAGGATACTTCCTGGAAAGGCAAACATTTGTAGGGAATAGTTCTCTGCAGGATACTTCCTGGAAAGGAAAAAATTGTAGGGAATAGTTCTCTGCAGGATACTTCCTGGAAAGGAAAAAAATTGTAGGGAATAGTTCTCTGCAGGATACTTCCTGGAAAGGAAAAAACTTGTAGGGAATAGTTCTCTGCAGGATACTTCCTGGAAAGGAAAATTTAGAAAATTCAGAAAATTCAGAAAAAATCAGAAAATTCAGAAAACTCAGAAATTTCAGACATTTCCAGAAAATTCAGAAAATTCAGAAAATTCAAAAATTTCAGAAAATTCAGAAAACTCAGAAAATTCACAAAATTCAGAAACCCAGAAAATTCAGAAAAGTCAGAAAATTCAGAAAATTCAGAAACCCAGAAAATTCAGAAAATTCAGAATTTACAATTTAAATTAAAAGGAAAGCAATTCAGAAAATTCAGAAACCCAGAAAATTCAGAAAATTCAGAAAATTCAGAAAATTCAGAAAATTCAGGAAATTCAGAAAATTCAGAAAATTCAGAAAATTCAGAAAATTCAGAAAATTCAGAAATTTCAGAAAATTCAGAAAATTCAGAAAATTCAGAAAATTCAGAAAATTCAGAAATTTCAGAAATTTCAGAAAATTCAGAAAATTCAGAAAATTCAGAAAATTCAGAAAATCCAGAAATTTCAGAAAATTCAGAAATTTCAGAAAATTCAGGAAATATTTATAGAGAAAAAAAAGGATAAGTAAGTATTTATAATAATGTCAAGTTAGGATTAATGATTCCCTGCGATTAATCAACCACCAAAATCTCAGCAAAAAAACCGTATGAACAAAGTATGCGAAATCAAAAGAAAGTAAATTGTAGAACAATATGAACAATAAAACATAAATAGCAATTATAGAAAATACATTTTCAAAACAAAAAGCAAGCCAGCTAGCTTTAAATCTTTTACCAACAAAAAAATATAATAGAATATTTTCCAAATTAGGTATCCATCTTCATCCCTGAATTATGTAGTTTGGAAGTAGTAACCGAAGCCTCATCTGGGCAGTCGTATACAATTGAAGAAGACACATCAAAAGAGCAATTGTTCTTTCCAAGAAGCATCCTTTATATGTTTTTTTCCTTTTGCCTCTGAATGATTTCTCCACAGATGTACTTCAAGATTCTTTGTGTCACTCGCAGCCGCGCATATTCCTGTAGAAGAACCATTTCCTGTAGAAGATAACTCCTGAAAAGCATTGTTCCTGAAAATGAAATCAATCTGAATAGAAAGATTCCTGTTAAGGATAGTTCCTGAAAAGGATTCATTCTGAATAAAAAAAATCCTGAAAGGATAAGTCCTGAAAAGGATAATTCCTGAAAAGGATAAATCCTGAAAAGGGTGATTTCTAAAAGGATGATGCCTGAAAAGAATGAAAAAAAACAATGAAAAAAGGCAAGAAAAAAATATTCCAAAGGAAACAAAAAGGTCGACAACTATTTTCAAAAAAATATAACAGAAAAATGCATCGTCTATAATCAATTCTGATCATCAAAAAAACATTGAAAAATAAGTGAAAATAAGTAAAAATAAAGAAAAAACACTTCTATGATAAGTTCATATAACTACTAATATCTTCATTAAGTGCCTAAAGTGAAAATATCTTCATTTTGTGGTCTTAGCAGAGGCAGGGCGTGGCCGAATGGCTGTCCGTTCTGGGGAGCCAGAGAGCCGTCACCGTCCGAGCGACGGCCACAAGGGAGGTTCGCCCCACAAAGGCGGCAAGGGCAAGAGCAAGTCAAAGCCCACGAGCAGGTGCCCGGATTGCTACAAACCGCTTGGCTCGTGGGGTGCCAGCTGGGACCAACACCGTTACTGGAATGAGAATTGCCTGGCGTGGCAGGCCTATAACCATGGCAATGGCCACGTTAGCTGGAGCGCTGCGTGCGCCGCGGCCGCGGAGACGAAGCGGCGCCGGGTGGCCTTGCACCAGCAGGAAATGGCGGCGGAGGCTGGTCTGCCGACTGAGTTCCGTCCACCCTGTGACGTGGAAGACATGGTCGAGGGGCCACCGCGTGCGACGCGGGCGAAGAAGGAGAAGAAGGACCGCAAGAAGGACAAGAAGGAAAAGAAAGGAAAGAAGAAGCGCACGCCGCGCGCGAGCCCTTCTCCGGATCCTGTGCGCAAAGGTGGTCCCAAGAAGCGCCCGCCGGAGGATGATGATTCTGAGTCCGGTCATCATGGACGGCATTCCAAGGCGGCTGTGCGGCAGCTGCTGAATGCGATGATCAAGTGTCTGTGAGTGACACGAGGTTCACCCGCGAGGTGATCACTCCTACGCTGAGATGGCGTGAAGGCTCTGTATGGGCTATCTGTAAAGCATCGCTATCGGCAACACTTACCTCCAGGAAGGTTCGGGAAAATACTGTTTCATTTGTTTTCAGAAAAACATATATATATATATATGCAGATCTTTATCATCAGCAGCTGTTGCTTCTCATCTGGAATGGTAAGGATCTGCTGCTAGTGGTGGGTGTAGGCGCTGCATGTCTCACTGCGTAGGTCCGGCGTAGGTTTTGTTTTTTCGATGCCTTCAGTTGACGCACAAACTTCCAAAGCGGCCAAAAAAGGGTATGTTAGTCATGTCGGCCCGATGTCGGCCCAAGGGTTGGCTGGGTTAGGTTTCTGCTGTCGGCCGGGACGTCGGCCTTGCTTAGCGCATTTAAACAGTAGGCTGTGACATGATGTCGGCCCAACGTCGGCCCATGTCGGCCCCCCCGGCAATTTATGTTGCTCCCGCAGCCATTTGAAAGTTCTCAAGCCGTAGATCGTGTCCACTGTTCGCTGTGCCGTCATGGCGACAAGCAACGCCGAGAGCGTGGCAAAGGACCAGGTGGTTCAGGCCGCTGCTGCGGGCGACGGCAATGCTGCTGAGGGCAGTGAGAAGGGAACATCTGCTTCGCATACGTGTCGCTTGTGCAGCAGAATTTTGCCGTCAAATTCGCCTGGTCGCTTGAAGGGCAAGGCGTTCTCATGTCGGCATTGCTTGACGATGCAGACGTTGCTGTACCGCAATCTTGGACCATTGGAAAACATTTCCTGGTCGGTGGAAGCGAAGGACAACTTCTTTCGCAAGGCCGCGGCCCTAGAGACGGGCCACTATACTTGGCCCACTGTCCGAACACTTGTGATAGAGGCGCAGGTGACGCGTCATGTGAAGGAACAAAAGAATAAGGTACGCAGCAAGTCCTTGCCTTTGGACGTGTGGGTCAAGAAGGGCTACAAAGCAGATCATGTCAAGAATTTTCCGGCTGAAGAGGATCCTGTGATGGGGCAGTTGTACTCAGTTCCCGTGAAGGAGGTATCCCTGGCAGAGGTTCGCGCTCTCATCACGGAAGAAGTGCAGCGAAAGGAAAGAGAAGCGCAGGAAAGCCGCAAGAAAAAACGGGGCACAGCTGGCGCTGAGGGCGCTGAAGACGCAGATGACTGGGACGTGGTGACACAAGCTTCACAGGATGAGGTCGCACCGGCCAGCAAGCGGTCCAAGACGTGTACTGCGGGTACGTCCAAGGCTGCACAGGCAAAAGCGGACAAGCAATTCCAGAGGGAGTGCACTAAGGCAATGAAGGCCAACGAGAACCTGCTGCAGCTTGCGTCCAAAGGCACCGGCACTTTGGCCAAGAACATCAAGGTGAGTCAGGCAGTGCTGACGCAAGCCGAAAAGGCAGGTGTTCCGGAGGATGACTCCATTCGTGCCTTGCAGATTGCCTTGCAGAAAGGAGAAAACTGGAACAAGGCTTGCATCGATGTTCTGCCGTTGGCCACGGCTGCAAAAGGAACGGGTGCGCGTTTGTCGCAGCTGCCTTTCGACGGAAAAGAATTGCAGGAATACGCCAAGAACTTGGCCACGTTGCACAAGGAGATCCGTTCTCAGACAAAGGCTTTGAAGGACCAAGCTGCGGCCGAAAAGAATACTGAAACGGCTGAGAAATGATTTTGACAGAGCTGTCACTACATGTGAAGCGTTTGTGGTACTAACCACATCCGCAACTGAACCACTGACTTTGCATTGGGGTGCAAAAAAAAGGAGAAATGGGAAGGGATGCTGTTGGATTCCATAAATTGGTATATATATATATGATTATAATTATATAAGCATATATCTGTATGTATGTTTATAGATATACCGTCACTGATTTTTACAATGGTGTCAAACCAATCTATATGCTCTGACAAGAAATTATTCAAGAGTATATGTATATATATGAGTGTAATGTTTGTGTTTGAATGACTGACTTCGTGTTATTCTGCCGCAGCCGTTTCAAAGCTTGGCTCAGGCATGCGGACAATGGCCAAATTGGGTCGCAAGCGGTCGTTGTCACTGGAGGATGAAAGACAACTCGGAAAGGCGTTAGCTGTTCCCGGCGTGGCCGAACAGGCAGCCCTGCAGATCTGGAACATAGCACGCGAAGGCTGCGGGCCGCAAGCAAAAGAATCTGCTTTCAAACGCGTGCAGAAAGAGCGGCTGACTGAGCCGCTGAACTGCTTTGAAGAAGTCAAGCTTCCTGGATTCCACGGGGAAGAAGTTTTATGGGTTCCACGTCTTGCGACATTGCTACAGTGGATTGTTCAAGTCTGCGAGGCTTGGGCAAGCGCGTTGAAGATGGTGCATCGTCTGCGGGACGGTCTACTCACCCCAATCTATTATCACGATGAAATCACATGTGGCAATATTTTGGCTGTTATCAAAAAGAAAAAATAACGGCATATTACCTATCATTTAGAGAAATGCGTGGCCACTTATACAAAGAACTTGCGTGGTTGCCTATATGCGTAATACAACATCTGCAATGCGACCGTATCAAAGGAGGTCTCAGTGCGGTCACGCGAGCCATTTTACGGGCATGCCATACTGATGTGACTCAAAGAGACATGGCCATCAAGATTGGAACAGAACACTATATGTTCCGCATGGCGCTGCGTGGCCATTTCGTCAGCGACCAAGATGCCCAGCGAGGCACGTGGTGCACAAAGGGTTCATCAGGACTGAAACCATGTCAGTTCTGTTCCAACGTGGTGAAGAAAAATTGCCTGGATGGAAGCGATCGCTTTCATTCCATTGCATCAGCAAGTTTCGCTTCCTTTTCGAGCGTGCCAGATGAGGACTGGCGGACAGCTCATGCTCATCTGGAAACTTTGTCGCCAAAAGAACGTCACGCATGGGAAAAGGCATACGGTCTCAACTATGAGCCATATGGCTTGCTGAATGATGCGGCTGCGTTTGCCGCGTTGCCCCCATCAGCTGCAGCTAATGACTCCATGCATTGCTATTTCTGCAATGGAGTAGCTAGTGCGGAAGTGTTTCGTGTGGTGCAAGCTTTGGAACAGAGTGGCGTCAAGCTGCAGCAACTCCGCCAAATGGCGGTCAACAGCGGGTGGCAAAAGGTCGGCCAAGCAAGCAAGACAAAAATTGAGCGCATCCTTGCAGACAAGATGTTTGAAGGAGAGACATACAAAGGAGACGCAGATGATACCCGAGGGGCTGTATATCTTTTGCAGTATTACTTGGCCGAAATACTCCAAGACTCCGATCAAATGATTCCGGAACGCGCTTCCTTCCATGCATTGAAAATTTGCTGCGTGCATTTGCATGACTTGCATCTGAATTGGCAGGCGCCGTCTGCCGTGGAAGAAGTGCGACCACTGCATGAAGCGCAATTGGAGCACCAACGTCGCTTTGTTGACGCCTATGGTGCAGACGCGGTGAAACCCAAACATCATCACCGTCTCCATATCCCAACTGCTGTGTTGCAGCTGGGTGTCTTGCCGAACTGCGCTGTTCAAGAAAGCAAACACCGTGTGATGAAAGGTGCTAAGCTTGTAGACAGGCAAGTTGGCAAGCTAAATGAAGCTAGTCAGCTGCAAAAGAGTCTGTTGCCACGGTTACTCATGACTGTGGCAGAAAGCGCGAATAATCACGGTCTGGCTACCTGGGCACTCTCGGAGCCAAGCAAACCTGCGGATCAACTGCTCCGACAGTCCCTGAACGATTCGTCTCTGAAAGCAAGTAAGAAGGCTGAATTGCTACAAATATCTATCATGCAAAACGATGTCATCTTTTGGGCAGAATCAGCCGGTCAAGTCTTGTGCTGCCTGTTCGGAGATGAAACAGGGATGCTCCTACACATGCGCCCCTTGCAATTGATCAAACGAGCAAGCTGGGGATCTGCGTGGAAACAAATCCAAGCAGAAACCTTCTGCCTGCGGATGCGTGTGTCGCACCAAATTCACAGGCCGACATGGGTCCGTGAAGATTCCAATTGTGTAATTTGCCTGCATTGACAAATGCAATGTCTCAATTCGATGAAAAAAAAGGTGCGCGCCAACAACACACAACACGTCAAAAAAAGAAAAAAACAAAAAAAAATGCCTACTTATGACCTAGTTATAACATACTTATAAATACACCCTAAGTTCAAAGTCTAAGTCTGTTCTAAGTATGCTTTAACCTTTCTAACTCCAACATAAGTATTTCAACCCTTTCGGTACAAAAACCTCAGCACGCAACGGGCCAAACCTACCTGGAGGGAGGAGAACGCAAGAACACATGAAAAAGGAAGAAAAAGGGGACCCATGGGGAACTAGTTGATGACAGGATGCATCCACAACTCATGCAGTTTCCCCTCGTTAGGCTCAATGGCCTGAGTTCAAGTCACAACCCTCTGGACGGCTTAAGTAGTCAACCCCTGAATTACATGCACAAATTTGAACCTCACCAACGACCATAAAAAGAAAGAAAAACCACACCTAAAGCATGTCCTGTTGCCTGATCATGAAAGAAAAGGTGAAGCCAGGCACAGCGGCATGTTGTTCAACACATCGACATCGACAGGTGAGACCTGGAAAAAAGGCCGACTGTTTCACATTACTTACACGAATTAATTACAAATTCAAAAGTGTAAATTCCGACAAAAAAGGTGAGGCCAGGCACAGCGGCAGGCAGTTCAACGCATCGACATCGACAAGGTGAGAATCGGAAAAAAGGCCAGCAGTTCACTTTACTTAGACGAATTACTAATTCAAAAGTGTAAATTCAGACATCGTTTTACTGTCAATTGTTAGCCTGGAAAGGCTTTCCCCGAAGGGTTCCTGCCAACTTGACGTACACAGCAGGAATGACACACTTGCTCAGAAACATCATTGCGAATTTCTGTTGTGGAATGCATCTCACGTGCACAAACAATTCAATAAAACCTGACAGGAAAATTGGTTGACCCAGCGTGAAATTCAGTTTGAAGAAAACTTTCTACGCCCTTGCTCTGAAGACAGTTCTGATGCAGCTGAACCATTCGTAAATGACCAAAATAAATCCAGATTGCGACAACAGTGCAGAAACCGTAAGTTTCAATTGGACGCCATGGAGGTTCTTGGGTTGAGCCTCTTCCCATTTCTGAAAATTGGCAGGTACGTCACTGGACGTCTCCAGTGATATCAGTGTCTCATGCAAGCCTCTTCGTTGGGCTGGTACTTGCATGGACAACCAGCCCCCCTGCTAAAGAAGTTTTACATCTTTACAGATGGTTCACACACACACACATTTTTCTTCCAAGTAGTTGAATGTTCGCGGGTAGATTGGTAGTACAAGTAGATACAAGTAGATGATCTATATACATTCTACCATGGGTACCATGTACATTCTGATTGAACACCATCGATCTTGGGAACGGCCTTTTGGGTTTGCCCCATGTGGAGTTCGGATCAATATTGCCAATCCATCCTGGTCCCTTTCGATCTTAGCAAATGGGTGGAATGTCCTGCAACTTCGCGGGCAAAACCCATGGCCAAACCATCTGGACCATGCTCCAAGCGTCTTCCGGAATGGTCAGCAGCTCTCCAGGCATCGCTTGAACGAACGCCATGGTGCTGATGCTTACATTGGTCTATAGCGGTTCAGTCTCCGATATGGTTACCATGTACACTTGGAAGACAGTTTTGGAAGATTCAATTTCAACTGTCCGGTGCCCATAGTGATGCCATACAGTTATGGCCATTTACCAGTTATAAGTACTTATAACCCCATTTATAGAATGTATAATCCCATTTATAACCAGTTATAACTAATAAATGGCCATAACTGTAGTGTCCCCTTCTCGGTTATCGTCATATATCGTCAGCTGTGGGAGTCTTGGGCCGCAGAAATCATATGGACAAAGTCCCGGCAAACATCCCGTTGACACCACACCCCCGACCCATACGGAGAAGCATTTGCTCCATATTCAGCCCCAAATCTAGGATTTGAGTCTTAAATGTGTTTTTTCTATTTTGCACAGATGTTTAACAAAAGGTACTCACCATTATTCACGATAAAGATGTGAGAATTTGCCACTGCAGCGCCTCTGCCAGAGGCGGTTCCACTTCTCAAAGGCGTCTTGTCCAAAGAACAGGGCCTCGGTGCTGAGATGATGCCGTGTTTGCCAGGAAAAAAAACCGGCAAAACCATGGGACGACGAGTGAAGATTCCAGGAAATACCCCGGTGACTTTTCAGACATTGGTGGTTTCATGATTTTTAATGTGGTTTCCCGATCAACCAGAATGCAAAAATGCATAAACATGCTATATTATGTGTGGTGGTTTGTGTCGCTGCGTTTGCCACACAATCTCAACTTTAAAGAGCAGGAAACCATGATATTGTTACATGTGATGATCCTACTGTGTATAACATGGGGCCATAAACCTACC
This sequence comes from Cladocopium goreaui, assembly GCA_947184155.2. Classification (NCBI taxonomy): domain Eukaryota; class Dinophyceae; order Suessiales; family Symbiodiniaceae; genus Cladocopium; species Cladocopium goreaui. Next base: position 94,243 of record CAMXCT020000995.1, on the reverse strand, counting down.
AGACCAAGCGGAAAATGATAGCAAATATGTCTGTGAAAACATCAAACAATACCTCTTAACTCCATCTTCCTTCAAACATCTCCAACCGGTGTGTATATATATAATGTCAGACGCACACACACACATGCATACACAATTAATTATATATATATAGTATTATACATGCACATGAACATACATACTGACTGGCTGCGCATATATCTATATATATATATAATTACACATGAACATACATACTGACTGGCTGATAGTTTCAAATCCTGTGAACAAAACATCTTCTAGTCGATTGGGTTCACCATCCCATTCGCATCATGGAACCTGTCAAGCATGTCATCGCATGTCATCACGCCACACGCCAAATCATGGCTTCAATCAAGTGTCGTCTGCCCCTATCTGTCATATGTTTAGGAAACTCAGTTCCAAACTTCAACTGGCTCCCCATTTCAGAATATGCATAAAAACGTCGCTCGTAACAGCTCCATCAGTTCATTGGTGGATAGCGCTGGTTGTTCCATCTGCCGTGACAACCGTTGGGCTACCATTGGGCTGCCCCACCAGTGCTGAACCCACCCCTTGCGGAGCGATCTCTTCTCTCCCTGGTGCAGGCCCAGATGGCTAATGGTTCGCCGTGTTTTTTTGACACCCCAAAAAGAGATAGAACCGTCATGTATTTAGTTCACCGTTTAGCAACCCCCAAAAAATAGATGGAGAAGAGGTTTCTGCTGACGCTATTTTAGTATTTGTAGTAGGATGTTGTTTTTCAATCTTTTTGGGGCGTGCCATATCAAGTGTTGCTAGTTACCCTCCTGTTGAATATATACAGTCCCGACGGGGGCCAATGGATGGTTCAAGGAAAATTCTACAGGAAACGATGGTTTGTCCCATCAACTATATAATTGTGCAGTGTTCTTGCAAAGGTTCCCTTAAACTAATCCATTAACATATGGGGATATATTAAATACATTGATAAATAATCAATCAAATAAATATGTATGTGTATATATATATATACACGTGTGTGTGTGTGTTATAGGTATCGGCTTGTCTGACCCATCTTCCAAAAAGGAATTGAGCTTCGCCCAAACTCCGAGCCGCGGCGGTGGCACCTGCCCTTACTTGGTCAAAGGCTTTGCGAGTTCCCTGGAGCTGTGCCGCGGTGAAGCCTGGCAGCAAGACGCTTCAGTTATATGAGAATTGGAATATAACTAGGAAATCTCTTGGGAAAAATTATATCATGAGGTTGAACATTCATGAACATTTCATGGGCGATGGCTAATGATATGTTAATATGATTTAATATGTATATGGGTGTGTCCGAAAATGGGGTGGTATACTCCAAAGTACCCAAGTTAGATATTCTTAATGGGGAAAACGGTGATAAATCATTGGAATTTGCGGGGCTGGGGTTAGATAATCGGATGAGTTGGACAAACCTATTTCGCTTCTAGAGGTTAGACTGGGGTTAGATAATCGGATGAGTTGGATACTGGATGAAGGATCCCAAAGCAAACATGTATTGAACATTGTACATTGGATCCCCAATAATTGACCATATTTTGCAATACTGGAAGTGCGATATCTGTGTGACGACATAATGTTGACGTAACTTAATTACTGTAAAGTATGGGTCACCCACCTATCATGATTTTCCCATTGAAACCTCCATTGACGACTTGGGGATTACCCCGCCATGGAGGCACCGTCCGTCCTTCAGACGCCCGGTGCGCTGCAAGGAAGCGGAAGTATTGGGGCAGCGTCAGTGCCTCCGCTCCAAATTTCCGGACACAATCTTTGGATGGTTCGCCAAATATGTAGGAAAATGATGGGAATCATTGGGGAAAGATGGGAAAATGTGGGAAAATGATGGGGGAAATGTGGAAACATGAGATGGATTTGCAAGTATCGAATACCCTCTATTTGCAGTAGCTCTACCAAATTCAGATAAGAATTCAATCTACTATCTGCAATCCATTCGGACCCACTACTGTACATGGCAATGGCCTCAGATGTCATGAAAGAGGCAAACAATTTTCAGTGACTGAATCATAATTCAGTCCAGAAGTTGGAACTTCCAAGCAATTGATATAATTGATCATCATCTTGGGAGATTAACCCCCTCAACGACCATTGATAGTGAGGAGCTTTTAATGTCGTTATAATTACGCGCAAACACCCCGTTTCGCGGAAAAACCTTCTTGTCTTGGGAAGATCAACAAAGGTATTAGGGAATATCAAAGTCCCACCCCCGTTAAACTTTACAGTCATTTTACATGCATTGAAGATCTTCAATAAGAGTTTAATTCTCCCACCCCCGTCAAACTTCTACATTCATTGAAGGCCTTCAATAAGGGTTTAATTCTCCCACCCTCGTTAAACTTCTACATTCATTGAACATCTTCAATAAGGGCGGGTTTAATTCTTCCACCCCCGTTAAACTTCTACATTCATTGAAGATCTTCAATAACAGTTTAATTCTCCCACCGAGGTTAAACTTCTATATTCGTTGAAGATCTTCATTGATGATGATGATGATGATGATGATGGTGATAATGGTGATGATGATGATGATGATGATGATGATGATGTGGAACGAACCCGCACAGGTCCCTCTGCTGTGCGTTCTGATCTAGAACATCAAGTTAACCATAATGCTCAAATATCCAATATTTTACCACGTTTTCAGCTCATACGAAGAAGGCCGGCCAACAGGCGCGGGCAAGACGAGGTGTTTGGCCGTAACTATACCTTCCCCGGTCAAATGGATATGGTCAAGAGTACGAATCCTCAAGCATCTGATGCGTCTGCACTTTCAGAGGGACTTCCCCCACTATGAATTCCTCCCACTGGCTTTGGCCGCTTGCGTTGAATCAACGAGCCAATCCGGATAAAATCCCATTTGGGATTGGACTTTAGCACATCTCTGAAAGCAGTCAATTGCACCAGGATTTGCTCCTCTTACTTTTGTTTTACTTGGGCCTGATTGCCTATGAATATGGATAATTATATAGATAGACATAGATATGTCTTTAGTCATATGTGTGTATATACACACACACATATATATAGAGAGAGAGAGTGCGTCTCCTCCATTGTTTATCCCTTTGATTGCTGGTGATATCCCAAAAGGGTTTGAGTGGAAATGGTGCGTCCACCCGTGTGATCAACTATGAATCCCATTCTGCACCCAGAATGTATCATGGTATTTGATCCCAAGTATATATATATGTGATACCAAGTATATTATATATATACCCAACTATATGCCAACATAAAATATATGATCTATACAACCTTTTTCCATTAAAATTCCCCCAGCTAACGTAGACCCTGCAAGAGAAGGGGTTGGAAGAAAACTCCTTCCTCCAACACGTGCAAAAAGTCTCACAGTCAAACTGTCTGTTGGGTGGTAAACCATCCCCCTTCAGCCAACACCTCACTGTGGCAACATCACCCATTTGCCCATTCTGGTAATGATTTCCCAGATTCCTAGATTCCTATCATCAATCCCGATTTTTTGGGTACCCTCAGGAAATTGTCACACAGCTATGGCAAACATGGCCCATAAAATTCAATGATTTCCCTATTAAGAACGGTGATTTTCCATAGCTATGGCTATGTCACTTTATCAGAGGGTAACCCACTGCTTTCATGAGTTATACATACCGACCCCATCTTCCGAATTGTATATAGTTTTTACCCTCTGGTAAACTAACAGTTTGCTATGGAAAATCCTCATTTCCATTGGCCGTTTTCAACAGTAAACTGTCGGAAATAGTTCATTTACCTATCAAACATTGGGATTTTCCAGGGGGTAAACTATCTATGGTCAATAGACTTACCATATCTATGGCCAATAGATTTCCAGAGGGTATATGTCACTACTATCCCATTATTATCCCATGAATAGTCATTATTATCTCATTATTATCCCTATTTTACCCATTACCAGAGGGTATAATAATGCGTAAACGGTAATAATAAGTCATATTATGTCAAACAAATAATATTGATATGACTATTACTAGAGGTTTACCAGAGGTAAACCAAAATGGACGTTTACCCATAGTCATATTCTGGGGCGTTGTGCCCCGCCGCCTTCATGGTCAATCTGCTGGCGGTCAAGGTTTCAAAGACGCTTCGCTGCAGCGACGTAAAACCTGGAGCAAAAAGGCTGCGCCATGGACGGGGGTCGATTGGGAAAGTTGGGGGGATGGTCATGGAAACGTCAGATATCTTGGGGATATAATAAACTAACAAAACAAACATATACATATACAGATAGAAAACAAGTATTCATAATAATAAACTAACTAACATAAAAAGACACACACATACTATATATATATATAAATATGTATGTGTGTGTGCGTATATATGTGCGCGTAAATTATGCATATATATGTTTTTATTTATTTATTTATGCATACTATACATATTTTTGCTAATTATGTATATATATATATATATATTTAAATTATCTTTGTATATGGATGCACGCATATGGAAGTCGATTGCTGATCAGTGGCAAGCTGCTATGAAATTATATGTTCAAATTGCTCAAGTTAAAACATAGCAGTCAACCCATCCACAAACAGATTATATAGATAGGTGATATGATCTTCTTGTTTTCAAAGCATTTCAAAGCATTTCAAAGCCACTAGGGTTCCGTATGGTTCTGCGTGATTGGCTCGGTCTGCGTCAGTGTTGTCCACGACGATGTCTCTGACAATGAGGATGTATATAGTGTAGCCCTAAAAACCCCTAAACATGTGATTCTAATATGTTCTAGTGAGAACACCATGATAATGATACATGTTTTTGGAGTATCCCATTTTCAAACCCGAATCCTTTTCTTTCACTACCTTCATCTGCACAGATCCATTTTAAAAAATGTTCGGACTGCTCAAGCCGCCTATTTCGTGCAGCAATATCAAGAGGCTCTTTTGCGACACCTGCGCAGCCGTGCTGGTTTCTGAATGTTTCTGACTTCCCCCAAGAATACTTCACGTAACCTAAACTTGGAAACCACCAGTCTGTCTTCAACAGCTGACGCAAAACCACAGTATGTTCTTCAGCGGGCTCATACGGAATAATTAGCCAGAATTGCCAAAACAATTGGGTGTTGGTTTGACACCCAATTATGTTGGCAATTCTGGCTAATTATTCCCAACTGAAACCAAGTCAGCGGGCTGACAAAAACACCAAATTTATAGTTACCGTCTGCTGCAAGTGTGTCGAAAAACCGTTGGATTTGCGGCTTCCATGGGTGGGAAGGGAGGGAAGGCCAGGAACCCGTATCCAAAGATCTGGTACTTGGCCACAGTATAACCAAAACAAAAAACCTGAAACCAATCTGTGCTGGTGGTTTCAATATGTTTTAAGAGCACTCAAAATATGGTCAATTGGGATCATAATACCAGGGCAGGATACAATTATAATTATACTGCTGTATCGGTCCGGTCTGTTGGAGAATAGGACACCTCTAATTTTCGGTGGTAAAAACTGAACCGTGGTCTCCATGACAAAATGGTCATAAACTGGCGTTACATTGGGGTTAAATCCACATCTTGAAACAATCCAATGCATTTTAATAACCCCTGCAGATCCTGAGACAAACCAACATATCTGGGCAAATAATAATAATATATAATAATTCACTAACCTGAAATAAAACCATATTTGGATAAGTCCCCTTACTAACTATGATTATAGTGAGGTCGCAGTGAGGTCGTTATAATTTACCCAGAACATATTATGATCTTCCCAATGGTCCTGCAGACATGTCAACAAATTCAACTTCACGAGACCAAATGCCAGGGAGCCACGGGCGGACAAACAACTATTGTTACTCCACCCTACCAAAAGGTGGGCTCCCCCAGTTATGAGGTGGCTGAACAAAACCCAGTAACTACTAGTAGTTATAAGATGTTAGAAGTACCATGGGTTTTGGAGATGTTTTCTCACCAACTGCCATCTTTGAAGGCACAAGCCAGACCGAACTGGCCGCCTTGGAGTGCTTGGCGTGGCGTTGAAAGGCTTCCTTGAGATCAGCCTCTGCACTTGGTGGTTTTGTGATCTGGGGGATGTTTCATTTAATGGGGTTTCATTGGGTTTTAATGGTGATTTAATGATTTAATGGAGTTTATACAATGGAGTCTGAGTCTAATTATGGGATTCGAATGATTCAAATATGATTTAATGGGATGACGAACGGCAACTTAACTAGAATGCGGGTATGAATCGGTAAATACCATCGGGTGTCATCAAACATGCCTGGCTGGGAAACCCCTATCAATAAGGATAATAATGATTAATAATGGACATTGTGACATTGGAACATCATCGGGGAAGCTTCCGGCAAGCCATGTTTCATTACCAGAAGGCATCTGGTGTTGAAGATCATCTTGTATTGCAAGAAGGAATCATCTAATTACAATTCCCAGAATTAGCTTAAGGGAACATTTGCAGGAACCTCCCTTATGTCATGGTAAAAGCTAAAAACATGGTTTCCGGTCAGCTTTTCCTAACGTGGCTGCATTGTGTGTGAACAGCATCATTAGGGGGGTGGCTTTAGCTTAAATCCAAACCACTTGAAACTGCTCAGTTTGACGACTGTCTGTCCTGGAAAATCTCAGATCCGACCAGCAAGGCCTCAACCGCTGGAATTGCTGACCCCTTGTGGCAAGCATTGATTCACCTCGTCTAGGTTTCACTTATCCATGGTGAATCTGAGATACCTGGCAAACAATCCAATTTCTGGCTGTACTATACCATTGATAGTAAAAGATTAAAGTATAAAGTATCTAACCAGTCGGTTGACCCAGTATCTTTCCATCTAGTTGGTGGTATACCTACCCCTCTGAAAAATATGGAAGTCAGTTGGAATGATGAAATTCCCAATATATGGAAAATAATCCATTCATGTTCCAGTCACCACCAATCAGATCCAACCAGATTTTCCATGGCATCATGGCTGTCGAACCTGTTCTTGCGTTGAGTACTTCTCCAAGAAGGTGGTGAATTCCTCCAAATTCATGGCCGAGTACTCCGTCCTCGGCGCGAAAAACGATTCGTTGGGACCGTGGTGCCGTGGGGGGTTCACCTTGATTTAGTGGGCGGCGAAATGGCATTTACCCTCTGGCAATGACTAACATAGCTATTGAAAATGACCCATTTATAGTTGATTTCCCTATTAAAGATGGTGATTTTCCATAGTTATGTTAGTTTACCAGAGGGTAATTGGTGATTCAGTGGGAATTAATATGATGTTATGCTCATTCAGCAAATGATCAGGAAACTATGGAAAACACATCACCGTTTTCAACAGCTGATTGTAATGAGGTCGTGGGTCTTTGATTTCTTTGGCACCATATCTGACAGGACAGCTCATGAACAAGCATAACAAGCCGATTACCAATGAATCCTGGGTGCTGGTACCTTTGGTCCACATGGCCAACACCCTCTCAACACTATGGCACCAAGCAATCTCATCCAAGCAATGCACAATCCACTGCTATCCAACGTGGTTGGCAAAATTGCCACTGCAACTATGCTAAATTACCATTCTTTGAGCGGCACATCATGAACTAAATGGGACATGTTCATCGATTTTCCATGGCAAACTGTGACAAATTAATTTGCTAGAAAGTACCATCATTGTGGATTGCTAAATTCATATTTTTCATGGTTTAGTCACAATTTCTGGGGTTTAATGTCCCAATGTTTGATGGTTTAACTTCCCAATTTTTGATCGTCCCATCCGTGATGGGCGCTCCCGACACCTCTTTGGCTCGCTCGCAAACCGCCTCCCAGCCAGGCCCGCCCCGGGGACCGGATGAGTGAACCGCTCATCTGTCTGAAATTAAGATAGCTCATGGTTCAGAAATGTTCATAACTTATAAAGTTGCCAAGGATTTCTTGAAAAGAACCGACCGGTACAGTATCCTCCCTCAAATAAGGGTTCGACGATGCAACCGGCGCGGTCGAACTGTTGGAGGACCGGAGCCAGGCCACTAAGGGTGGGGATCTCATGGGATATATACATAAATAAACAATCACGACTAGCAGTATCACATTACTTGGTGGTTTCAAGTGTAACGTTTAGGGCTGCCTCCGGGGTCACAGCGAAGTAGCCCAGGTGCTGCACAGCTAGCCACAAGTCCTGCGTGGTGTTTTCGGAGTTTTCGCTTACCATCGGTCCCCTGGCAGATCTTGAACAACATATGGAAAATAAGGTTGTAATGGATTTAGTAGGTTCTATAACCCATACATATATATATAATTATATATATATATTGCATATGGGATTTACCTATCAAAACTCAAAGTCTACATGTTTTCCCTCAATCGGCATATCCATGGGGATATGGAAATCATAGGGATGCCCACAATCATGGCTTTCCGTGCCCCAATCGAGGGAGAAGGATCCAGAAGGTTTTCCCGTCCAATCGGGGACATGCTGGACAGTTCTCCCATTGGAATCCTCTATAGATGCTTTTTGCCCGGGAAACACTGGACTCATGATGTCCAAGCACCATCAAGCACCTGCTAAATTACTTATATCTGATGTTGGTTGGTATTTGAGGCTGGCTGCAGTTTCAGGTTTCGGATCCAATTTGGGGAAAAAACAACATGACATCACCAATCAAAGTGCTTCCGAGCTTTCTGACCCCATCCTGCATTTTCTGTTGCGAGACCTGCCAATCTCAACTAAAACTGGCAGCATCCTATGCGACATCATCCTGACCAGCGATGACGTTCACTGTTTGGAGCCGGGCAGCTCCAACAGCGAAGATGTTTCCAGCCACCTATTCTTGGCACATGTTTGCATGAACTTCCACCTGTGAGGTTGCTCCTAGTTGGGCCTTACTACATTAACACTTACCCTCCGGTAATCAAACGTGGCAATGGGAAATCTCCGATCAATGGAAGGCTTCAGGGAAATTTCATCGTTTTTTCTTGGATAAACCCAGGGTTTATATGTTTTTCTCGATATTTTGGCCACCTCATGTTTTCCATCTGTCTGATGCATTCTAGGCATGGCGAGGATGAAACGTCGGCTGAGTCTAGTGATCCAGGGTGAAACGGACCCCGCGATTGCCGCAGGTGTCACGGCTGTCGGTTCAGCCGGGATTTCGCCAGGAATGGTAAGCCACTGCGGCTCACATCCAACCTCGGCATATTTGCTATGGTCAGAAAATATGGGATCTAGTCATTCATCCCATACTGGAAATCCTAGCAAATGGTTTAATTAGAATGATTTTTTTTTTTTATTTGGCATTTTTGTATATGTGTGTCATTTTTTGACGACTTTTGACAAATGGCTTATGTCAATCCCAATTCAGGGATTGGTGACCAATCCACAGCTGATCCCGCGCCGGGCCTCGCCTCAAAAGCCTGGCCTGTTCCTGAGGGCTGCCTCAGTCAGCTCCATGTCTGGCCGCAAAAATTCCCCACCAGTTTGATGATTTTCCCAGATACCCTCTGGTTATGTCAAAATAGCTATTGAAAATGGCCATGAATAGTGGATTTTCCCATTAAAAATGGTGATTTTCAATAGCTATTTTGACATAACCAGAGGGTATAAACCTCTCTGGCTGGGGATTTCCAGGCCCACTATGAGGCAAAATGGCATGAAGGACACTGAAGGACCAAGAATAGGGTGGCTGTGTTTAAGAATGGGATATACACCGCCCCCCAATGATGGTTTGATCAACCACTGGAATGCGGTACCATGTTGACAAACCCAGTAAACCCAGAAGTTGAAGGTTGCAATTGAAACATGTGTCAACTATCAGGTCCAAATACTTCATTTCATTGTGTCAATCTGGGGGCAAATTGTGCATATTCACCAGCCTCCTATCATTCCAGCAAAGTCGCAACACGAGGTCGTGATCAGATTTCTCCAGATCATGATCCAGTCAAATTCATTAAATATCTACCAATCTCGATTATACCAGCATGTGTGTTGGTGAAGTCACCATGTTTGATGGTTAAATATACTTCATCCATTACATCATCTTTGTTGCAATGCTAAATTCATGGCTGTAAAAGAATTGATTTCCTCAATCTCCACCACCGATTTAGCTTCACAGTTACCATCTGGTCATTTAACATAGCCATGGAAAGATCCACCATTTCTAAGTTCGGTAAACCATCTATTTCGATTAGGGCCACATGGCTATGTTAGTCATAGCCAGAGGCATCACCGGAAAGGCGCTCTGAAGGAGTTTTGGTCCTTTTTTTCAGTGGTGCAGCCCACGTACCTTGGGATCGGGATCCAGCTGGGATCCACAGCACAGAACTCTGTCATGGCTTAGATTCCAGGGAACATTATACGTATATATACGTATATTTACACTACATACGCACACACACATACATATACATACACATACACATATATGATCATATATGTATACATATACATACATGTATATATAATTATATACGTGTTCCATCATATTCCAGTAGTATCATACAAGTCACATATATTTCAGGAACATCATATACTCCATGGCTGAATGTATAATATATATATACCCCTTTCTGGTGAAGATGAACTTCACGTGGAATCCTCATTAAGCAGCCAAAAAATGGTGCACTCAGTCATGCATCTTGGCGGTTCGAGTTGTTCTGGCACTAACCCAGGACGCCCAAGATTTTCTGGGGAAGGCAACTGGTGCAGTAGATAAGAAAAGTAAATCATTCCAATACACACACATACATACATGTATATATAATATAAAATATAGTTATATTATATATATACTCAATGTATAATAATATATGTGTATATGTGTATATATATATAGATACCATCTCCGGTGGCAGTGACCCAGTGGGTATACCTTCCCAAGTCTGGATGGTTTGGAGTGAAAAAAGGATAAAAAAGGGTCATCTTCGAATGTGTAAAGCGGAGGGATGATCCCCAATCGACGACGTCATTGGCCAATTTGGGGTTCCCTTACGGCCCTTACGGTAATTACTCGATTTTGAAGGGAAGGCACAAGCGGAACCGAAAAATAATCCAATGCTTGATGATCAGTTGCGCACGGCAATTCAGCAATAGATTGGTGGTGAATTCATGGTAATTCTCCATTTCTAGGCAATAGGCAAACACAAAAATTGCCAGCCAAAGCCAATTTTAGATAACTACATATTCAGTACTTTGAATGTGTTAAATCACAATATTTTGGGGTTGCACCAACCAAAAAAAACACTTCGCCACAGAGTGGCTGGAAAATCTTCTTCGCTTCTTCGGTGACGTTGCTCTTCGACTTTGCTGATAGGCAAGCAATCCTTCGCGAAGAGGGGTTTGCTTATCCAAGAAATAGCCAGGAAACCATGGTTTTCAATGGTCTTCACATCGAATTTTTTGTTTACCCAGGGCGGTGGTATTTCACAGAGAGAAGATAGCTGTGGATAGCTACCGTTTTTGATGCTAGGATATCAGATAGGCCATGCAATTCCAACGCAGCCAGGCATCTCGCGCTGAGCCTCTACAGGCACATCTATCCAACAGTCAGGGGTCAAATTCCTTGGCTGCCAGGGGGTCTGACCTGCTTGCTGGTTACCCATAAATGACTTCGTTCACTGGTACCATGTTCATTTTATAGTAATATGATCAAATATGATACCCTCTGGTAAACTAACATAACAATGGAAAATCCCAATTTTAATTGGTAAATCAACTATAAATGGCCATGTTTAATAGCTGTGTTAAATTCTCAGAGGGTAAACCCCAAACATGGTTGCTCCCAACACCCCAGATGCAAGGGTGAAAATTGGGTAGATCAGAGGAAAAAAAGATGGAATCATGAGCAACTTTCCACCAATTGTGGCTATACTTGGCTATAATCACTTGGCCTGGCAATCCTGCGTTTTACGCCTCAGTGAAAAGCACATCCCAATCATCCCACCGCAGCGAGGCTCAATGCCCAGATCACCGCAGCACATTTCGTCCTGGTCATCTCCAGGTCACTGGAAAAACATGCTTCAACTGTTGATATGCCAGGCTACCAGTAGTAAGTATACGGTGCATTTTGGTTCATACAACCAAAATCAATATAGATATAATGTGACGTGTATATAATTTATATATATTTATATATATCGCTTTGTGCTATGTGGTAACCTCTACGGACTTGTGATTCTTATTCAGGATAACTTCACTCAGTCTTAGCCAATACTACCAAACACTGAGCGGACCTTCCAACCACAAGCCTTTCCATGCACCCAAATAGTTCGACCTGTCGTTCTGTTGGTTGTGGGTCACGCAGTACATCATCTCATTGTTGTTGCAGCGCCCATCAGGCCTTTTGATTTTCATTGCTTGTTTAAGTTTGGCACATGGCATGACTTTGGAGATCGCATTGATCATGGCGCAACCTGGGAAGGCATGAAACAAGGCTAACAGGCTAACAGGTCATACGCTCATCCTGACCAGATCCGAACGGCCGGGCCATAGTACCTAAAGAAAAGATAAGAAAAGGCTCTCCCACCAAATGTCGTCAGATGTCATCAGCTCGTCGTCCTGGTTGTGTGGATGCACCTCTTCTCATCCGAAGGTGCGTTCTTAGTTGGATCGAACAGATAGTAGAAGAGCCTGGGACAGTTGAGAATCAGCTGTGGCAACTGAACCCACGTGATATCTAACACGAAACATTAAAACAAAGGTTGCAAAGAAGATATTTGAGTTGGACCGTGGCCATCATTCATGACCACATCTCAGATAAGCGACTGCCGAAGGGGGATACCAAGTGTGAGAACTGAAAGGAATGCTGTTTGATGCTGATACTCCAGACCGTGTCCAACCAGCTTTGCACATCTCGGATTTCGTCCAACAACCCCGCCCTCAAGGCTCCCTGAAAAGATCGACCTTTGGTCCAGGATGCTGCCAAAACAGGTTCGATTTGGTGGACAAGTGAGTGATATTTGTCAGCTGTCTGGTTGTACACGTGCCCCCTCTCTGCGTGTTGTGGTGCAGCTGCGGGTCCTGGCGATGATGTGGATGTCGACACACAAACCCTTCACAAATCCTGACACTCTTTGAGCAAGAACCCTCTTTGGCAAGATGGAGAGCTGCTTCTTTGAGATTAGATGTTCTAAGGACTCTAGGGGTGGGCGCAAGGATGTGAGAGAAAGTCACCGCATAATGCGATGGATTGCGGTGAGGATCCCATTTTTGTGCTGGGCGCCTTCAGAATCTTGACCAGAATCTTCAGAACGCCGAGTTGCTTGGCAAAGTTATTCCTGAGCTAAGTCTGCTCGTCTCAATCTCTGGTCGCATGAAAAAGCCCGCGGACAATTTCTCTGAGGAAAGCCAATCTTAGATTATATATTAAAGTCATAAAAGCCTCTCCGATATTTATGCTCCAAAATGCAACCTTGGAAACAATTCTAATATGATCATTGGATACAGCATACAGCCAGAAACCACACGGGGCAAGAAAAAACATGAAAAACCAGAAGCCAAAAGCAACAATTGCCCAAAAGCAAAGAAGCCAAGAAGCCAAGAAGCCGAGAAGACAAAAGGCGCAAAAGCCACGAAGCCACAAAAACCACAAAAGTCACAAGAGCCACAAAAGCCAAGAAGCCAGACTGAAAACAAAAAACTTGATACAAGAACCTTCCTTCCTTCCTTCCTTCCCTCCTTCCTTCCTTCCTTCATTCCTCCCTTTCATCCTTCCTTCCTTCTTTCCTGTTCTTTTCATATACTTATTTATTTTTGATCCAGAATGGCTCTTTCACGCCCTATCCCCAACAAGATTGTATGTAAAAAAGTACGTGAAAGTACAGGTCAAATATTTTGGTTGGTGGTTTCAACCCCTCTGAAAAATATTAGTCAATGGGAAGGATTATCCCATACATTATGGAAAATAAAGAAAATGAAACCACCAACCAGTATTGTAAAATCTTGTGAGTACTTGGACGGTCCAGGCAAAGTTTTCCAAGGATCTGATCAGCAGGGACTTGCGCCTGTTGCGCTCCCCGAGCCTTCAAAACCTGCAGCACGAAGTGGCTCTCACACGCCTGAAGGACAACTGTTGAATTCGGCGGCGCGGACTGGATATGGTGGATTAAAAAACTTACATGTAACCGGGGTATCTGATATATAACTAGGCCTAATTTTTGGGAAACCGTCCTCAATATTCCTCAATTGGGGTTGATGACGGGTATATCTCCAAACTTCGGGAGTAAACATCTCAACTCAAAGTTGCTCGCCCCTACCCATTTGATATCTCAATCCACAAGTAGACGCGGAAGAAATCACACTGGAGTTAGCAAATGTAGCGACAAAACAAGGTCACAAGGTGAAAACCGTGCACATTCATCAAACGCGCAAAAGCTCTTTTTTGCAAGTGTGCATTTATAGAAGTTTAAACTCTGGTCTGTTCGTGGGAGTTGAAACAATGGGAACCCAATTAGTCAAATCTACCACCGTCAAATATTCACGATTTCGGGGAGGTGGCTAGCGAAAAAGTCATCAATCCCTTGTTGGTTTGGGGCTTGAAATTCGAGTGACTAGGTGTAACATGATCCAGCTAGTACATCTACACAAGATGTACCAAAATGTACCAAAACAATTTGCAGTAACTAATAATGTTAGTAATTAGTAAGGAGATGTGAGAGAATTGTTAACTCTGGCAAACACAGCCCTGCAGGACACTGCAGGAAACGCCAGGGCACGAAATTGTCTTAACAACAAAATCCGAGTAGATTTCCAAAGCGCAGATGCACAATTCGATCAAATTTTGTGGTTCTTAACATGGGGGTACCCAAAATGATGCGAAAGAAAGCACGCTTTGGGTCTCCAACATTTCGTTCAGAAAAGTTATATCAGCCCTTCTCCCTCAACTAAGTACACCGAAACGAAACGCTGGTTTATGTACCCTCTGGTAATTTAACATAACTATGGAAAATCACCACTTATAGTGAGTTTTCCCATTAAAACTGGTCCATAGTTATGTAAGTTTACCAAAGGGTACTGGATGTGTTCATGGTTGGGGCCCAAAACGAAGTAGGGGCGGGATTTCATGAACTCCGAAAAGCTGCTGGGACTAATCCAGTAAACCAACCATCAACATCAACTTACAAATGTCTTATACAAGAAATATTATGATATATAGATATTACTGTACCCTCTGGTTATTTAACATAGCCATGGAAAATCACCGTTTTTAATAGGTAAACCATCTAAGGGCCATTTTCCATGGCTATGTTAAATAACCAGAGGGTATGATATTATGATTTGATAATCTTACCATTGTGATATATCTAGAAATGATGAGTTTGCATCCATTTATCAAATCATAATATCATATCCCCTTGCCAATACACGGGTTTAACCTGGGCGTTCCAATTTTATAGGAGGCCCAGGCCTATCCTTTGAAAATGCCCTTTTGGGACCCTCTACAAAATTAAAATCTTGACAGACACATACATAATCAGCCCTATAAAATCACAACCTGCTAGTAACCCATCAATGTCATCAAACCCAAAAACACTACAAAATTGCAGTGCCCAGGTTAAACTTGTGCAGGGTATTAGCTCCAAATTGGCCTCTATAAAATTAGGGCCATCCAAAATGGCTTGGTCATAGGTGGTTTTTTATTAAAATTTGGTGTCCCAAGTCGAATTTTGGGGGCCCTCTATTTTCCTTCGATTATGTGGTCCCCAATTTTATCTCAATTTAAAAATGCCCCAATTCTGTCGACTGAAGTTTTTGGGTCATCAATCGAAGGCACAAAAGTCAAACCATTTCAAACCAACTATTGTAATCATTGAAAGACATTGCCCAAGAAAATTGTAATCATTGCGTTTGAAAATATCCAAAAAATCTACGCACACAACACTATAAAGTTAGGGACTTGAACTCCTATATATTCCTACACCCTATAAAATTAGCAACCTGCTGCATGCCAAGGAAGAGAAGCTCGACGACACTGAAAAGGCTGCTGTATCTGCAGCTCAAGCGGCTGAGGCTGCTGAGGCTGCTTCTACAGTGCCTTTGCATGCCTTTGCCTTGTGGGATCCTTTTGGAGAGCACCCCCCCTATAGAAAGCCCCTGATCGAAGGCAGTTTTTAGGGACTATAAAATTGCAGCCCTCAAGGTCCACCCAAAACCTGACATTTGTTTGGCATGTTTTGGTTTTTCTTAAAGCATGTAGAAGCACGATGTAAGAAGCCATCAAATCCATCAAATCCCATCAAATCCCATCAAATCCCCACATATCATCACATATCATTTCATATCATATCATCACATATCCCCACTATAAAATTAGGGACTGCTGTTTCTGCAGCTGAAGCTGCTGAGGCTGCTTCTACAGTGCCTTTGCATGCCTTTGCCTCGTGGAATCCTTTTGGAGAGCACCCCCCCTATAGAATTGGAGCCCCTGATCGAAGGCAGTTTTTAGGGACTATAAAATTGCAGCCCTCAAGGTCCACCCAAAACCTGACATTTGTTTGACATATTTTTTGGTTTTTCTTAAAGCATGTAGAAGCACGATGTAAGAAGCCATCAAATCCCTTCAAATCCCATCAAATCCCCACATATCATCACATATCATTTCATATCATATCATCACATATCCCCACTATAAAATTAGGGACTGCTGTTTCTGCAGCTGAAGCTGCTGAGGCTGCTTCTACAGTGCCTTTGCATGCCTTTGCCTCGTGGAATCCTTTTGGAGAGCACCCCCCCTATAGAAAGCCCCTGATCGAAGGCAGTTTTTAGGGACTATAAAATTGCAGCCCTCAAGGTCCACCCAAAACCTGACATTTTTTTGGCATGTTTTGTTTTTTCTTAAAGCATGTAGAAGCACGATGTAAGAAGCAATCAAATCCCATCAAATCCCATCAAATCCCATCAAATCACCACATATCATCACATATCATTTCATATCATATCATGACATATCCCCACTATAAAATTAGGGACTGCTGTTTCTGCAGCTGAAGCTGCTGAGGCTGCTTCTACAGTGCCTTTGCACGCCTTTGCCTTGTGGGATCCTTTTGGAGCTCCGGCATCTTCGACTCCTGATGACGCTTGCGTACCGGAGGTGGGAGAGCATCAGGACGAGATGAGACAGCGCAAGCACCGTGCCAGTCACATTTCACACTTCATGTCGTTTCATGTTCTATTCCGAGCCTTTTGGGCTTTGTTCACTCTGACCTGTGTGGTCGAACCCTTCAATGACGTTGTTTCATATCCCACCATGCAGATTGTTGCTTTCTGTTATTTCAACCAATGCAATGCCTTCGTCACGTGTTTCTCTTTCATTTTGCAATCAATTCGCAACCTATGTGCCAGAGCACAACGTCGATCCATATCAATGTACCCAATGCCATGTCGTTTTGTCCAGAAGAGGCGATGCAGAGATGCCAAAAAGAGAATCAACAAAAAGTGGTGCTGCAATAGATTTCTCTGCCAGACCACTACCATCTTTGGAATCATGTTGTGCATCCAGATGTCGTGGTCTACCAAGCAATTTGGTGACACCATGGCTTTGCACGTCTCTTTTCGAGAGTCGATTTTTCAGTCTCCTTATCGTTTGCTCAGTAAGTTGAACACCTCCATTTGACACATTACACGGAAAAGACGTAACCGTCTGATGCATGGCCTGAACGGCAATGGTGGCAGCAAAGCCAAAGGAAAGGGTCGGGGAAAATTCCCTGGCAAGCCTAATGCCAGCAATGAGCAACAACCTGTTGAGGCTGCCCCCCTTGTTCCAACCGACCTCCATGCAGACATAAGACAACAAGTGCAGATGGCATTACCTGATGCCGCCCGTCTCCGGGCACAGACAACACTCCTTGACTCTGAGTGGAGTGTGGCGGTGCGCTTCCTTGGCAATCATTAGGGAAAAGCGATGCTATTGCTGTGGTGCCGAAGATGTTTCTTCCGGAAGTCATCAGACAGGTTGGTTTCAGTGGGAGGAGTATCGCGGCGGTACTTACTCAAGATCCGGACACCCTGGGGTTGGTCGGATATGATCGGAAGTTGCTGCGTGTCAATCTCAGCACAATGGGACCTGGAGGAGAACGAGTGATCACGAGTGCAAAAAGGTACGTTGTACAATTAGGCTGGGGTCCACCTGTTGAGCAGATCATGCAAGGAGAAGAAGTACCTATGATGTTTACAATGTGTCGCTTTCAATGCAAGTTTCCAACTGCCTTGGGATGGCCAGAAGGCCCCATTCCAGCTTCCCTCGTCCTCACTGAATTGGAACGCCATGTTCCTGCCGAAGCTGTGGCAGAAATTCAGCCTCGCCACAATGACACTGCGACATGTCTTCTACATGCAGATTTCACAGACAATTTGCTTCGCGCTTCGGGGAAACATTCTGTATTTTACAAAGAAGTTTCTCCTGCTCAAGAGTATTTGCTTCTTTGGCTCGATGATGCCATGTCGCTGCAAGATGCTGTTAAGCTCGCAGAACACCAGGATGCCTTTGGAGTGGTCCGTAAAGGACATGCAGCTAGCCCAAAATACGCCATACGTTTCAGAGATGTCAATCGTCTCAAAGATTTTGCTGCCAATCATTCCATTTTAGATGTTTCTGATCTCGGACGATGGAAAATCTATGGCATTGACAATACGGTTGGCACCTATGGTCTACTGGCATGGCTCACGGAGCGTGGTTTCCAAAAAGTGGAAGTTCTCTACGTGGACGATGGTACTGGCGTTTGGCTAGCCACTCAGCCAGGTGAACTGGCATCTGGCTATTACGTGCAGTCCGGAGTGAAGAGACAATTTCACATCAAAGCCCTCAACAGTGTTGCCAAAGAACAGGCCAAAGCCAAAAATACCGGTGCAACATCTTCAGCAAATCCAGCGATACCTAAGCAAAGTGCGCGTGCTGCCAAACAGCAGGCCTTCGCAGCTCAGCTCAGTGCAATGCAGGTTTCGACGCCAAAGAGAGATCAACCCAAGCGCAAAGAAACTCAACCCAAGACTGGTTTGACTCCAGATCCAAAAAAGCCTGGTGATGCAGGTCTTTAGCTCGTCTCATATGCTTCTTGCAATGGGCGCTCCCGTCAAAAAAGCGGAACAAGCTGATGCACATCCTTTTCGGTAATACCGCCCCGAATAGCCAACAGCCCCAAGATAAATCTTTTCATTTTATTGTTGCCAATACCAATGGACTCACAGTTGAAGGACGGTGGGAACAGATTTTGAGCCGATGCCAGGATTTCACTGCTTTGGTAGAAACACATTGTACTGGTAACATGCAAAAGTCGCTTCCTTACGTTGCCAGTGACTATAACATCCCCTGGGGAGCCCCAGTAAAGCAGGGCGCCAGAACTGGAGTTGCTGCACTCGTTAAGAAAGGATGTTGTTGGAACAGTAAACAAGTCTCTTTAACCAATTCTCCGTGTGAAAAGTATTTCAACGCTGGTCGTCTTCTCTTAGTACAGATATTCTATGGAAAAGGAGACCGCTCAATTCTTATCTACATTTTATATGGACACGCTGGTTCCAGATGGGAGCAATCCAAGAAAGATGAACTTGAAGGGATGATCAGTGATATCTCCAATGACTTAAACAGCCGTGGGTCCATCCCTGCGTGTATAGTCGGAGATTTCAATGTGCAGATTTCCGAAAGTACCCTCCTCCAAAAACTACTTTTGACTAAACAATGGTATGATGCACATAACCTTGGTTCCAGCGAAGACAAAAAGAAAAATACATCTCACAAAAACAATGGCTCGCGCATCGATTTTGTTTTCACTAATGCCATGGCTGCCGGCTTGTTACAAACTTACAAAGTTGTTCCAGGGGTTCTCCCACAAGACCATAGCGAAGTACATGTTACGCTCAACCTACCACGCAGTACGCAAGTAAGATACGTCATTGCTCAGCCCAATCAACACATCTCAGCCCCCTATGATTCGGTCCAAAAAGATTATGTGCCCCCTCATATTGACAGCGTTTCCCCCATCCAGTGCCACCTTAAAAAGAACAACATTGATCGTGCATTTCGGGAATGGTGTGATCTGGCGCAAGAGTGGTTATGTAAAATACCGCATTCCCAAGCTAACAAGGTGCAATATGACACTGGTAAACATCGTGGGCAGGTTCGTTTCCAGAAACAATGCACGTTTCCTCGCCAACATGATGCACACACGCTGAACCTCCATTCGCGGAGGATTGCCTGCGCCCTTGGTAGAGTACATGAACTCCAGCGACTCTCTAACCATGGCACACAAAGTCGCAATACATGGAAAAACTTACGTAAAGTTGTACCCAGTCTCAAAGATGAAGACCGCAACGTGTTTATTCAGTTCCTCGATCAACCTATTTCTGCTAGCAGCCTCTCATCGTGTGAATCGTTGCTCAATCAAAATCTCATTCATTCTCAACATCTGGACCGTCAGTCTAGGATCAAAGCTTGGAAGAGCAAATTAGCGCAATCCGAAAAGAATGCCTATAAGTGGTTAAAGTCACCAGACTCACCAGAGGACATCACTATGAAATTGCCTGATGGCACTTTCACCGCTAACACAGATGCACAGTTACATGCTATTCACCAAGATTGGCTACCTGTTTTCCAAAAATTTGCACACAAATTACCTGATGTTAAGACGTTTGAAGATCACTTTGTGCCATTCATGAAGTCGTCTCATATGCATCTTGAACCCTTAACTGGATCTAAACTAGTCTCTACTTTATCCAAAAGTAAGCACAGTGCTCCCAGCCTAGACGGCTGGACGCCTCAGTCTCTTATTGCGCTCAGCGTGTGGTTTCCATCTTTGTTTAATGGTTTGGCTGAAATCCTCAATTGGATTGAAGAAAATTCTGTTTGGCCCACACCAATCTGTCAAGCGTACACCTCGCTGATCCCAAAAACAGGTATGAGTGAATCCCCAAGCCCCCTAGAACATCGACCTATTTCAGTACTAAGCGCAGTATACCGGTTATGGGCGAAAGCCCGCTTCAGTTCATCGCTTGAGTGGCAAGAACTTTGGTGCCCACCGGAGGTTTGGGGATGCCGTGCAAAGCGGGGTGCAGAAGCCCTATGCTTGCAAATTGCCCTGCATCTCGAACAAACTGCTGTTGACCAACAAAGTGCAGCAGGAGGAATCGCCTATGACTTTAAAAAGGCCTTCGATCTGGTTCCCTTCGAATTGCTTTTCAGTGCTTTGATTGCCAGGGGAATGCACCGCAGAATCACCAATCCACTTAGTGCCATGTATTCTTCAATGCGTCGTGTTTTTAAATTACGTGGTTCATGTGGGCCATGGTGGGTAGCTAATAATGGCCTTTTGCAAGGCTGCCCATTGTCCATGATTGGTTTGAACGCCGTAGTTTCAAGCATTCTCGAAATAGCGCAAGTTCGATGCCCAGAAGTTGTTGCCAGAACGTACGCGGATGATGTGTCAGCGACATGCGTTTCTCCTTCAACCCATGATTTAGTCCATAGCATCGCAAAATTCAATCGTATTGTCCAAGCTCTCGAGGAAATTCAATTTGGTGAAATTGCAATCAACAAAAGCTTCACATTCGGCCATCCATGTTTAAAAAAGCAAATCCACCCTGACTATAAACATTTCCAAAACTTTAAAATTGTCGGAGGATCATTTATCTCAGAGGGACAAAATTCAAATGTATCTGAAGTTGAAAAAGGCCGTTTTGCTAAATGGCATACCACAGTGTGCAAGATGCGGCATTGCCCTCTCCCATGGAGAGACAAAGCGAAGATGTTAGTTGCTACATCTAGTCAAGCCACCTATGGGCAGGGGACGCACACATCTGGTATGGATGAACCATCTCTCACCAAAATTAGGTCCAGCATTATGAGAGCGATGTTTTCTCTTGACTTTTACTCACATAATCCTCACCTTACCTTTTCTCTATTATTGCCCTCGCAACTTGATCCTCTTTTCTGCCATACCTACCAAGGTTTACGCACTCTAGCTCGATGCCTGAATAATGCTTCCTTTCGCAGTACTTTTCAAAATTTGCTTCGCGATCGTCCAAGCCGGAAATTTGATGGGCCAGTTCACAGGGTTCGAAAGTTACTTGCAGGCCCGTTTCAAGATTTAGTGCTGCAATTGCTCAACGATAGCTCGCTCAACATCGAACTTTGGGCACATCAATTACGTGATTGCTGGCGGGGTGAACTTTTAAAGAAGGCTGCCAAAAACAGACCTCAGCATTTCCATGATGTTCAAGACCTTGATTTCAGGAGAACCATGATGCTGTATAAAGAACTCGATAAGAAAGCCTTGGCTACAGCTGATGAAAACGTGTTTATGCAACAAGGAGTTTTGCGTAGATTGCTAGTTGGGGGTCTCATGACTGAAGAAAGAGATGCCCGTCACCGAAAGGATGCCCAATGCATGACATGTCCATGCGGCCAAGATCCCACGGTTTTACATATCTCTTGGACCTGTCCCCTTTTTTCGGCTATTCGCAAGCCAATTGCTCATATCGATTTCCAAAAATTACCAACATGCACACAATATGCTGCTCTCATTCCTAACAGTTTAACTATGTCAGATCAGCAGATCAGACTCATACAGCAAACTCTTGTGCTCATTTGGCAAGCTTATATCCAGGATTATAAATCCGGCAAACGATCAGAACTGCCCCAGCACGCTGAGCATGGTGAAGTTCCGGCTGTAGACCAGAATGGGCATATGTTGAAGCCTAGAATGAACAATCAGCCTGGTGTTTGGTGTTGTAAGTGTGGTAAGTATGTGGCTCGGTCTAAGCACATCCGTCTTAAGATCACTAACACGCCCTGCCCTCAGAAGAACTCCACTGTTTTTCTCGAACAGGAGGGTTTTCATCAGAGCGAAAAACGTTTAGATGATGCCTTTGATAAGCTCCTTAACGACTATAACGCCAAAAGTAAACATATCCTTGAATGGAATCGTAAACTCGGAAAAATCGTTGGCAGAGAAGATGAAGGGAAGATCAACTGCACCGCTCGTGGCCGAGCATGGAAATGGAAGGATAGAGCTAACATGCGAAACACTATTTGTAAACCTATTCACCCACAGAAAAACATCGTGCCGCCTCAAGTGCCATCAGTGCGTCTTCGACAGAAGACTACCCCCGAAAATGTGTCCCGCCTTACGAACTCGAATCAAGAAATTTCCCGATCTAGTACAGACAATGCCAGCAGCTCTACCTTGCCTCCGCAACCTGCAGGTTCATCCAACGATGACGTGGTTCGACGTAAAGGTATCGGCTGAGCTGGCCAAGATGGGAGCCTTTGCGCTTTTACGGGCAATTGCTCCTACAAGACCCGACTTGTGGGATCCTTTTGGAGAGCACCCCCCCTATAGAAAGCCCCTGATCGAAGGCAGTTTTTAGGGACTATAAAATTGCAACCCTCAAGGTCCACCCAAAACCTGACATTTTTTGGCATTTTTTGGTTTTTCTTAAAGCATGTAGAAGCACGATGTAAGAAGCCATCAAATCCCATCAAATCCCATCAAATCACCACATATCATCACATATCATTTCATATCATATCATCACATATCCCCACTATAAAATTAGGGACTGCTGTTTCTGCAGCTGAAGCTGCTGAGGCTGCTTCTACAGTGCCTTTGCATGCCTTTGCCTCGTGGAATCCTTTTGGAGAGCACCCCCCCTATAGAAAGCCCCTGATCGAAGGCAGTTTTTAGGGACTATAAAATTGCAGCCCTCAAGGTCCACCCAAAACCTGACATTTTTTTGGCATGTTTTGTTTTTTCTTAAAGCATGTAGAAGCACGATGTAAGAAGCAATCAAATCCCATCAAATCCCATCAAATCACCACATATCATCACATATCATTTCATATCATATCATCACATATCCCCACTATAAAATTAGGGACTGCTGTTTCTGCAGCTGAAGCTGCTGAGGCTGCTTCTACAGTGCCTTTGCACGCCTTTGCCTTGTGGGATCCTTTTGGAGAGCACCCCCCCCTATATAGAATTGGAGCCCCTGATCGAAGGCAGTTTTTAGGGACTATAAAATTGCAACCCTCAAGGTCCACCCAAAACCTGACATTTTTTTGGCATTTTTTGGTTTTTCTTAAAGCATGTAGAAGCACGATGTAAGAAGCCATCAAATCCCATCAAATCACCACATATCATCACATATCATTTCATATCATATCATCACATATCCCCACTATAAAATTAGGGGCTGCTGTTTCTGCAGCTGAAGCTGCTGAGGCTGCTTCTACAGTGCCTTTGCATGCCTTTGCCTCGTGGAATCCTTTTGGAGAGCACCCCCCCTATAGAAAGCCCCTGATCGAAGGCAGTTTTTAGGGACTATAAAATTGCAGCCCTCAAGGTCCACCCAAAACCTGACATTTTTTTGGCATTTTTTGTTTTTTCTTAAAGCATGCAGAAGCACGATGTAAGAAGCAATCAAATCCCATCAAATCCATTCAATTCCCATGTTTTTTTACATGTTTTTGTTCATGTTTTCCTCTTCTCCAGCATGCGCATTGCGCATGCTTGAGCGCTCTGATGTAGACAAAAACATGCAAAAACAAATAGGTGCTATAAAATTGGGACCCTGGAATGCATTACATTGCAGGTAGCTACAAAATTGAAACCCTTTGGTTCATGAAACCATGCATTGATACACTATAAAATTGGCAACTGAACAAAACCATACAAAACCGACACATGTCCCTATAGAATTGGAGCCTGCTATAAAATTGGAGCCCTAGGTCACTAAATTTAAGCACCGAAAAAAATATAAAATTAGGACCCGGAGTTTTGAGATAAAATTAGAGCCCGCCAAAACAAGGCAAACAGGGCAGCTGAAATTGAGGGGGGACCTGTATAAAAAAATCGTTTTATACAGCACCTAGGTGTCCCAATTCTATAGGGGAAACTGGCTGGGGGATAATATCATTTTATATCATATGATTTTCAGAAACCAAACAAAATCTATCGAGCACAGTGCACATTGGCTATATCATGGTAGATCAAATCTCATCATCCAATGCGCCCCGTTTTGTTCTCGGCGGCACCTGGAAGTCATTGATCTTCTTCGCATCGAGTTTTTCCAGCTCAGGCGCTTTCAGCTCCAAGAGGCGCCGGATGCCTTTTTTCGCCAAGGAACGCCCGCTCGGCAACGAGTGGAAAAACTGTGAGAAAAATCACAAAACTTCAACGACTTTGAGAACTTTGAGTGGGAAAAAAAACAAGTGGGATGATTTTGGGATGATGTTGGGATGATTTACCGTTATTCATCATGTTGCACCATGTATCTGGTCTGTGCGGCGCGAGCGTCTGAGTTGACGATCAGAAACTACCCAAAGTATGTGCTAAGCCAAGCAAGACACATATCTTGGCCTGTAAGCGCAGAGTAACACCAAGAAAGGCAAACTCTCCAGCAACATCCCAATCATTCCGGTATATTAACTATAAAAAGAATCAAAACGACCAGCAAACTTATAATCAGGATCATACGCAAATTCATTTGTTGCATCTCAGTTCATGATGTAATTATGATAATGTTCGATGTTCACCACTGAATGATCCAAAGGATAACCAGCCAATGCGTAGATCATCATACTAACCTGAAAAGTTCGGCCATTCAAAGGGAACGTTTTCGTTATAGTTCATCTATTCATAATACCATATCAATCAATATCCCTGTTATGTTTCCCATTGTTCCCCCACATCACAAGTGAAATGCATTTTAAAGAAATCCCAAGTTTTAAGGTTTAATTGTTACTAAACAGCGAACTCCCATATATCACCAGTTCAACCAAGTTAAATCCATTAGAATTACTCACTTTTGATGATCAAATGTTGATCGACACAATTCAATCCCGTGGTACTATCATCCAACAACTTCTTCTCGTACTTGTAGTTCTTCTGCGACGCGATGACTTCTAGGCCTTCCTCAGAAGCCGTCACCCACACTTTCTTTGGCTTACAAGCTGGTATCATATGCATTTACAAGATGGGGCCCGCAAGATAGCCAAGTTGACTTGCAGCTTGACTAACTAGAGTTTGTGGAGGATATAGCTAGAGTTACTGACAAACCAACTCATAACTAGTGGAACCCACCTTGCATGTATTGGTACATAAACAAATATAGTGTGCATATATATATATTAATATATATATATACATATATATATATATATGATTGTTGCATAAATATAATTTACGCATATATGTATGTATGTATGTATGTATGTATGTATGTATGTATGTATGTATGTATGTATGTATGTATGTATGTATGTATCTATACACAGCACGTAAAGATCTCGTTATTTTGGTTGGAAGTGTATCCATAGATCATTAGGTCTATGTGTTCACATGCATGCACGTTCTATTGATGCTCTTTTCATCTGATTTAATTTACATGGACCATGGACCAAACATCTTAGCCAGGCCAGGCCAACCCTTCTTGCCCTCAAAAGCGCAGTGAAATCATCACAAGCCTGCCATTATGGCAAGTTTTGTGTAAAGTCTTCTTGAGTCCAAGTTTTCAATGTTAGTGAGTTCTTCAACAGGAAAACGGTTATTCTTAGCTAAATATTGGCTAAAAACAGTGCAGATCAACTGCGCCATAGTGCGCCTATCCCTGAGCTTCGAAAAACATCACTTGTGAACTGGATGTGTTGTTGATAGGATTTCTATGGATTTCTATAGAGGACCATGATGGACTATTGCAAGTGAGACCCAGTAAATCCCAGTAAGACCTATGTTTTCCCAGGAAATTCCTTGGAAATTCATTGGAAACGGGAAACCACGATTTTTTCTAACCCCCAAATATCGAGGTTTCTGGTAATTTTTCATCCGATTTTGGGAGAAATGCAGTAGGACAAACTAACCGTAACTCCCCAGCGCTTCAGCTGCCGAGCTGCACGATAGATGTCGCTGGCGTGATCCCAATCGTCCAAGAAAGGCGGCAAGTTCCTGGACTGGTGGCCATTGCTTCTCTGGTGGTTTTAACTTGTCATCACCAAGCATCCCTTTTCTATGGTTGAGAAGCAATTCGTATGACAACCTTTGAAGCAGTTCTAATATTTCATTTGCCTCTCCTAATGGTAAAACATTACTATTACATACTACTACCATCTATTACCAATATCTCTATATAGGTTGGTGAAATCCACATTCCTCCCTATAATTTGGAATCATGGCGCGGCCATGCGTCGGCGCTGAATCTTCAGGGTAATCTTCTCCCAAGTTCATAGATCTAACACCCCTATGGTTAATGGTACACAATGATTATGTGCTGATCCCTTTACACCCTACGATTTCCCACGTTTTCGGGGGCGTGGGATTAATTAAGAAGAGAATAGGTCTTCCTAAATCTGTCCAAAGCTTAAGACCCTACTTCATTCTTTCCGCAATCTTGAATAATTACCCATGATTATCCATGATTCATGATGGGGTTGGGCGTGCTTGCCAATAAGTTCCACATAATTTCGTTAGTAGAGCTGGTATGAGCTGGTGCCCAATTTTGCTCCAAACTTGGCTGCCTGTTTCAACTGGTTCTCTGTAGACGTCTTTTGGGGGGTAAAGGAATGGGGGCCGGTTTGGCATACCATTTATCTGCGTTGTTCATTGCGGGATTAAGCATATTTCTCCACCGAGCAATGGGAAAAGTCATCTCTCTCTATCTCTCCTTGTCTCTCTCTCTCGAGAGCCTAGTCAGCAAACCATCGCTTAATTTCTAGCTAAACGGACTTTGAATGGATCCAAACCACATGAGTTTGCTGCAAAATCACATCTTTCTTTCCCTTTTCCCAGATCTTCCTGGTCCGTTAGAGCCTTAGACGTCTAAGATCACCCGAAAACTGCGTCCGAGCCGCTTCTCTCTTTCGTTCTTCTCCTTTTCCCAGGGCGGCATCTTCTCCTGCTGCTGTTCCACCACTTTGGCCTCAACCAGCCTGGAGCCAGGACGGGAGTTCCCATGGTCAAAACCCCAATGCTGATGTCATGATGCTCGAACCAGTGAGTTCATGGGATTTCATGGGGGTTTCATGGTGATTTAAGGCTATTTACATCTATTTACATGATTTTACATGTATTTCGTGGAAATATCATGGGATCAATCTCAGCAAGATATTTGATTTGGGTGTGTCTGGAAAAACTGCGGTTCTTAAGAAACTTGTCATTTAATTCGGGGCAATGATGTCAAATTAGTGGATGGACTAGGGTACCCGAATTTCAGACAAACCCATGGAAGAGGTTCATATTCTTTTAGTTTATGACTATGAAATGTACTTTGAAAGACCCACTTGAAGGTTGAAAATCATTGAACAACAAAACATGGTTCCGAAATCTGTGTAGAACATCTATTTTGCTTGCTGTTAATATGGAAAAAAACAATAACAAACCATCCCTAATATCCCTAATAGAGGTTTACATGAGGTTTACATACGACTGGGTATGCCATATGCCCCTACGACTGGGATGATGTAGATCATGACCCCCAGAAAAATGGTTGGATGATGGGATGGTTTATGAATTGGGATCATGAAGCCTCATGGTTTATCACATTATTGACCAGTGGATTTAACCAGTTTTAACATTTATTAACCACCATTAATCCATATTGGGTCAACCAGTTCCATTCTGTCCCACCAGGTCTTCTGTTCCGCCCAGGCGTACGCTTGGATCTTCTCTGAATCTGCCACTTCGCAGTTGCGCTCGATACGTTCCTGGACCGTCTTCGTCCAAAGATGTGTACATATGTGTGCGAGTACATGTCATAAGCCAACAATGTATGTATATATATATATCTCTCTCTCTCTCTCTCCCTCTCTCTGCGCACGTTTATATATGTCTGCTTATCTATCTATCTTTTTATCAATCTATCTCTCCACCTCTATTTATCTATCTGTCTGTCTGTTTGTCTGTCTGTCTACCTGTGCCTGTCTGTCTGGCTGGCTGCTTGTCTATTATGTATCTATCTGAATCTACCTGAATCTATCTGAATCTATCTGAATCTATCCATCTATCCATCTATGTATCTATGTATCTATGTATCTATGGGCATTGGATAAAAATTGTTCGTCAGGCACGAACATGGACTGATGGGTTCTGGGATTTCCTGGCGGATCGAGGTATGTCAATCCGTCGCCATGATGGGTGGATCATCCCGTTTTGGGGTATGGGAATTCAGCACATTTAAAAACACTAGACCAGTTGCAACAGCAACACCTTATCCCATAAATACATGCGAATGTATTCACACACGCGCGCACAAACACACACACATATATATATATGTATACAGTATAGATATAAATATTTGTTTATGCATATAACTATATATAAATAATAATGTATATATATATATATACGTATCTGTGTGCATGTATATATGTATACATATATGCAGCTGAAATATTCGAATGTCTTGGGTCCACACCGCAAACAAAAACAAAGTGATCCATCGCCATCCACCAAGGCGCTCTCATGAGGTGATTCTGCCGCACTTTCTTGTCAGTTCCAAAGCCTTCCGTGACACGTCGCCGTTGATCTGCGTAGGCCTTGGCCTTCGGACTCGGGGTGACTGGACGGATATGAATTCATGGTGATTTCATGGAAAATTGGTTCTTATAGCCAAACAGAACATTGTAATCATCTGAGGGGTTCTTGTACATGGTCCAACGAATTCTAAGAATGGATGACCTGAATCCCTTCATACGCTCCTGACATAAAAAATGGGTCAGACTGTCAAACTTGGGATCGCGGTTAAACGAACCCGAGGACGAATCTTTCGTGCAAGATTCCATCTGTAGAAGTAATCTTACATATATATTGTGATTTGCCTAATCTCAGTAACAGTCGTTTAAAGGCTTCTTTGCTTAGCTCATATACCAAAAGGTGCGTGTTTCACTCAAAACAACACCCATTCAACTGCCATTCAATTGGACTTCCTTGAGCGATCGTAGGTGCCCCCGAATCTGATGATTCATCATTCGCCCAGGATTTAATAGCCATTTGGGGGCACAAACTGCCAATTTTCGGAGCATCCGCCCCAACTGATGGCACCTCTTCAGAGGTCTCTGGCACTGGCCGATAGACCTGGAATTGGCAGATGCATTGGAGCTGGATAATCTGATTTTATAGGATATCTAGTAAGATATGTATATAATGGGATATAATTGGACATGGGATATATCTGTATATATATATATGTGTGTGTGTATCTCTATCTAGCCAACTAATATATTATTTTTAAAAAATTGGAGCAAGCCCATCGCCCAGTCATATTCAACAACCCCACTGGGTCAAATGTGTGGTTTCATCCCCTACCAGGAAGGAGCCGATAGAAGAAGTTCCATGCAGGTGATTAAATGGATCACCAAAATGATGCGATCAGGTCATGCGGTTAACGCTGTTTAGTTAATGATCTAACGTAAGTTTAAATGATCTAGAATATAAGAACAACGGAACAGAAACCAACTATGTATGGCTAGATCATTCACTAAACAAATGAATGCATATAGAATCAACCTGTTATGACTGGAAAGATGCCACCATCAACATGCATGAAGCGTAACCAAATATGAGGTTTAAGTCTTCATCCAGCGCCCCAAAACCATTGGCCAATCATACATTTGGCCAACTGATGTCGATGGTGTGCATGTAACAAGTCAGAAAAACACTCACGAGGATGCACTCGCCAATAAAGGCAAAATGGCATGTCAACACAAGCAACTACATAATGTTTGCCCAATCTATTTGTTTACAGTTTACATATATCACTGTGCATATCTCATTGCATATTCATCCATGTTTTGGATATATCTATGTCTATATACATCTTGTTGTTCGGCAAAGGTCCAAGGTCCCTTTGCCAATTCCATCCCTTTGGCGCCATCGCATTTCAGGCACAGAGGTGGTGAAAAGATCCGCAGAAGACAGGAGGATCTGCTGCTTCTCGGGACAAAGGATGCCCAACATGAAGTTGTAGCTGTTGCTGAAGTCCCTGTCCTCGACTCTGCAGGTGGTGTCGTAAACCACGAAAGGATACAAAAGGTGTTGTTCGATCTGGAAAACCAGATCTTTTTTGGAGCAAACATGGCGAACACAGAAATAGATACAGGAAATATACAGGGCTCAAATGATTTGCCAACCCTGGGATCAACAACAAATCACTGGTGAAGAGTCACGGATGTTCAGATGCGGATGACTATGGCCACGATGGGGGAATGTCTTTAAGAAGGCCATAAATATGTTCCTGAAATTGGTACTTCCAAATGTTTATGGGCCATAAGTATCCATAAGATTCCATAAGTGCCTAGCATGGATCTGAATGATTTTTAGTTTTCCGACCAAATTTGTCCTTTGTTGACCAAATGGTAACGCACTATTCTTGTTGGCGTTTACTTGTTGGATGTAGGTTGCGCCATGGCTATAGTTTTAGACCTTAAGATACCCTGTGCAAGATTCCACTTGGATCCCTCTGGCATTTTTTTTTGCATGGCTATGGGCATTCACCATTGTAAAATTGCAGTAGATAAATCATGATAAATCGAATCTACACTAGGCCCTTTTCCCAAACTAATTCCTGGCTATGTTAAATTACAGGAGGGTAGATTCTTCGACAGGTTTACCATGGTTTTATCCCCCAAAGGATTGAACTGGTAGCCAACAAGCCACCGGTGCCCAAGAAATCCATTGAGTTCGGGGGTTTGCCAACCACGTTGGATTACCCTTTTTGTAAACTAACATAGATCAATGGCAATTTCAGGAACCGATTGATTGGAGGTACCTACCATGTATAATGCCTATGTAAGGGCTATGTAAGGGAATATCACCACAAAATACGGCCAGAAATATGGTACTAACGTACCTCCATCTGTTGGATCCTGGAGATCTCCCATTGAATAGATGTGGAAAACCTATGAAACTAATCATAGATGTGGAAAAGCTATGAAAACCTATGGTTTCCACAGGAAAAATCAGGAAAATCGTCTACAAATTCTTGATGATCCACATCTACGTTAGTTCACCAAAGCCGGTACCATGGCGGCGAAGTCCCAGTCTCCTTCTCAGCAGTGAGTTTCAGTGAGCTTCCGTCAAGCGCCCCTGGTGGGCTCAGAAATGATCTCAGGCTACAGCTACCCTCTGGTAAACGTTTACATAGCTATGGAAAATCACCATTTTTAATGGGTAAATCCACTATTAATGGTCATTTTCAATAGCTATTTTGACATAACCAGAGAGTAACTAGTTTTTAAATGTTTGATTGGGATTGAGAATCATGTAAATCTGATTCCCCAAAAAAGTTTTAGTGAAATCGGACCACTTCGGTAATTTCATGAGATTTCACGGTAATGGGTATATTTGCCAACTACTACCATATGTCAATATAATTATCATAGGCATCCCATTTTTTGGACCTAGCATGCATCCAAACTGAGACGGATATGCACCATGATGGGCGGCATGGGTATATAAAACCGTTCTGACTTTGTGATATTCGTCACAAAAATCAGGCATCAAGCAGGTTCAAGCTGCGATCAGTAAAATATGGAAGGAGGATATGAACATATGAATGTAAGGAATACTCTGACTAGAATGCCGTCACAAATCGCACCTCTGATCTTCAGAGGTTTGCCAGTGATCATCTGGGTCTTGTTTGAACAGACTACCCCAAAATCCAAAGGCTCATACATTTCCCAATGAACATGGCCATAAATACATGAAACCCGCTGCTCGTCAAGGACAAAACCATATCCTTATTGCTTATGTTACACATGCCATCAAAATGACATGATATTCCCATGAACAATTCCCATATCCTCACATTTGTTGGGTACATCCCAATGAATTTACTCTAAACAAAGTGATAACTAAATCATCTATCACTGGACCATTACTAAGCTTCCCATGAAATAGTTATTCCAATCAGAACTCCATGGATTATCATCTTTTTTCCCCATGAAAATTGAGAAATGTTCACCTTTAGAGACCTTCCACCATATATTATTCTCATGTTTCGTGAACAAAAAAACCGTCGTTTGGCAGGTGAAGTCCCCAGCATTTGTTCCACGCGCCTTCCAATTTCACAGTCACATCTTTGCCTTGACCCCGCTGCATGCGTTGGAAGGACATCTCCTGTGGCGGGGGATGGGATCCGGGTTTGGGAACAGCAAACCCACGGCACCAAACCATGCAACACTTTATCCCTGCACAGATAATGTGAAATTGACAAGGACAAAAGTATATTAAAGAAAACAATATATATATACATACAATATATATTTGGATAAGTGGATTGTCACGGAATGTCCTCACTACCACTCGCTATATAGAAGGTTAGATTCAGTTATATAGATGCCATTGAATCGAGCAACCTTGAAACTATGTCTTCAAACATTGAGGCGCGTCAAAGATCATCAAGGATCCCGGCTATGCTTAGTGGCTACCGATATCATCCGATATCTACTTGTTTCAGAACGAGGCTGGGTGATCTGATTCAGCACCTACCCGGTACCTACCCAAAGAACGTAAAATGACCACGATGAAACCAAACTAAGAATGAAGTTTGGCTTTGAAAAAGATGGGGTCCCACATGATTCTTCTCACACACATTCCAAAACTAACACTCATGGAATCTCCCATCAAATTTCCCAATGTTTCTCCAGTATTTCCTCTGTTCTCAACTTTTCCGACGGAATTTTCCAGTTCCAGCTCCTTCAGCAGCCCTTTGCTGGTGTGACTCAGCACCCAACTGGCCACCATGCACGGGAACTCGTCCTCCTTGATCTTTACGACCTGCTGATCTGAAAATCACGAGATTTATCATGGTTTATCTGTTTATCAGCAATTTATGGTGCTTCATGGTGGGTTTACTAGGTTTACTACCCATTTATGATGATTCATGGTGATTAATGGGGATTTAATTTTTTAATGGTGATTTAATCAACAAAACCTTTACGAAAGCAAGATGAAGGCTGAAATTGCCACCATGGTGATTTATGGGGATTGAAGCAACAAAATGGGGAAATCGATTTACCTTATGGTAAATTAGCAAGTTGTTGTGGAAATTAGAGTAGGTTTACCTATTGAAAATGATGATTTTCCACAGCTATGTAACAAATTACCAAAAGGTATTTCTAATTTATGGCCATGTTAAGGGATATAATTGGGATTCATTAAGTGGCATAAATGATAGGGATGTAGGGGAGTATATAACCAACCATAGATTCTAAACATGTTGAAGGCTAAAATGTGGTAAATAGATTGGGGTGCCAATTCATTATGTGAAGTTGTGCAGGAGTTTTAGAGCGGTCTAACTTTTGTGCATAGGCCTCAGGCTTTAAAATGCACAAAAACAATGAAAACTGGCTCTGCAATAAAATGCCTTGCCACGGTCACCAAATTCATGCTTGAATGTGCATCCAACATCATCCAATTTCATCCAATTTTGAAGACCCTCAGAAACGCATCTTTAAAAAGAGGTCAGGAAATCCATCTTAGATAGGGGTATTTTAGAGTGAAGGTGCCCAAATATTTAGTGTGTTTTTTTTAAATAGCATTCTATAGCAACAAAATACGGTGGCATTCTTTCGTGGCAATTCCTTAAAATTGCGTAAAAATCCTTTAAATTCCTTAAAATTCCAAAAAACTCCTTAAAACACCTTAAATATCCAAATTTAAAAACATTAAAGATCCTTAAAAATCCTCCGAATTCCTTCAAATTCCGTCAAATTCCTTTAAATTCCTTAAAAATCCTCTAAGGTTCCTTAAAATTCCTTAAAACTCTCTAAATTCCTTAAATTTCCTTATAATTCCTTTAAAATTCCTTAATATTCCTTATAATTCATTTAAAATTCCTTAATATTCCTTAAAATTCCTTAGAATTCCTTCAAATTCCTTAAAATTCGCTGATCTAAAATGACATGCCCAATAACATCGATATAAAAAGATCCTGGAAAAACACTGGTTCCATTCTGCAATAAAATGCTCCAAGCAAACATTTTTTGCAATAAAATGAGAATGGAATTTTAACATGTTAAAAATAGTCAGGAATTACCTTTACAATAAAATGCTTAGCCCAACCCCCCAACAATAAAATGACTAGCCTGACATCAATTTTAAAATTCCAATGCATTAAGAATTTCGTTTAAACTATGCACAGGTTCACCAGTTCTAGAGTGGAAATTGCCACGGGGATGTAAATAGGGTGATAAAAACATAGGATTTTCCTATTGACATGGTTTGAAATTGCTGGTTGGTATTTGAGGGTCATGGGTGAAAAACTAAAAAACACCACGGGATTTTGGTGGATGAATTGTTTATACATTGACAAATATGTATGTAGTGCAATACTATGCGCATGACGCGTAAATATCAAAATCTTCAATGCATGACAACCACACACACATATCTTAGGCAAAGATGATAATCCATTGGGACATTTTCCGGGATACATTAATCCCTATTCTTCGGACAAAAGAACACACCATTTGGGATCGCAGAATTTTGAGCCAAAAAAACCTTGATCTTCAAAGTGGAACTCCAGCCTTCACAGTGTAGGAACCGATCAGATCTTTCAGCTGCTCCTCTTCTTCCCTTCGTTGGCGCTTCTGCCCCGAATGGGAAAAGCAACCTGCATGGCGATGCCAAGGGAGTCATCCCCACGAACATCGTGGTACGTTTCACCTGTTTACAATACATAGGGGTTCTTAGATGGATAATGGTGGTATTAAGTATTGGATATACTATCATTTCATAATTTTGGATATGTCATTATCATTCTATCTTTGGTAAATTTTGATCAATCTTATCTTTGGTGAACTTCACCTCTTAGATTGATCATAACATAGATTATCAAAAGTGATAGATTGATAAATTAGGATCCATCTATCTTTGGTGAATCTAAAACCTCTATTCTTTCTTTGGGAAGTTACTCTCTCCACAGCAATTTAAAGGCCGCAGCTGGCCTAACTTTCGCTTCAGTTTCGGAGCCTCCCCATCGCCTGCCCAGCGATCCTGCGACAAAATTCACAGCCTTGGAACTCTTGGGCAAACAAAAGATGGGCCTCTACGGGGTCCAGTGTTTTGAGGGATATATATACATATATATATATATCATATACACATGCATGTGAATATATTCACATACATGCAATAGGATGTGCATAATTACACATATATAGAAATATACATGTCATAGAGGATATACATGTCCGCCATCAGCCGGTGCCGTCCTCCTCGAGGATCGGTTCCATCTCAGGCCCCCTTGGCACCATGAACATCCGTGAACTGCCGTGAACTGCCGTGAACTGTCCGTATCCAAGTCATCCATTTGCGGGAGTGACTTTACTATCCCCCTCTGGTAATTTAGCGTAGCGGACTGGAAAATATTTATTTGTTTATATGTAAATCATCACAAATGATCTGTAAATGGGCTATTTTCCATAGCTCTTTTGAATAGTAACCAGAGGGTACACCCGGTACATTTACCTTCATGGATGCAAAACAATCACGACATTCAGATTTCTTTTAAGGCTATCTATCTATGTAAATGTCGACTGCACAAACTGCATCTATGATTTGTTAAAGCGATGATACGGTATATCCCATCATCTTGGCAATATATCATATTGTTCCATTTCATTCCTATAGTTTCCCATGCGTAAGGTGAAATTCCATACATATTATCTTCCATATAATTTCCATGAATGTGCCAAAATCCCATATGAATCCCCTTGTTATTATATATATATACATATATATAACCATTTTACATATACTTCTTATTATCATATAACATACATAACATACATCGAATTTCATCCAATCATACAACTTCTAGTCGCTCCGAAAATGCCAATGTCCAATATTTATTTTGCCCAGGAGCATCTCCCAAGCCACACAGGCTAACGGAGCAGCCAGACCCTTGAGTCGCAGTTGACTTCGCATCTCCCACCTGGGCCGTCCATGAGGAGTCCAGGAGTCCACAATGGGCACTGGAAAACGATGTTGTTTTTATTGGAGCTAACATGAAATTTAACCATCAGAAACTGAAGTTTTCATGAGACATATAAAGAAATATAACATCTGTGTGGAAAAAAACATGACTCTTTGGATTCATTGTTTCTTTAAGGGGGACATTTATTAGAAGTCCCTACGTTTCATGGAAAGGAAAACATGGTTCCTGCCAGGTTTCTGCAAAATAGTTTCCCGAACAACTCACGAGACACTAAAGATGGTAAAGACCCAGAGACATCTCACTCATCTCACAGCCTTTTTCTGACATTTCTTCAAGCATTGGGTTTGGGTGTCCCAGAGCCTTGAGAGAAGGTACACAATGTGTTTTCACCACTAAGCCACCAGCACCATGTGTTTCCCATGCATTTTCCCAATGTATTCTTCATGTTTTACCATACATTTCCATATATTTTCCCATAGATTCCCATGTGTTTCCCATACATTCTCTCATATATTCCAGATGACATTGGGTGTCCTAAGACCCCAGGACCCTAAGCGCCAGATTCTCCAAGCAGCTTCTTCCGAGCAAGTTCTGGCCTCGCGCCTTCCGTCACTTGGAAAGCGCCCAGAAAATGGTCTTTCGGCGACCATTCATTAAGCAACTAATGGTGATTATTTAATGGTGATTTTATCTGGTTGGTGGTTTCAACCCCTCTGAAAAATATTAGTCAGCTGGGGTGATTATTCCCAATATATGGAAAAATAAAAAATATTCCAAACCACCAACCAGTTATGCCATAGTTATGCTGATATAACTGGGTATCTTGAAGTCCTTAAAAATAAAAAAGGATATGAACAACAACCGTGGCTCCAAACATCCCTCCAATATGTTCCGTCAGGACCGTCGGACTGGGCACCAAGTTTGCCAGTTCATGTCAGGGCCCCATACGAGGCACCCCCAAAGCTGCTCAGATGGATCTCTCTCCCAAAAATTACAAAATATACTGCATTCCGTCCCTTGAACTAGGTGGTTAATATGCAAGCATCAAAGAAATCTGCGTCGTTTTGAAGTGTGCTTCTTGAAAAGACGCCCGAAAACTTACCAAACTCGCTTCTTCAAATAAGACAACTCCATATACATATGCACACACACATATATATACACACGTAAATATATTCTATCTACATACATGTCATTATGCATATATATATATATATATATATGTATATACCCTCTGGTAAACTAACATAGCTATTGAAAATATTGGGAAATCACCATGTTTAATGGGAAAACTCACTATAAATAACCATTTTCAATAGCTATGTTAGTTTACCAGATGGTAATTCTGTGTACAATATTGAATCCCAAAAATCTTCCCATCACCAGCAGCCAGCGCCTGCATCCTGGGCCTCCGAGGCTTTGATCATCGCCTGGAGGCCCTGCAAGGTGCTCTTCACGCGTTCCTCCACCAGGGCCATGGCCTTGCCTCGTCATGGATGGCTGGGAAAGGTCAAGAAAATCGAGCGGATAAGTATAGAACATCCAGTGTAATATATATATATATATATATACACATATTCTAAAGTATACGATAGCATACTATAGTATAGACAAAGGTTTTAAGGTTTTATAACTAATAGCAAATATAATGTGAAATAAGATGATACGATATGTAGCGGGACATCGTGATGCTCAACAAACTTGTGAATATAAGTATATATATATATATACAGACACATATAATCATATCTTTATCATATAGTAAACTTGGTATGCAAAAGATTGATTCAAGATTCGGATGGGCATGCATGGGCAGATGTCTATCATTCCCGATAAGGCAGGTAGAAACGTCTGGTTTCATAACACATGCAAGTCTATCAAGTCTTACGTATCCCCACAGAGATGTGGATGGCTTTTGTCGCTTGCCAATGTCTCTCTGTCTGTGTGTGTGTGTTCGCGCATCAATTAGCCTAATTGAATGCAGCGTCGTGTGAAAGCATATATAACGCATGAAGTATAAGTTATTATAGGTTCATAAAAATATGTTGATATTAGCATCATGCTTAGCATCATCGGTACCGGTCCGAAATCGCAACTTTAGCACTTGCCAGTACCAAATCCCTGCCAGTCACCCGCTGAATCCAAGTGACGTTTCTTGTCCAAGTCGAACATTGTGATGACCGCCGCAACATTGACCTTGCTGTCTCCGTTGTCTCCTTGCCCGTGATCGGAGCGCGTGCGTCAGCCACTGGTTTCAATCTGTTGAAATGCGCTACCATCCGCGTTATGATGATCGTCCCATATAGACATGGCCGTGATCTGTTTTGACATGTTTTGGTATGATTTCATGGCTTGTCCTTACTTGAAGTTCCCAGTCCCCCAAAACAAAGTTCACTTGGCCACTTCCGGCACCGTCTCCTGCAGGTTTCAAGGCTAAGAACTGACCTCGGTGCAGCGCAACACGCCTTTTTCTGGTTGGAACTTGAAAGTCAACTGGGATGATGAACTTCCCAACTGAATGGAGAAATAAAAGCCATGTTCCAAAGCACCAACCAGTTACTGTTTTAAGATCTTTCAAGAGAGCTTACTATTGCAGACTTGGTGGCCTAAGAATCCACCAATTGCATTCCGGCCGATCCCAGTTATCAGCACCTATGGCCCAGGAACTGGCAGACGTCAATGGTCTCCTTAACACAAAGTCAACTTCAGCTCCTGTGATGCTGCTGCCCTTTGTGCCTCGATTCGGTGGGGGCCCCACCCACTGCCACACCCAAGAATTGGGTCAGGTATGATCAAATGTGTTCAAGTGAACTTCAATTCCAAAAAATCAGGTGAACTATTTCAAAAAACCTAATGACTATGTGTTTTCTAGTTGCCCTTCTCTTTCGCAATCCCTTTCAATTTCTTACACGTTGAGGCCCCCGAGACAATCGACTAATAACTTGGTTGAAGTTTGGGTTTATGAGGGTGGATATGGCTATATAGTATTCAAGGCTCTACAACCCAACTGATATATAAACCCCAGCTATAATATGTTATAATACTATCACAATACCAGTCTAAACCAGACAGGGAGCCCTTGCATTTTCTTTGCCACATTTGGTGCAGCTCCAAGGCTCCAATTTCAATGGTGCAGCCTTTCAGCTCGCTGGGCTCAACCTCCGCAGCCTCTGGGGCCGGGAAAAGCTAGGATATAAGCCCGAAACTATGGGTTTTAGAGAGATGTCGATTCTCAGGGCAGTGACTGTACCTGAAGTAAAATATATGTTTGGCAAGCGGCCGCGGTTATAGATAATTGTATAGATACAATGTGGGCCCCCCCAGTTATAAGATGGTTTATAAACCCCATAACTATATAGTTATAAGTACCATAATAGTTATTGGAGTTATAAACCAACCATTGTCACTGATTCCAAACCGCCCACAATCATCACTAGCCGACTAGCCGCGGATGCCCCAAGGGAGATTAAAATCCCACAACTTGGCATTGAAAAAAGCCGATAGCCTCGCTCGGTTGCAAGGAATTCCCAATTAATGACGTTGTGTAGCACCGCTAGTATACTTACGTGATCTTCTATTATGTATATATATATATATATGTTTATGTATATATATATATGTGCGTGTTTATGTATATATGTA
Source organism: Cladocopium goreaui (assembly GCA_947184155.2). Lineage (NCBI taxonomy): Eukaryota > Dinophyceae > Suessiales > Symbiodiniaceae > Cladocopium > Cladocopium goreaui. The sequence goes on along the minus strand of CAMXCT020000995.1, from coordinate 53,703 downwards.
TATACGCGTATACATATGCAAAAGTAATGTGTGATCGAATATGCTAAAACTCATGTTTTTCCTACCACGAGTGGGATGCGAACCTACATATGTACATCATTGTAGGAACATATTATGAATATCTACCATTATCTACATCAGTTCAATGGCAATTTCAAGAACCTAAATTGGAGGTACCTACCATATATAAGGCCTGTGTGAGGGCTATGTAATTAAGGGAAATTCCATGCAAAATATGGCCAGAAATATGGTACAGTACTTCTATTTTAGGATCCTGAAATTCCCATCGATCAGTGTACGTTTTTGTAGCATCTACAATGTGGGGCCCCTCAGTTATAAGTTGGTTTATAAACCCCCATAACTATAGTTATAAGTACCATAAACCATAGTTATTGGAGTTATAAACCAACTTAGCTATCTTGGGGGCCCCACATTGTACAAGACTTGCGAAGACGTCCCACCAATCACTTGCCGGTCAACCTCCCCGTGCCTGAATACCGATGACCTGAACCCCCTTGGTCTTCAGAGCGTCGACGACTGCCTGGCTTGGCTGGATACTCCCCAGTGGCGATTCATGCGGCCTACAATAATACTAGACAATGTATATACCCTCTGGTAATTTAACATAGCTATGGAAAATCACCATTTTCAATATAAGTAAAACAACTATAAATGGTCATTTTCTATAGCTATGTTAAATTATCAGAGGGTATTGGTTCATTGGCACCAACTTTAGATGTTCAAAGTATGTTGAAGCAACGCATGCAACCAGCCACATTGGCAATATTAATAGCAACACAAGCGATCACAAGTGGGAAGTAGTTTTTCTCTTGCGAGTACAAACGCATGGAATCTGAGAGATACTGACAAACATGAGAATAACATAGAGTAACGATGAGGAACATGGTTTCACTGATGGGCGCGCTGAATCATATGAATCATGCCACTTAGGGCGCAGTTCCAGTTGTAAGTTGCTTTTAAACCATGGTTACAAATGGAGGCTATGTCCCAGCATAAGGGATTACGATCGTCGTACATATTAATAACCCCAATTGCACCCTCAAGCGATATACACACACAGAGTCAACCGACACATGCCCACTACTGGTATGAGCTGCTTGAAGAATTTTATTGTAGGGCTTCAAGAATGGCATTTAAATGTATTTAAATGCATTTATAATAGACTTTATTATACTAGCAGGATGGGAATCAATGAATCCCAGCGCCGGGCTGTCCCGGGCCCGTCCCCGGCTGAAAAGCCTGAGGAATCTTGGCGTTGGATTCTGTGAACTTCTTCTTCTCCATGGGCAGCACAGGACAAATTCAACACTTCGAGGGATATCAGTGCTACTGATGTACTCGTTTTCCTGTACATGAATTATGTTGTGTCATTTGCCTGTTCAAAAAATGAGGTCAAGTATTTTTGTTTCAAGTGATTCCATGTAATATGTTATTCATATGTGATTCCTTGACCTATGTTGATAACATATGAGGAATCCTATAAACAGTGATATTTACAACATAGTAAAAAGTTGATAAATAGTGTTTATAAATAACACATAGGAATCCTATAAATAGTGTTATCACATATGTTGACAAATAGTGTTATTTACTATGTGACTCTATGCGATTCCTTTTCCTCAGAGGCTACCGATGAAGCTAACGCAGGTGGCTGCAACCATGTGAGAATAGGCCGTGGTCACCTCCTTTGGGCTTTGAGTGATGGATCTGTATCCCCAAATTTATGGAAAACAGGATGCTTATGATCCATACCTATAAATTTCCCATCATCAAGAATATATATATATATATGTGTGTGTGTGTCTAATCAATCCAAGAGTCCTGGCTGTGAGTCAAAACACCGGCGTTTTGCGGAAATAGATGGAATTATGGAGGTTGATTCCCCCAATCTCTGGGTCCTCATTCATGATTTCCGAGGCGTCTGGCACTTTGAAGAGATCAAAGGCCTCTTCAGGCTAAAAAAAACAGCACAGCTACAAGGGACCACAAGGGATGTAAATTGGGAAATTAAAAGGTACCATCTGGTTATTTAACATAGCCATGGAAAATCACCATTTTTATTAAGTAAACATCTATAAATGGGCAATTTCCCATGGCTAGGTTAAATAACCAGATGGTAAAATGATCAATTTACCGTCGTTGTGGCTATCATGTGTCTATAATTAATGGGTTGAAGCCCTGTTCAAGGACAACTTGCGGGTTCCCCTCTTTGTTTTGAGAATCTCAAATCCACGACTCATCTGAGCAAATTATAGTTCCCAAATCAGCAACAATCAATTTAGATGGGATGATTCATAAATAAGCATGATCAAATAATATAAAAAATTATAGAAATATATATATATATAATGAAATTTACGGTGACCTCGTTGCGAGGCCGCAATAATTTGCCCGGAGTCATGACCCATCCGACTGATTCCGTGTTCTGGCGAATCTTCCCTCAACCCAAGACTGAGAACATCGCAACATCCTTCGTTTTGGATTTTTCAGCATTGTGCAACAAACTTGCCTTGGAACAATCTAACGATATGCAAAGTATACCTGTTATTATCTTGAGGTCATGGCTGGTCGAAATTCCAGATTCGGTATCTGAGGGAATCTCAAAATGCCCAACAAACATCGTTAAAGAGTTGTGTTTTGAAGCACGATGTCTCCACAACAATCAACATATCTCTGGCTAAAATATAGTACGAAGCCGTCGGATGTCTCAGCAAAAATCATCTTGGAGACTCTTGGGATCCATCAAGATGGCCAATGAACCGAAGTGGATTAACATCATCTTCAGCGAATCCAGGTCCATTCAAACGTGGAAATCCTGGGAAATCCATGGAAATCCCCGAACCCAAAGAGCTTTTGAGGTGAACATCTGGGAAAATCATGGAACTAAATGGGGGTGGTTCCACCAAGTCATGTTCGATTGCAGGAGGATTGGGGTTGACCAAGCTGGTTTTCCCTCTGAACATACAAAAAACTATGGAACATCACCATGTTTCATGGGAAAACTCACTATTTCTATGGCCATTTACAACAAACTATGGTGAAAATCACCATTTTTAATGGGTAAATCCACTATAAATCACCATTTTCAATAGTTTTTTCTATGTTTACCAGAGGTTATCACCACATCACCACGGGATGATGCACAAACCCATCGAGCCGCCATCGCCTGACGCACTCGCCTTAGGAAGGCCTTGGAGAAGCCGCTGACGTCCAGGTTCCAGCGCCACCAGATGTCCTGAACGGGAACGGAACATCTCCAAGTTGTAAAATGTGGTCAGTGATTCATGGTGATTCAACCCATATCTGGTTGGTGGTTTCAACACCTCTGAAAATATGAGTTCGTCAGTTGGGATGATGACATTCCCAATATATGGAAAATAAAATTCATGTGCCAAACCACCAACCAGGTTTTTTGTGGGTGCAAATCTAAATCTAGTTGGAAACAACAACATCTTTATCTAAGGCATTTAACAAATTAAACGATATTTAGATCATAAAAAATCCGAAACAAATTAGGCCATAAGCTTTTGCCTGTGCATGAAACACCTCTAAAACCAAGTTTGAATCCAAAAACTTCATGTCGTTGGGGAAACTCTTAGTAGCTCCGTGGCTTCCCATTTAGGGAATATACAGTAGATACCCCTAGCCCCTCCTCAGCAGGAACGAGCCCCGGGACTGCTGGGGGCGCGTTGAAGTTGCCAGACGTTGCCTCAACAGCTCCATGAGAATAGCAACGAGGAAAGTTCACGGAGGCAGAGGGTATGGGTTAAGTTCCACTGAGGGTATTGTAATGTGGAATTGGCCTAGGAAAATGCTTCGAAATGTTGGTATTGTCGGAGTCACCCAATGCCATACAACATCCCATTAACCAACCATTGTTGTTTTTCTTTCTACATCATCCTGATGCTGGTTGGATATACCCAATTTCATAAACCTCTCTTGGGGATTTTAACTCAACCATCATGGTCAAGGGGTTTAAGCTGCCATCCCTGTCCACGTCAGTTGTTGGTGTAGCATCACAAAGGGAATGCCATGGAATGATGATAATGATGTGGCGTATAGTCTATAGTAGAGTTGTCCAGCAAACAGAACAAAACCCTCACATCTGAAATGCTGTGTATTTCCTTGATTTCCTAATTCATGACCAGGAGCACAACTTCATTCTGGCGACGGCATGTTGTGAAAGTATATGAAACTTTGAAGCCTGAGATCTTCTATGTTCAACAAGTGGCTCGGAAATGTCAATCATCCTTTTGCGATGCTCAAAAGCAACGTGACATTTCATGACAATTAAAATCGCCTGCTGTGAGCGCAAGATAACATGGGTTGGTGTCAAAAATCAGAGGAGAAAAAAACCACAAAGTTCTTCCCATTAAAACATATCAGAACACCACAATTAATTCAATATACGCATATATAAGTTACTGGTACACAAGGCATTTTCAGACACAGCCGCATTTTCAACTCATCGTCTCCTGGAGTCAGCCCTCCGTTGCGTTGCCGAGTCGCTGTAGGGCTGGCAGGAGTGCCATGGGAATTCCTCAGGTCCCATCCAGATTCCATCCAATGCATAGGACCAATACTCAATGGCCATTTCAGGAACCTAAATTGGAAGGGAATATCGCCACAAAATATGGCCTTATATGGTACCGTACCTCCATTTTAGGATCCTGGAATTCCCATTGAAATACTAAACCGTGATTCCTGTGGGCGTATCTTATAAGATCTGGTTGGTGGTGACTTAACCATCTTGAAAAATATGAAAGTCAATGGGAAGAATTATCCCATATATGAAATGGAAAATAAAAATGTTCCAAACCACCAACCAGAGATGTATTGAGGAACTATAGTGATTGGGTTACTGGTTGCCTTCCAGTTTTCGGCCGCGCGATTCTTAGGGCAAGTCAGGATGCGCGTGTGTTCATTTGACAGAGCAACCACCAGGCTCAATGCGCAAAGAGTCTTACTGTCATTGCCTGGTATCGCCCACCTGAATTTTCAAATCTCGACATGTAGGTCTGATTATCATTATTAGAATTATGATTGCTATTGTTGTTGCTGTTGTTAAAATTATTGTTACAATGATTATTATTATGATGAGTGTTATTTCTAAAAAATGTTGCTATAACTTATTACTTAATACTTCTTACTTAGTACTGGTTACTCATTACTTATGTTTAATTTTATAGTCATTACTATTAATATTGTTCTTATTGAGACTATGGTGGTGATGATGATGATGATGAATATGAATATTATAGCATATTATATATAGCTATATACACCAACCCACCTTTGTTGCAAATAGGTGCAGTGTCTCAGAGCACAGTGTCTGCCTTGTCAGGCGAAGCGTTCCTTTTTTGGATTGAATCAACTTTGGCCATATCCCATGATATATCCAGTGCCTTGTATCAATATGTATGAATTGTATCCCCACTATATGGAAATTATGGTTGTAGAATTGGATTATATACCCTCTGGTAAACTAACATAACTATGGAAAATCACCATGCTATTAATGGGAAAACTCACTATGAATGGCCATGTTCAATAGCTTTTTGTATGTTTACCAAAGGGTAATTGTCCGGTTGAATTCCTTTCTGGTTTGGATCCCAATGGTTGATGTTCAAATTCCCATCAGCCACGATTTGGCTTTCGGCGGCCACGCAACTGCTGCGCGGGTGTGGACGCGGAAGTGTCACCTAGCAGTGGGTTCATGGGATGTAAAATGATACCATTGAGGGATCAATGGACACGATGAGTGTTCAGTATTACCCTCTGGTTATTTGACATAGCCATGGTATAGATGGCCCACTTATAGATGGTTTACCCATGAAAAATGGTGATTTTCCATGGCTATATTAAATAACCAGATGGTAACATGTATGAACTGTTATTGACTGGTTGACATCCTGGATGTCAATTGTCAGTGGCTTGTCCAGTGACTCCATGAACAAGTTCCACCAATAAACCCCCAGGCAGTTCTGTAGAAGTGATCATAGGGGATGCCAATTTTAGGCAAATGACATTATGATCATATAACAATTAATGTGTAGGTCTTACATATAGCCCGAGCCCTACTGGAGGTGCACATCATTTGCAGCCAAGGCTACATCACAAAGCAGAAAACAAAAACACGCAATAAAAACACTTGCGCAAATCACCGAATAATGCCAAACGCGAGTGACTATTCGGACTTGAAATGTCTGCATCTACGGTCTCACCATGCTTTAATGACCAATTGACTTGGGCACCTCCCAACGCTACCTTCCTGCGCAGGTTTTCGTCCTTTCCTTAAGAATCGTCAGTTTTACGTTTCTAAATCACCTAGACCTATACATAGTTAATCCATGTTAATCCCCGTATGGGTGGAAATTGCACAGGGAACCCCATATGCATCTATCATCATCTATCTATCCATGTTCGGGGATCATAACTCCGAACTCACTGCCGAGGTCCCGGCTGCAACTATCAAGGCTCATGGTGCCAGAATGTTCCCGGTCCCTGCTGAAAAGGGAGCGTCATGAGGGTTTGGAGCATGTTTTCGACACGGAAGGGATTCATATTCACATATTCTCACCTAGGAACGGGGTGGAATTGATATCACGAGGGGCATGGGAAAAAACGGCTCCTTGGGTATTGCCAACCAAGAAAGGATAGGAGATGCTTTGCCACGGAAAAAAAACACAAGTCCAAGTCTGGCTCAAGCTTTCCGAAGGTTTCCTGCTTGCCACACCAACGTTCCACGTCTCACAACTATGCATCCACTGGTTTCCTCCTCAAGTGGAGTTGCCGCGAAGGTAAGATTAAGATCGACAACGTTCCACATGACTAGTGGGCTCTAAAGGTTCTAAACTGTGCCCACCCACAAACAACGGGAGACTTATGGTAGCCTCCACCACTGACCCTTTATGAATTCTGGCATTGCCAATTCATGCCCTCTAGTTCTCCCACATGGTTAGCTGGAAAACCACCAACAAATCCCATTGAGTTCGGGCTTTTCCCAGCGTCCCAACGTCGCACCTGGCCATCAAATTCGGTTCCGATGGCCGTTTGCCTTTCGATTCCAAAGGTGGCAGCACGACCTCCGGGACGTGGCACAGACTTGAATGGATGGATGGAGAAATAGATGAATCGATGAATGACAATACTTTAAACATATTATATATAAATATATTTATATGTATGTATATATATATATATCTATCTATCTATCCATCTATCTATCTATCTATTTATCTATCTATCTATCTATATCTCTCTCTATCTATCTATCTATCTATCCATCTATCTATCTATCTATATCTATCTATCTATCTTAGCTAATATATATATATATAAATTATATAAAAAATAGAAATATTTTTTGTATATGTACTACAGTTACATATGTCTTTGCTGATAACGGGCGTCACTTCAAGCACTTACTTTCAAAGAAAATCTAGGATTCAAATTCAGAGGGCAGGGTTCGTTAACCAACTTGATTGGACACCAGAATGCTCGTCCATCCCCCAAATCTGTCTTTTTAGCATGCTTTCCACGCCGCTAAATTCAAACATCGACGCTATAAATATCTGATGATGTCCCAAGTACACCAGCACTTTGCAAAAGCAAACATTACAGAAAAGAGTTCGAAACAAACGACATGCGGCACCAGTTGCATATGACTGTGGCCCGAAATCCAATGCCCACAAGCTGCGATTGAGAACATTGAGGCATGTTTGGCAACGTTTGATCTCAATCCCCGGTATTCGTGGCTTGGGAAAATCTGAACAACTCCTTGGCTCCCCATTTGATAAGGACACCCATAGCTCCCACGGCCCTGACGCTACTAAGACTTTGGGCCTCAGAATCTGGTGACGGAGAGAAATCACATGGGCATGGCTTAGAGATGAAATGCAATAGAAGAAGCACAAAGGGGCCTCCACGATAATGTTAAGAATATACACACATCTAAATGCATAATTATACATAAACAGAAATACGACAGTTATTCCCTCCTGATTTCGGTCACCAACATGTTTGCATCACTTTTCTGTTGATTATTTTTTACCTGTTTCCGCGATTTTCCATTGTGGGACCTTAAAAAAATGTGGTTCCCTAAAGTCGGCAACGTCCGCGGGCTTCCGGGCCAGTCGACTCGCATCCTGGAACCAGCTGACTGTGATGGCTGGTGAATCTCAATATGTTTGCTGTATACTTAATTTAAAATGACCAAACATGCGTTTGTTTGTTTGATTGTTTTTTTATTTTTTTTTGAGCGTTTCATTTTTTCAATCCATGTCCTGACATCGTTAAAAAATAATACGAGAGTTCAACAGATCGTAACAAAATAAGTAGTCATCCAAAAAGGATTAGGACACTCGAATTAGCAAACAAATACGCAGCCACCAACTTGAGACTCCTGAAAGACATGTTTCATAGTGAGACGTATATACAAAACATGTTTGAGCAACAATGTTTAACATAAGCATGAACCAATGAAACATGTTGTGCATATATTACCTAATGGGGAACCCATTCATAATATGTTCATTGAACAACCGTTTTTTTGCGAACATTTTTGGCAAACCAACTTCTCACCCCCAACCGCTTTTGTGGGGTCCGGACCTAAAACATAATAAATTGGAATAGCCAAGCGCCTGGATGATGATTTTCTATGATATCCTATGATTTTCTATTATTTTCTTAACGCTGGTTGATGTCAGGTTTCTTTGTTCCAAGTGCATTTTGTCATTGCCAGTCAGAAGCCTCAAATTGGTCGTTTTTAGGTTTGTCTGAACACGGGGCGTGCCCCGTAATTGCATTTGTTGTGGGGAAATAATGGTCAACCATCAATTTTTGGGGTACAATCCGTACAGCAACATTGGCCGCAATGCATAGGAAACAGGCAAGTGCGAGCCCGTGGATTGGAACCATGTTCAACCCATGCCCAGTTGACCCACAGTTAAAGGGGGTAATTCGTGCCTGCTTGTTTTGGAGAAGGTTCTTCCGAAATTTCCCTTCCTTAAAAGTTGGGTTTCTTGATCGAATTGTTAATTCACAAGCAGGACCAGGCCCGGCAGTTAGTCTGGGTAAGACCTTCAGAGCTATTGGTTGGGCACCTTTGCCAGATGGATTCCTCCAGCATACTCTTGGATTCCAGTTTTATTGGGTTGCGTGTTCAGTGACATTCTGGAAGTATTGGCTGCGCGTCTTATGGACTACACATGCTGCCCACAAAGCCCAATCACGGAAAGATTTTGATATAAGTTCTGTTGATGAATACTTGATGATGAAAGTCTTGAATAAGTTTCCATCCGACCAAAAACAACTGTTGGTGACGCACTTTACAGGGGCTGCTTGCACCGGCAACATGTATGCAAAGTTCAATCCCAATGTTCACCCCGAATGTTCTCTTTGTGGTGTAATTGACGATCGTGAACATCGCATTTTTAATTGTAAAAAGTATGAAATCCAAAGATTCAATGCCAAACCTCTTTTCAAATGGTTAGCAAAACAATCAGCTGCAACGAAACTTCTTGGCTTGGTTCCCTTGGATTTGAGTTTTTCAAAAGTGTTGTGGGAAAATCAGTTAGAATGGCCGGAGAATGTGATTCCCCTGGTCGATTTGGAGATTGCGCATGTGTTTGTTGATGGCTCGGCGTTCCATCAAGATTTGAAAATTTGTTGCATCTCAGCCGGTGCTGCAGTGAAGTGCCAGCCTTTTCAAACTGATCACACAAAGATCTTTGCTTCCCCGGTTCCAGGTGTTGATCATAGTGCATATCGCGGTGAAGTCTTTGCAATATGGGGCGCTTTGTTGAGTTGCTATCGGGTTCACCTTTACATTGATTGTGAAGCTGCCCTAGCGATGTTAAAGTATCTTTGTGATTGTCATTCCTGTAATGTCACACCCAAGATTCAGGATCATCATGATTTGTGGGAAAGGGTTTGGGTTCAAATTCGTAGCCGTCCCCCATGTATAATTGATTCCACTAAGACTAAAGCCCATACTGATGTTGAGAGTATTGACGACCCTTCTTTGAAATGGCAAGCAATGGCAAATAATACTGTAGACGCTTATGCGAAGCAAGCCCTCCTTGATTGGAATCCCACGTTTGCAAAAGCTTCTAGCCATTATGCCATATCGGCAGAAAAACAAGAATTCCTGATTGAATATTGTAATTTTGTTAAGCACATGGCATCCAAGGTCACGGATTCCCCGATTAAGATTCAACCTGATGCCGTCATCGATTTTACAACACGTATCCCCGTTGGTCCGTTCTTTGTCCATCATGTGCCCCAGGCCTGCCCTGAAAATTGGCCTTTTGGTGAAATTGTTTGGAATAGGTTGAGCAGCTGGGCACAGTTGTTGCAATGGTCCAATGTGGAATCCAGGCCAACAGCCATGTTGGAACTATATGGGGGTTGTCCAAAATACCTTTTCCCGGACAGCCCTCAATCGCGCAGCCAATCGCGTAGCAACCGCGGTACCACAGTGAGCAATCGCGGAAGGGTTTGTTCTTCGTTGATCAGATCATATACATAAAATATAAGTTATGTATTATATAATGAGGATCCATGCGTGAACGCATTCGATTTCAAATTTGGGAACAAAATAAGCTCGCGCGGTCCGGAAACGGTCCGGAAAACTCACAGTAGTACCAGCAGCAGTAGTACTAGTAGTACTAGTAGTACTAGTAGTACTAGTAGTACTAGTCGTAGTAGTAGTAGTAGTAGTAGTAGGAGGGGTAAGAGTAGGAGTAGGAGTAGGAGTAGGAATAGGAGAAGGAGTTCTAGTAGCAGGGCAAGGGAAGAAAGGGAGAGGGAGGGAAAGAGAGAAAGAGAGAGAGAGAGGGAGGGAGGGGGAAACAGATGGTTGCGTTTGACCGGTTTCTGACGGGTTTCTGACTGGTTTCTGACTGGTTTCTGACTCGTTTCTGACCCTTCAGCGGAACTCGTGTCAATTGGATTTAAAAGCAAGAGCAGAAATTCCTAGGTGTACTAGTGGTAGTGGTGGTGCAGTAGCAGCGGGTGTGGTGGTAGTACTAAGAGTAGTAGCAAATCTAGTAGTGGGAGTAAGGATCCATGCGTGAACGCATTCGATTTCAAATTTGGAAGCAAAATAAGCTTGCGCGGTCCGGAAACGGTCCGGAAAACTCACAGTAGTACCAGCAGGACTAGCAGTAGCAGTAGCACTAGCAGTAGTGGTAGTGGAAATTGCAATAGGAGTAGGCGTAGGAGTTCTGATGGGAGGGTGAGGGAATAGGCAAGGGAGAGAGAGAGAGAGAGATTGCGTTTGGCCGGTTTCTGACGGGTTTCTGACTGGTTTCTGACTGGTTTCTGACTCGTTTCTGACCCTTCACACGAGTGCAATTGGATTTAAAAGCAAGAGCAGAAATTCCTAGGTGTACTAGTGGTAGTGGTGGTAGTGGTGGTGCAGGGTGGTGCAGTAGCAGCGGGTGTGGTGGTAGTGCTGGGGGTAGTAGCAAATCTAGTAATGAGAGTAAGGATCCATGCGTGAACGCATTCGATTTCAAATTTGGGAGCAAAATAAGCTTGTGCGGTCCGGAAACGGTCCGGAAAACTCACAGTGCACTAGCAGTAGCACTAGCAGTAGTGGTAGTGGAAATTGGAATAGGAGTAGGCGTAGGAGTTCTGGTAGGAGGGTGAGGGAATAGGCAAGGGAGAGAGAGAGAGAGAGGTTGCGTTTGGCCGGTTTCTGACTGGTTTCTGACTATTTCTGACCCTTCCGTGGAACTTCTGTCAAGTGGAGAAAAGCAAAGGCAAAAATTCCTCGGTGTAGTAGTGGTAGCGGCGTTGCAGTGGTAGCGGCGCTAGTGGTAATACTGAGAGTAGTAGCAACACTAGTAGAAGGATCCGCCCATGAACGCATTCGTTTTCATATTTGAGAAGAAAAGAAAATTGCGCGGTCCGGAAACGGTCCGGAAAACTCACAGTAATACCAGTAGTAGGAGTAGGAGTAGGAGTAGTAGGAGTAGGAGTAGGAGTAGGAGTAGTAGTAGGAGTAGTAGTAGTAGTAGCAGTAGTAGCAGTAGTAGTAGCAGTAGTAGTAGTAGCAGGTAGTAGTAGTAGTAGTAGTATTAGTAGCAATGATAAGAGCTGATGGATGGATGGATGGATGGATGGATGGGATGCTAGGCAAGTGCTGCCTTTTTGGTGTTTCTGACCTGTTTCTGACCTGTTTCGGACCTGTTTTCAATTGGAGCTAGCTTGAATGTCCTTCTGACCTGAAAACATCTGCGCGGATTCCGCGCGCGCGGAATCCGCGCGGCCATGTCAATTATTGGCATGGTTCTGGTCTCGAAAGTAGTAGTAGTAGTAGTAGTAGTAGTAGCAGTAGTAGTAGTAGTAGTAGTAGTAGTAGTAGTAGTAGTACTAGTACTAGTACTAGTACTAGTACTAGTACTAGTACTAGTACTAGTAGTAGTAGTACTAGTAGTAGTAGTACTAGTAGTAGTAGTACTAGTAGTAGTAGTAGTAGTACTAGTAGTAGTAGTAGTAGTAGTAATAGGGTGGTAGCCGTATAACCAATCGCCAACCAATCGCTCAGCCTATCGCGATGCAGGTTTTAGCAATCGCGCAAAGCAAAGTAAACGCATCAATTCATAAATTTGTGACCTGCTTTTACGGACGGCTCCCATATATAGACTTTGCATTATATACAAAAACCATAGTACCCCTTCCAGTCAAACCTAAGGGAAAAAAATCAGCCAAATGCCAATATTATCTTGTTGATCAGAACTTGGAATATGCTGAAACTGAGTTTAAACTTTCACAGCAAAGTTTTACTTGGAACCGTATTGTTAACTGGACCCGTCACCACCAGTGTCCTATCTTCCCTGGTGAATGGGTCTCGCAATCAGGCGCCCTGAAGGATCTTGGAAATAGTTTTTGGGTCCCTGCTGTTAAACTGACTGCATCTTTAACCACCCGTGCCCTGCCGTATCAAAAACTACATTCTATTTTTGTCACCCCAATGGGGAAAAAGAGGAAAATGTGTATGCCATTCCGTCCTTAGTGGACACACAGATCGGCACCTGTGTATCCACCCTGGGAGGATGCATTCATTTGCATTCGATCCGGCATCTGTCATTTTGCATCCGTGCATTCGACTGTCCCATGGTGTGTCTCGTCGTCACCCCTGAATTTGTTGTTTTTTGTTGGTTTTGTTTGTGTTTTTTATTTTGTTTAATTAATGATCACAATCATTGGTGGGGACTTCACGCGTAGCTGGTTGTCTCTACCGCTGTCACACGGCATTAAAGTCAAAGGAAAAAAAAAACAAAAAAATCAATTTTTGGGGTACCCCATTCTCAGAAAATCTCAGGGAACAAATGTCCAATGGTTCTTGCAAAACAAACACAAAGCCCTGCGGTCATTACTGTCCTTTGGCCGAAGAGGCAGCTGGTCGCTGGACTGGTCACGTGTGGCCGGGTCACGTGTCCGAGTCCGAGTATGGTTGATCGGGCATCAAAAATGGGTGACGCAGAACACTTTGGTGAAATTCCGCCAAATGAGAATCCCCAAAACCTATAGTATCAGTGCTAAGTATGGAAAAACCAACGATAAACATCGATAAACCATCCCCAATTTCACCAGAAATTCATGGTATAAACCCCCACTTGCACATGTTCCCACAATCAGAAAACCTCGCCCAAGAAATGGAAAAATGCTACTGGGAATGGCATGGTGAAAGGATTGGGCCCAGCCCGGCATGGTCACCATCCAACAAACTGTCCAAACCTTTTCCGGGGTCTTTGAAGTCACCCGAAAAAGGAGCGTATCCAATATTCAATAGTAAACATCTATTGGGAATGGTGAATGGCATGGGTTTACCGTTTACCGCATTAGGTCCAATAAAAAATAGACTGCCAATTTTGGAGGGATTCCAACTTTTTCGCTTGAAGGCTTGAAGTGGCGACATGGGGCAAGAATGGAAACATGGACAATCACACTGACGTTACACGCAATGATTGGGTAATGTTTTTTCGGCAAAAATGTTGGTTGGTAGTTGAACCACGGTCCCTGGCGGCAACACACAACCACTGCGCCTGTCGAAACATTGGTACATCATTTAATGGCTGCAAACTCCTTGGCAACATCCTTAGATTTGGTGAGCTGCGTCCATCATTGCTGGGCAAATGCCCATCATCAAAAACAATGTTATTTATAAACATCATATTTGTTATCAAAATAAATTATACACGCGATGATTTTTCCAAAATGCGGTACTGTACAATGAATTTAAAACACTTGTTCAGGTGATGGTGATGATCATGATGAATGGTAATTGAAATGGTGGTGGCGTTGAAGAAGATTACGATGAAGTAAAAACAATATGTCAAAAAAAACTGGGAAAACAATCGTGGCTTAGTAACATTCTTCGGTTTGTTGCCAGCTCGCTAACGCTCAATGAATTTCAGTTTGCAGGCCTAACATGCCAAAAAAATAGCCATGACGGTTTACAGCCTGTCACCATGGTGTCTTGGCAATGCCATGGCCTTGTCATCAAACAGTTCTCCTCTTAAAAGAGCACTGTCATTCTGCAAAATTAAAATTGTGCGGCACACATGTTTTTTGCCACACATGTTTCGGATTGGACTATACAAACAACCAGCTACTGACAACAAAAAAAATGTCCAGGTAAGGTGTTGAGGTTGCTTCCATGATGGTCGTATGTCCACGAAACCAACCATCAAATCTGAAATGCACCGAAATGTCCTCACACGAACAACTCTAACAAAGCAACAATGCCACATTCAAATTTTGACGATCGACATGCATTTTGGGCGGGATCCATCGAGAACTGGCTGAATAGCAATTTAACCGTCGATTTCTTGATGATCGGCAACCGTTTCGTTCGGGAAGGGTTTGCCAGTAAATGACAAACAATTCACAATTTTCCCAAATGTTTAACGACCGGAACCGGTTGCGAGAGATCAGCACTGGGCCGCCTTAGAGTTGAAGATCTATGCGCCGGCATCTATATTATATACCAGGCTCTGGGGAAATCTTCATGTGTGGACGAAAAAAAAACGTCACTGGGTACCCTTCCTTTGGGTCCGCACCGCACGCGCACAAAAGTACTTCAAAATAAGGCTAGCAAACTCAAGGAAAAAATACGGTCAGCCATGGTCAGCCTGGCCGAATAGAAAAACCAAGTGGTTTTATCGGTTTTTGTTTGATGTTATCACTACTGGAACCTAAAAACTGGGTGCTCCGAAATCTCCCGCAGGCTAAAACTAATCCTTAACCTGGGACTCCTGTTCCGGGCGCTAGTCCGACTTAATCCTTAATCCGGGCGCATACAGCATGGCAGCGGTGATGGGTTAAACAAGAATGAATTCACTTGGTGACCTCTAGCTATGAAAGTGTATGCGCAACGATTTCTCATTGCTGACTAAGTCTACTGTTGAATGCATTTGGACCACTTTTGTTGTCGAAACTAGTCCATGCGGACTCAATACTGGTTCAATTGCTGTTTGGTTCCCCCTCTGCTAGCTTTTAAGTCTACTTTTGATGCCTTTGGGGTCAAAACCAGTCGGGGCGGACTCAGTACGGAGACTGTACGCTTAAAGTTATGTAAGCGCATTAATTTTGATGAGTTATATCGACATGTAGACCGATTATAACGTCACTTTATAACCTGCTTGCAAGTATGTAAAGTTTGAAAAAATCTGACAAGTAAGTTGTAACTTCAGCCAGCCGGCTACGTTAAGTTGTAAATGCTCAGGCAAAATATAGGTTCCTATTGGACTTATCGCAAATATCTTATCTTTATGTTACCTTGTCATAACTATGTGAACAAACTTAACATAAGTACTTAGGAAAAAAATATCATAAAGTATGGAAGGTTGTCAAAGAAGTTACGATTTTGCTGAGGTCTGTATGTTTACATATATGATCGTAATGTTGTTTTGAAAAATAATTTTGCAAAAATGTTTTCTGAAAAGGTGATTGTTTTTAAAACAATTTCTCAAACGGCTCAAGTTTGAAAAACCCTGTATTTATAATAAAAAATGTAATCCGTACAGACAATTCCTCTACAGGATATGGTCTGTAAAAACAATTCCTGAGAAGGATAAGGTCTGCAGAAACACGATGTATATATATATGCATATTATATTACAAAAAACAAATACATGGAGGATCTCGCATATACTAAAATATTTTTAGCCAAATACATACGTATAAATACAATATTTCAAAACATATTTTTGTTTGGCTTGCATTGAAAGGACAAACATATTGAACAAATATTTGTCGCCCAATGGAAGTTTACACAAAATTAGTTCATCTCTGTGTTTTGAGAATTGAAAATACTTACACTAGAATTTAGTTTGGGTTTAGCTACAATTCATTCAGCGATGACTCAACAATATTTCAATCATAACTAAGGAATAGTTCAGCCATAGTTCAGCTATAGTTGAATATTTCTCCAAAATTAAAAATTAAACTGGTTCTAGTTCCACTATATGTTTTTTTCTGAAATTAAACCCGCTAAAGCTCAGCCATAGTTCACCTTTAGCTCAATTTTCCCTTTAAATTCAATTGGCTATAATTCAACCATAGTTCAGCCTAAACAAACTATAGTTCAGCCTAAACAAGCAGTAATTCAGTTTTCCTTTTAAATTCAATTGGCTATAGTTCAGCCATTTTTCAACCTAAATTAGATATAGTTCTGCACCCTATAAAGTAGCTATAGCTCAGCCATTGTTCAGTTATAGTTTGATTTTTCCCTTTAAATTCATTTGGCCATAGCTCAGCCATAGTTCAGCCTAAACTAGCTATAATTCAGCCGAAACTAGCTATAGTTCAGTCCATGTATATAAAGGATATGGTCACGTATGGGGTTCCTGAAACGAGAAAATCAAAAAAAAAAACATCATATGTGACCGGTCCTTAAACAAAAAGAAAATATTTCAAATGTGACAATTTTTGGAGAAAAAACTGAAAAACATGCAGTAAATGTTCAAGGTCCTGGAAGGGAAAATTCTGAAAAGAATTGACATCATATATGATCGTTCCTGGAAAAAGGGGAAAAAATATAAAACAAAAATCGGCCATTTCAATCAAAGAAAACAACGCAAACAATTCATAGAAACGCCTCTAGTAAACCTAACGCCGCCAAAAAAATATTCAAAATAATACCAACGCACGTTCAAAATAAACTGTACATATCTTTTTTTTGGTTGCTACGATACTTTCACAAGCATTGCGCAATACAATCCAAAACCGACATTGCAAAACCTTTTACAAAATTATGAAAAATCATCGGCACCTATCGGAAATTTCAGATTAAGCTATCGAAGTTAACATATTTGCTTTACTTTTTGATAAACCATCCCAACTTCCAGCATAAGGTGTATAATTTCCTTATACCTAAGCTAAACCTGATGATAATCTGATAAAATCAGTATTTTCTCTACTTTGGTGTCAGAACTGGTCCGGTCGGATTGAACACTATAGTGGTTGAATTGCTGTTTGATTCCTACTGGCTAGTTTTTAAGTCTATTTTTGTATGCATTTCGACTACCCTAGCTGTCAAAACTATTCCGGGCAGAATCAATACTAGTAAAAATTATCACTGTTGGAATTCCCCTGCTAACATTGACTCCCGCATTCTGTCGACAAAAAACGGTGGTCCACCTTGCACTACTGAAATGGCACATCTAAAGAATGCCTACCCAGGGTGCAAGGGGGTCTAAGACCATCTAAAAAATCATGGCCCAGGCAACCAACTACAAAAAAATACAAATTTTTTTAAAAAAACTACAAATACAAATGCAGAACTCTAAAAAGTAGGGAGTCCATGTTAGCCATGTGGATGTCAACATGTATAAACATACCACATGTGCCCAAAAATTCAATCAGTTTGTCTATTCCCTCTCAAAATGCCCTCTCTAAAAAATCCTGACCCAGAAAGCCTTTGCAAAAAATGGGGAGTTGGGGTTAGCCATGTGGAAAAACAACATGTTTTAGCAAAAAAAAACGTTTTTTGCGACAACCCGGGTTGTCCCATTCTTTAGTGGAAATTCCAAGGGGGATTAAAAATTGTTGTTATGTTTTCCCGGCTAGTTTTTGACTCTATTTTCGAATGAATTTGGACTACCTGTGGTGTCAAACTAGTCCGGGCTGAATCAAGAATAGTAATTAGATGTAATTAGTTCAATTGCTGTTATTTCCCACTGGTTTGTTTTGTAGTCCGCTTTTCAATGCGCTGGTATCAAAACTAGCTCGGGCGGCCCCAATACGAGTGTTTCAATTGCTATTTGGTTCAATGGTTTAAAAAGTGCTTAGACAAAACATGACAAAGCTGCGCATGACGTCAGTTTTCAATTGTTTCTCTACGCTATTGAGTACTGCAATCAATTGTCGCAACTAGACCCCAATGTCATATGTTGAATGCAGCTCCAAAACACGCAATCCGCAAACCTTTAATCCGTGAAACGGCTAAAAAATACGTATTAAGGATGATGTTTTGAAGCGGCCTGAAAATTTCACGTTTATATTTGTTTACGACATTTTTAAGCATACCTTTCTTGATACACATCTCGTGGTGCTCTTTCAAAACTACCATTCCCCATCCAACCGAAGCAAACAGTGATCGTATGATATCGTATGTTGTTAATTATGTCACTTTGTTACATTATCCTAAAGAACGATGCTATACATGTATGACTGTATCATCCCCAAATCGCCATGAAATACCAATTGAATCGTCATCCAAGTGGCCGCTTGTGTCGCATGCTCTTTCGCAAACTGTCCACGGAGGTGATCTCGGCTTTGCATCCCTGCGGCCGTTTTGACTCCGCGGGGAAAAGTGGAAAAAACACATACAACATTGTATCCTAATGAATGAATACTGATATTTTTTCTAGTTGCGACACATCCGAATTGATTTTCCGGAGGCTACAAGTGATGCTACGCGACGAGCCATGCGTCTTATCATACAACGGCTACACATGAAATCCGGAAACAAACCCAATGAACAAAAATTAAGTTTCATACATCCACAAAAACAGCACGTATATTGGTATACTCTATAAAGCAGTGATGATGAGGGGACACATGACAACATGATGACAACGTGCAGCGCAACCAGCAAACCTGGGAAGGACATGTAATTGCAAAACCCTGCAACCATTGGTTTAGGAACTGCCTCGATCAACGCTGTAACAACCGAGACAAACCGATAGATAATAATATATAATACAACAATGAAACATGTTTCTCCGTCTCGCTCTCTGTGCCTCTGTCTTTTGCCGCCGTCTGTGTAGATGCATGCATGGAGATTGTCAAGGCCTTGAATGATTAATTACTAAATTTACCATGTAGCTACGGCCAGTCGTCACACAGGGAACCATGTGCGCGGTTGGTTTTGAAAATCGGCCGCCTCATCCAAACGACGGGGTGGTGCGCCCACCCGACGCCACCTCGGCCGGATTTGTTCATTTGGACTCGTGGCATTAACCAGGGCAATGTAAGGGTGGGTGTGTCGGGAAATTGGGTCTGTCCTAACAAAGGGCAATTCAAGAGGGTAAATAATGTTCATGTCCTGCGTTTGGCCCATATCCGAAAAAAAAAGGTCGAAATGGATGCGAACGTTGATTATTTTATTTTTTTCTCACGTTGAAGGAAATTTTATGATACTGCGTTGGTTGGTACACAGGCACATGTGTCTGAATTGGCCTATCCACAGCAGGAGGCACCTTCGCCGCCATGCGGGGGCTATAAACATGTATGGTAGATGTTGGGTCATTTCCCGCCCATCGTCCCACACGAGGTCTTGGCTCATCGTAATGATCGTAATTGTACGCAGGTGACGCTAAAGTCTGCCCTTTTCCTGCGCAGGGAAAACCAAAACCAAAAACAATTTTGATGACAATATGACATCAAAGGCCGGGGATTGCCAATGTGCTCCTGATGGGTGAGGATCATGATTTTGATTTGGCCCACGCCAATGTCGATGGAACTTAATTAACACCATGTGCATTGCGCATTGGTTAATTTTCAATATCCTCATCAATGTTTTCAGGACGACGCTTTCAATTTTTAGCACGTTGGTAATTAGTCGGGAATGCGGAAAGAATTCCCTGGTTGATTTCAAAATACCGGGTCAAAATTAAACTTAGTTGAATTTCAACAAATAATTTTATAATACTATATTTTAAATGTTGAATCCATTCTCATTTCCTGGAACGTGTTCTTTGCATGGGTTGGAACACATGTTGACGCACCTCTGCCGGAGGCCTTTTGCCATAACAACCTGGGTTGTAGCGATAAGTGGATGTTGCGATGAACCCGCGCATTGTCACCAAATATATTCACCAACTAGTTTCAACAATACATGCCCCGGCGGTTCTGCATCCAGAAGAGTGCCTGTTGTGACAATGCGTCAACGAGGGAAAATGACCGCAAATTCGCAAATGCTTCCAATTCTATCGACATTGTCCTTGCACCACCCGGCGGTTACTTCCATGTTTACCGTCTGCTGGCCGAGATGCATGGGGTGAAGGGGCGGCTCAGCGTCAAAACCCGCTACAGCTGAAAACAGCGACGACGATAGGTATTCTCATGGACGCCCGTTTGGTAAGCCGCCACGGGTTTTACTTTGCAAAGTCACTGGTTATGGGAAGAACTTTGCTACAACATGTTACAACATGATAGTGCCGCCATGGACGACCCTTTCGATTACAACACGACACCTGCAAAGAGGGAAAACAAGGTCGATGATTCTTGTTTGCACCCCGACAATTTTCATAAATTGTGCTGCCAGAATCTGGGAACGAGCATCTTGACTTGACAAACCTAAAATTGATTTATAATATTGATTTCAACGGCCCCATGTTGTGGAGAACCGGAGGCAAACAAAAATAAAAAATACAATAAAGGAATCGCCGCTGTCCCCTCTTTCGCAACACGAAACGAATTATTGAATTATTTGTTTTTTCGTTTTTTTACTTCGGGAGCCAAAGAAGCAAATGATGAGCGTTATAAAATTAAAATAATGTTCCACCGTGATTGGTTTATTTAGTTTGCAATTTTTAATTTGGGAGGGAATCGGAAGGAACAAAACAGGAAAACCACAATACCAACACGGCGTAAAGGATAGTAAAGGTGATTGGGAAAACTTGACCTTTTGTAAAGCCTGATGGAGGACGGAATGGGACGGATAAATCAAACAAAACACAAAAAATGAAAAAATGCGTCGTGTAATTCAGAGATGAACTAAAATCCATTGAACCAACCGGTCAAAATTGTGTTTGTTCGACGGGAAACAATAATTTTGTGAGGACATGATGTTATGATGGAGGGGAAATGGGAAATAGTGATGTACGCAAATATTTACAAAAATCATCTTCCTTTGTCGGAACAAAAATACTTCACTTCGAATGATCCCCACCATGGCATATATAGCTACATACTCCACAACTCTGGAAGGAAATATCTAAATACGCAACCTGGCCGAAGGACACCAAAGAGCAGCATCATTTTTTCCTGGATACCCTCAGTCATCATGCGGTTGGCATAAGCAGTGATATAAATACTTTACATATATTTTGTCAAACACATTTACAGATACATTTTTCTGACATTCTTTCCGGCATTCTATCTGGCACATCTTCTCTCGACGTCCCCACCTATCTCACATATCTAGCACACCTTATGACATTCTATCTGGCATATCTTCTGGCATTCTATCTGGCATATATTCTGGCATTTTTTTCTGCCATTCTTTCAGGCATTCTATCTAGTATATCTTCTAACATTCCGTCTGGCATATCTTATGACGTTCTTTCTGACATCCTTTCTGGCATATATTTTGTTTTTTTTCTGGCATATCTTGTGGCATTCAGAACATTCTTTCTGGCATATCTTATGACATTCTATCTGACATATCTTCAGACATTCTTTCTGGCATATCTTCTGACATTCTATCTGGCATATCTTCTGACATTCTATCTCACATCTTTTCTCACATTCTTCCCGTTGAGGTCCGGCAGTGCCCACTGCGATCTGGAAGTCGCGGTTGAGGTCCGGCAGTGCCCACTGCGATCTGGAAGTCGCGGTTGCGGTCCGGCAGTGCCCACTGCGATCTGGAAGTCGCGGTTGAGGTCCGGCAGTGCCCACTGCGATTTGGAAGTCGCGGTTGAGGTCCGGCAGTTTCCACTGCGATCTGGAAGTCGCGGTTGAGGTCCGGCAGTGCCCACTGGGATCTGGAGCTCGTGGTGGAGGTCCGGCAATGCCCACTGGGATCTGGAGCTCGCGGTGGAGGTCCGGCTGTGCCCACTGCGACCTGGACTGCGAGGAGGAGTACGAGGAGATGGAGGAGGAGGCGGAGGAGGAGAACAGCTCTGATAAATCCTAACAACCCTCACCTGGCAGGTGGGGAAAAATGCAAAACATGTTTGGTAGAGGTATCGATGGGGGCCTGGCATTTTTGTACGGGGCCTTCAAAAATTAACCTACCAATTTGAACTCAAGCGAAGACTGTTGGACATTTGTTGGACATTTCGGTCCCGAATTTTCAGTGTTGTGTGAAAGCATGGCTTGCCTGGCGAAACTTTTGAAAAACAACGGTTTTTGCTCCGGTCATGGTAGGCAACTTTGATTCTGGGTGTCCGGAGGCGTCCGGTGCATGTTGGAACGTTTTGTTGTTTTTAAATAACAAGCTGGCGATTTTTTCAGACGTATGAATGTCCACCTTTTAATTCGGGCATATGTTGTTGTTGTTGTTGCTGTTGTTGTTGTTTCCGGTTTTTTTTTATGCAGATGTGACCTCATGACAAGCTGCTGCCCGCAACGCGATGGATGTCCACGTGTGCACTCGGACAAATGGCATGCCCTTCTTCCTACAACTTCTGCATGCGCACGTGGCCTCATCGCATCCCATCGCAAATGCCGCCCGCAACTCAGCAAAGCAGCGCCGCTACATCTTACCCGTGCTTTCCAGTTTTACTTGAAATCCTGGTCTTGTTATAACTAGTTATGGAAATTATGTTGGTTAATCATTGTTAACAACTACTTCTAACCATGTGTTAACTATGTTTTAACTATGTGTCAACTATGTGTTAACATCCCTACCATTTTGGCAGGGGGGAACACCCCAAAATGTAACTTTCATTTTTGAAGCTAAAACCTTCGAAAATGTAACTTACGTTTTGTGAAAAACCTATACAATCAGCACATTCTTAGGGTGGGTCCCTCTGAAATTTGGAGGGGCCTCAAACATGTATAAAAATGTATAAAAATGTAACATTACACTTTTGAAGTAAAACCTTCTTAAATGTAACTTACATTTTTGAAGGTGTTATTTCTTTGGAAGCCTCCATTTTTCGTAAAATGTAGGTTGCTTCTTGGGACGTCACAAAACATTGGGGCCGCATGGGGAAAAATCCGAAACAAAGGTAACAGCTATAGCATGTTATAACAAGGTTGGTGCCAGGATTAATGTAAGTGATATTTTTTTAAGGTGTCATTCCTGTTGAAACCTCCAAGCCGCAAAAAATGTAAGTTACTTCTTGGGACGTCACAAAACATTGCGGCCTCATGGGATAAAAGAACAGAAGCAAAGGTAACAGTTATAACATGTTAAATAAACATACTACCCCATTAGACATGTTACCCCGAACTCCCAGAAAGTCAGCCGCAGTTTCTGCCCAGAGTGCTCTGGCCAATTTATATACAAAACAGGCCCCGAAACAATCCTTTCAACACCATGCAATTTTAAAATATTCTTTGCAGTTCAAGTTTTTCTGACAGTGGTATTGGGCACTTTGACCTTGGAAAATGTAAGTTGGTGATATTGAGGTCCAGGTTCCACTGCAAATAGTGCAGGTTTTGAAGACCTTACAATAGGGATTTTACATTTTTGGCCCTTAGGATTCCTGGAAATTCTGGTGTTGGATAATGTAAGATGATGATCTTGAGGTGCAGGTTCCACTGCAAATACTGCAGGTTTGGAGACCTTACAATAGGGATCTTACATTTTTTGCCCCTGGGATTCTGGAAATTCTATTGTTATATTTTGATGTTTTTTTTGTGGATTGCACATTCTTTTGTACATTCTGTCTAACAATGCCTTTGTGCATTTTGGTCTTGTAAAATGTAAGTTGGTGATATTGAGGTCACTGCTATTAATGCAGGTTTTGGAGGCCTTACAATAGGGATCTTACATTTTTTGTCCTTAGTGTTTGATGTGTCTTGGCGTCGTGACGTCGAATTAAATCATACAGATATAGTGGTACCACCAAAAAGGAGGGGGGGAAGGGGGGTGGTAAAATGTAAGTTACATGTTCTCCCCCCTCCCATTTTCATAGTCATTACGTGTGTGGTGTATTCCTGGGGAATACCTTGATTTTACTTTGAACAGGACCATGCCTAGGGGGGTCTTAACTTACATTTTTCACTCTTCCAAATTCCAAAAGTGAATTTTTGGTACCTTAGTTTGTTTTGGGCGCGCGTTGACACAAATTTCTTGAATTGGTCCCATCATGTCCTATCTATGGATGATGCGCCTTTTTTCGTGTGGTGCCAACCATCCGCAAGTATTCAGCCAGAGAAGGTCCAGCCCCTTGGATTCTGTTTTTCACACCTGCGGGTCGGCCTCTTCAAGTCACTGTTTCAATGTTGGTGAAACTGAACATAGCTATTTGTTCGCATTTGCAAAGGCACATGCATTTTCAGCAAAAAAACGCATGTATTGCAATTTGGATGCGCGTTGACACATGTTTTTACAATTTGTTCCTGATGTCTGACCCATGCAAATTCAGAATTATAATCATGATAGCACCATTTCCAAAAAAAAACATCCTGGTTCGCAACCTTTCAGGTCATGTGGAGAACCATACCGCCTCAAACAATCATGGGTTATTTTTTTCCTGGGGTTTGATGTACGTATATGCTCTAGTGAACTCACCCCCCATGGAAATTATTTTCCTGTTGCCAGACATTTGCACACGAAAGGAAAATAATTTTGAAATATGTTGCACCATTTTTTCCTAGGTTCGAACGGACGTATGGATGTAGCATGTGCAAATCGGTGATTTCAAAATTCTTAATTTTGGTAGTGGACTACCAGGAAAAAAATCTGCATCACCAGATGGGGATGTTAGAGTCCCTACCGGGTTTGGAGGTATATGCATCCAAGCCAAGGTGCTCGTGTTGCGGACACTGTTGCACGTGTGTTGCAAATGCGTCGCATGGGCATCACACGCAAGTCAAGGATGGCTAATTCACTTTAGTAAGTTGGCTCGCAGGGTTCACAATTGCAGCAAACTTTTCCAGAGCTGATCCTGGAGCCAAGAGAAGAAAGAAAAACCTTCTACAAAAGCAACCTGTTCTTTCTCTTTCTCTTTCCCTTTCCCTTTCTCTTTTCATTTCTCTTTTTTTTTCTCTTTCTCTTATCCTTTCTATTTCTCTTATCCTTTCTCTTTCTTTTTCTTTTCCTCTCTTCCTCTTCTTCTTCCTCTTCCTCTCTCTCTCTCTCTCTTTCTCTTTCTCTCGTTCCCTGTTTTTTTTTTGTCTCTTTCTCTTTATCTTATTGCATGGTAAGGTGGAAAGTAACGCAATCAACATGCTGCTACAAGTACTACAAGTACTACAAGTACTACAAGTTCATCGGCAAAAAACGAGTTTTAATAGTTTTCAATTGTAGCCAATTGCAATCCTTACTTAAGTGCGGATTGTTTTTTTCCCCGGAAGATTTTTTTGGCGCCCAAGTTTTCTGAGGGTATAGGTATTGTTTGAGGGGGGGACCGCACACTGATGAGGACGAAACATTAAGGGCTCAAAAGGTACATCAACAGGATGTTTATAGGAAGGAACGTTCCTTTTTAGCCCGAATTAAGGACTCAAAAGGTACATCATGAGGATTTTACATGGACGTACTTTTTTGACCCACTTTCTACGGAATTTCATGAGGACGTTCTTTTTCAGGGCTTAGACGTCCAGGCAAACACATGCCCGAATTAATAGGTGAACATTGAACATCCATAAATTTAAGAAAAAATCACAGTTCTACACAAAACAACCATCAACCAGAAAAAACAACATGCACCGGAAGCCCCCGGACCCTTCATATCAATGTTGTTAACCATCGCTTTTCAATGGCCGGTAGGGGCATGATGTGGAAGAGAACGCTAAATGTTTGTCAAATCTCAATTGCCTTCAGCAATGTTGAACCAATTAAATCCATGTGAAGCAAATCTAACAAAACACACTAACCAATTTTCTAGGCGTTTTAGACAAAGATCTATCATTTTGTAGGGATGTGATGGACAGCTATACAACATAATGTTGGATACTGATTAGTGTGGGGATACACTATTGTGTCCACAGACCTCAAAATTATTCTGTAACTCTGGAAATGATCGAAGGGTACACTATTGTGTCCACAGGATTTTGGTGTAAGTTTTTTTTTCATTTTTTTGTTTTTTCGTTTTTAATTGTTTTTTATTTTATTTTAAAATTTTATTTTTTTTTGTTTTTATTTTTAATTATAACAATTTTTAATTTAATTATTTTTTTTATTTTAAATTATGTTTTATTTTTATTTTTAATTAATTAATTATAATAATTTTTAATTTAATTATTGTTTATTTTATTTTAAATTATGTTTTATTTTCATTTTTAATTATAATAATTTTTAATTTAATTATTTTTATTTTTAATTAATTTTTTTTAATTATTTTGTAAAATTGTGTCAGGATACACAATTGCGTCATTGTGTCAGGATACACAATTGTGTCTTGGTTTTTTTTGTTGTTCAAACATTTTTCATTTTTTCTTTTTTTTTTTTAGTTTTTTCCTTTTACTTTTTATTTTCCATCATTGAAATTTTCCAGATGCCTTCCACAGAAAATTACATCCAGGTACAAAATAGTGTGGTTTGTTTGGAGGGTACACTATTGTGTCCAGCTGCTTTCCTGAGGTCATGATTTTTTTTTCAATCATTTCCTTTACCTTTTCCTTTGCTAGCTAAAGCGTTTTCCTTTCAATTAATTTATTTCTTAGTTTCTTTTATTTGAAATTCTCAGAAATGACCAGTTTCCCAAAATATATGATGTCTTATTAAAACCCAATTAAAAAACATCACTCAAACAATTTTTCAAGGGGGTAGTCCATGAGCAACCCTGATACAGAATAGTGTGGTTTGTTTGGAGGGTACACTATTGTGTCCAGCTGCTTTCCTGAGGTCATGATTTTTTAATGTTTTTTTCAATCATTTCCTTTACCTTTTCCTTTGCTAGCTACAGTGTTTTCCTTTCAATCAATTTCTTTCTTAGTTTCTTTCATTTGAAATTCTCAGAAATGACCAGTTTCCCAAAATATATGATGCCTTATTAAAACCCAATTAAAAAACATCACTCAAACAATTTTTCAAGGGGGTAGTCCATGAGCAACCCTGATACAGAATAGTGTGGTTTGTTTGGAGGGTACACTATTGTGTCCAGCTGCTTTCCTGAGGTCATGATTTTTTGATTTTTTCAATCATTTCCTTTACCTTTTCCTTTGCTAAAGTTTTTCCTTTAATTAATTACTTTCTTAGTTTCTTTCATTTGAAATTCTCAGAAATGCCCAGTTTCCCAAAATATATGATGCCTTATTAAAACTCAATTAAAAAACATCACTCAAACAATTTTTCAAGGGGGTAGTCCATGAGCAACCCTGATACACAATAGTGTGGTTTGTTTGGAGGGTACACTATTGTGTCCAGCTGCTTCCTGAGGTTATGTTTTTTTTCAACCATTTACCTTTTCCTTTGCTAAAGTTTTTTTCTTTTATGGTATTTCTATGGTATTACTATTGGATTTCTATGGAATTCCTATGAGGCCTCCATGATGTTTCTATGATATTTCTGGAGGATTTCTATGGGATTTCTGAAGGGGTGCTATGGGAGTTCTATGGTATTCTTATGGGATTTCCATTGGATTCCTATGGGATTTTTATGGTATTTCTATGATCTTTCCTATGGAATTTCTATTGGATTCCTGTGGGTTTTCCAAGGTATTTCCATGATGTTTCTATGATCTTTCTATGGGATTTCTGTGAGATTCCTATGGGATTTCCATGTTATTTCTATGATCTTTCTATGGGATTTCTGTGAGATTCTTATGGGATTTCCATGTTATTTCTATGATCTTTCTATGGGATTTCTGTGAGATTCCTATGGGATTTCCATGTTATTTCTATGATCTTTCTATGGGATTTCTGTGAGATTCCTATGGGATTTCCATGTTATTTCTATGATCTTTCTATGGGATTTCTGTGAGATTCCTATGGGATTTCCATGTTATTTCTATGATCTTTCTATGGGGTTTCTGTGAGATTCCTATGGGATTTCCATGTTATTTCTATGATCTTTCTATGGGATTTCTGTGAGATTCCTATGGGATTTCCATGTTATTTCTATGATCTTTCTATGGGGTTTCTGTGAGATTCCTATGGGATTTCCATGTTATTTCTATGATCTTTCTATGGGATTTCCATTCCCTTTACATTTTCCTTTGCTAAAGTTTTTTTTTATTTTCTCAATTATTATTTTTTTTATTTAGAATTCTCAGAAATGCTCAATTTCCCAAAATATATGATGCCTTATTAAAACCCAATTAAAAAACATCACTCAAACAATTTTTCAAGGGGGTAGTCCATGAGCAACCCTGATACAGAATAGTGTGGTTTGTTTGGAGGGTACACTATTGTGTCCAGCTGCTTTCCTGAGGTCATGATTTTTTGTTTTTTTTCAATCATTTCCTTTACCTTTTCCTTTGCTAGCTAAAGTGTTTTCCTTTCAATCAATTTCTTTCTTAGTTTCTTTCATTTGAAATTCTCAGAAATGACCAGTTTCCCAAAATATATGATGCCTTATTAAAACCCAATTAAAAAAACATCACTCAAACAATTTTTCAAGGGGGTAGTCCATGAGCAACCCTGATACAGAATAGTGTGGTTTGTTTGGAGGGTACACTATTGTGTCCAGCTGCTTTCCTGAGGCCATGATTTTTTGATTTTTTCAATCATTTCCTTTACCTTTTCCTTTGCTAAAGTCTTTTTTCTTTTAATTGCTTAATTACTTTCTTAGTTTCTTTCATTTGAAATTCTCAGAAATGCCCAGTTTCCCAAAATATATGATGCCTTATTAAAACTCAATCAAAAAACATCACTCAAACAATTTTTCAAGGGGGTAGTCCATGAGCAACCCTGATACACAATAGTGTGGTTTGTTTGGAGGGTACACTATTGTGTCCAGCTGCTTCCTGAGGTTATGTTTTTTTTCAACCATTTCCTTTTCCTTTTCCTTTGCTAAAGTTTTTTCTTTTATGGTATTTCTATGGTATTACTATTGGATTTCTATGGAATTCCTATGAGGTCTCCATGATGTTTCTATGATATTTCTGGAGGATTTCTATGGGATTTCTGAAGGGGTGCTATGGGAGTTCTATGGTATTCTTATGGAATTTCCATTGGATTCCTATGGGATTTTTATGGTATTTCTATGATCTTTCCTATGGAATTTCTATTGGATTCCTGTGGGTTTTCCAAGGTATTTCCATGATGTTTCTATGATCTTTCTATGGGATTTCTGTGAGATTCCTATGGGATTTCCATGTTATTTCTATAATCTTTCTATGGGATTTCTGTGAGATTCTTATGGGATTTCCATGTTATTTCTATGATCTTTCTATGGGATTTGTGTGAGATTCCTATGGGATTTCCATGTTATTTCTATGATCTTTCTATGTTATTTCTATGGGAGATTCCTATGGGATTTCCATGTTATTTCTATGATCTTTCTATGGGATTTCTGTGAGATTCCTATGGGATTTCCATGTTATTTCTATGATCTTTCTATGGGGTTTCTGTGAGATTCTTATGGGATTTCCATGTTATTTCTATGATCTTTCTATGGGATTTCTGTGAGATTCCTATGGGATTTCCATGTTATTTCTATGATCTTTCTATGGGGTTTCTGTAAGATTCCTATGGGATTTCCATGTTATTTCTATGATCTTTCTATGGGATTTCCATTCCCTTTACATGTTCCTTTGCTAAAGTTTTTTTTATTTTCTCAATTATTTTTTTTATTTAGAATTCTCAGAAATGCTCAATTTCCCAAAATATATGATGCCTTATTAAAACCCAATTAAAAAACATCACTCAAACAATTTTTCAAGGGGGTAGTCCATGAGCAACCCTGATACACAATAGTGTGGTTTGTTTGAGGGTACACTATTGTGTCCAGCTGCTTCCTGAGGTTATGTTTTTTTTTTCAACCATTTCCTTTTCCTTTTCCTTTGCTAAAGTTTGTTTCCTTTTACTTAGCTTCATTTTTCTTGGAATCAAAACCAAAGGCTTTCCAAAGGATTAGTTTCAGCCAAGCAAAAAAAAACATGAATGATCATGATACACAATAGTATGGTTTGTTTGAGGGTACACTATTGTGTCCAGCTGCTTCCTGAGGTGATTTTGTTTTTTAACATTCCCTTTACATTTCCCTTTGCTAAAATTTGTTTCCTTTTACTTAGCTTCATTTTTCTTGGAATCAAAACCAAAGGCTTTCTGAGGATATTTTGGCCACCTCATGTTTTCCATCTGTCTGATGCATTCTAGGCATGGCGAGGATGAAACGTCGGCTGAGTCTAGTGATCCAGGGTGAAACGGACCCCGCGATTGCCGCAGGTGTCACGGCTGTCGGTTCAGCCGGGATTTCGCCAGGAATGGTAAGCCACTGCGGCTCACATCCAACCGCGGCATATTTGCTATGGTCAGAAAATATGGGATCTAGTCATTCATCCCATACTGGAAATCCTAGCAAATGGTTTAATTAGAATGATTTTTTTTTTTTATTTGGCATTTTTGTATATGTGTGTTATTTTTTGACGACTTTTGACAAATGGCTTATGTCAATCCCAATTCAGGGATTGGTGACCAATCCACAGCTGATCCCGCGCCGGGCCTCGCCTCAAAAGCCTGGCCTGTTCCTGAGGGCTGCCTCAGTCAGCTCCATGTCTGGCCGCAAAAATTCCCCACCAGTTTGATGATTTTCCCAGATACCCTCTGGTTATGTCAAAATAGCTATTGAAAATGGCCATGAATAGTGGATTTTCACATTAAAAATGGTGATTTTCAATAGCTATTTTGACATAACCAGAGGGTATAAACCTCTCTGGCTGGGGATTTCCAGGCCCACTATGAGGCAAAATGGCATGAAGGACACTGAAGGACCAAGAATAGGGTGGCTGTGTTTAAGAATGGGATATACACCGCCCCCCAATGATGGTTTGATCAACCACTGGAATGCGGTACCATGTTGACAAACCCAGTAAACCCAGAAGTTGAAGGTTGCAATTGAAACATGTGTCAACTATCAGGTCCAAATACTTCATTTCATTGTGTCAATCTGGGGGCAAATTGTGCATATTCACCAGCCTCCTATCATTCCAGCAAAGTCGCAACACGAGGTCGTGATCAGATTTCTCCAGATCATGATCCAGTCAAATTCATTAAATATCTACCAATCTCGATTATACCAGCATGTGTGTTGGTGAAGTCACCATGTTTGATGGTTAAATATACTTCATCCATTACATCATCTTTGTTGCAATGCTAAATTCATGGCTGTAAAAGAATTGATTTCCTCAATCTCCACCACCGATTTAGCTTCACAGTTACCATCTGGTCATTTAACATAGCCATGGAAAGATCCACCATTTCTAAGTTCGGTAAACCATCTATTTCGATTAGGGCCACATGGCTATGTTAGTCATAGCCAGAGGCATCACCGGAAAGGCGCTCTGAAGGAGTTTTGGTCCTTTTTTTCAGTGGTGCAGCCCACGTACCTTGGGATCGGGATCCAGCTGGGATCCACAGCACAGAACTCTGTCATGGCTTAGATTCCAGGGAACATTATACGTATATATACGTATATTTACACTACATACGCACACACACACACATACATATACATACACATACACATATATGATCCTATATGTATACATATACATACATGTATATATATATAATTATATACGTGTTCCATCATATTCCAGTAGTATCATACAAGTCACATATATTCCAGGAACATCATATACTCCATGGCTGAGTGTATAATATATATATATACCCCTTTCTGGTGAAGATGAACTTCACGTGGAATCCTCATTAAGCAGCCAAAAAATGGTGCACTCAGTCATGCATCTTGGCGGTTCGAGTTGTTCTGGCACTAACCCAGGACGCCCAAGATTTTCTGGGGAAGGCAACTGGTGCAGTAGATAAGAAAAGTAAATCATTCCAATACACACACACATACATACATGTATATATAATATAAAATATAGTTATATTATATATATATATATTCAATGTATAATAATATATGTGTATATGTGTATATATATATATATATAGATACCATCTCCGGTGGCAGTGACCCAGTGGGTATACCTTCCCAAGTCTGGATGGTTTGGAGTGAAAAAAGGATAAAAAAGGGTCATCTTCGAATGTGTAAAGCGGAGGGATGATCCCCAATCGACGACGTCATTGGCCAATTTGGGGTTCCCTTACGGCCCTTACGGTAATTACTCGATTTTGAAGGGAAGGCACAAGCGGAACCGAAAAATAATCCAATGCTTGATGATCAGTTGCGCACGGCAATTCAGCAATAGATTGGTGGTGAATTCATGGTAATTCTCCATTTCTAGGCAATAGGCAAACACAAAAATTGCCAGCCAAAGCCAATTTTAGATAACTACATATTCAGTACTTTGAATGTGTTAAATCACAATATTTTGGGGTTGCACCAACCAAAAAAAACACTTCGCCACAGAGTGGCTGGAAAATCTTCTTCGCTTCTTCGGTGACGTTGCTCTTCGACTTTGCTGATAGGCAAGCAATCCTTCGCGAAGAGGGGTTTGCTTATCCAAGAAATAGCCAGGAAACCATGGTTTTCAATGGTCTTCACATCGAATTTTTTGTTTACCCAGGGCGGTGGTATTTCACAGAGAGAAGATAGCTGTGGATAGCTACCGTTTTTGATGCTAGGATATCAGATAGGCCATGCAATTCCAACGCAGCCAGGCATCTCGCGCTGAGCCTCTACAGGCACATCTATCCAACAGTCAGGGGTCAAATTCCTTGGCTGCCAGGGGGTCTGACCTGCTTGCTGGTTACCCATAAATGACTTCGTTCACTGGTACCATGTTCATTTTATAGTAATATGATCAAATATGATACCCTCTGGTAAACTAACATAACAATGGAAAATCCCAATTTTAATTGGTAAATCAACTATAAATGGCCATGTTTAATAGCTGTGTTAAATTCTCAGAGGGTAAACCCCAAACATGGTTGCTCCCAACACCCCAGATGCAAGGGTGAAAATTGGGTAGATCAGAGGAAAAAAAGATGGAATCATGAGCAACTTTCCACCAATTGTGGCTATACTTGGCTATAATCACTTGGCCTGGCAATCCTGCGTTTTACGCCTCAGTGAAAAGCACATCCCAATCATCCCACCGCAGCGAGGCTCAATGCCCAGATCACCGCAGCACATTTCGTCCTGGTCATCTCCAGGTCACTGGAAAAACATGCTTCAACTGTTGATATGCCAGGCTACCAGTAGTAAGTATACGGTGCATTTTGGTTCATACAACCAAAATCAATATAGATATAATGTGACGTGTATATAATTTATATATATTTATATATATCGCTTTGTGCTATGTGGTAACCTCTACGGACTTGTGATTCTTATTCAGGATAACTTCACTCAGTCTTAGCCAATACTACCAAACACTGAGCGGACCTTCCAACCACAAGCCTTTCCATGCACCCAAATAGTTCGACCTGTCGTTCTGTTGGTTGTGGGTCACGCAGTACATCATCTCATTGTTGTTGCAGCGCCCATCAGGCCTTTTGATTTTCATTGCTTGTTTAAGTTTGGCACATGGCATGACTTTGGAGATCGCATTGATCATGGCGCAACCTGGGAAGGCATGAAACAAGGCTAACAGGCTAACAGGTCATACGCTCATCCTGACCAGATCCGAACGGCCGGGCCATAGTACCTAAAGAAAAGATAAGAAAAGGCTCTCCCACCAAATGTCGTCAGATGTCATCAGCTCGTCGTCCTGGTTGTGTGGATGCACCTCTTCTCATCCGAAGGTGCGTTCTTAGTTGGATCGAACAGATAGTAGAAGAGCCTGGGACAGTTGAGAATCAGCTGTGGCAACTGAACCCACGTGATATCTAACACGAAACATTAAAACAAAGGTTGCAAAGAAGATATTTGAGTTGGACCGTGGCCATCATTCATGACCACATCTCAGATAAGCGACTGCCGAAGGGGGATACCAAGTGTGAGAACTGAAAGGAATGCTGTTTGATGCTGATACTCCAGACCGTGTCCAACCAGCTTTGCACATCTCGGATTTCGTCCAACAACCCCGCCCTCAAGGCTCCCTGAAAAGATCGACCTTTGGTCCAGGATGCTGCCAAAACAGGTTCGATTTGGTGGACAAGTGAGTGATATTTGTCAGCTGTCTGGTTGTACACGTGCCCCCTCTCTGCGTGTTGTGGTGCAGCTGCGGGTCCTGGCGATGATGTGGATGTCGACACACAAACCCTTCACAAATCCTGACACTCTTTGAGCAAGAACCCTCTTTGGCAAGATGGAGAGCTGCTTCTTTGAGATTAGATGTTCTAAGGACTCTAGGGGTGGGCGCAAGGATGTGAGAGAAAGTCACCGCATAATGCGATGGATTGCGGTGAGGATCCCATTTTTGTGCTGGGCGCCTTCAGAATCTTGACCAGAATCTTCAGAACGCCGAGTTGCTTGGCAAAGTTATTCCTGAGCTAAGTCTGCTCGTCTCAATCTCTGGTCGCATGAAAAAGCCCGCGGACAATTTCTCTGAGGAAAGCCAATCTTAGATTATATATTAAAGTCATAAAAGCCTCTCCGATATTTATGCTCCAAAATGCAACCTTGGAAACAATTCTAATATGATCATTGGATACAGCATACAGCCAGAAACCACACGGGGCAAGAAAAAACATGAAAAACCAGAAGCCAAAAGCAACAATTGCCCAAAAGCAAAGAAGCCAAGAAGCCAAGAAGCCGAGAAGACAAAAGGCGCAAAAGCCACGAAGCCACAAAAACCACAAAAGTCACAAGAGCCACAAAAGCCAAGAAGCCAGACTGAAAACAAAAAACTTGATACAAGAACCTTCCTTCCTTCCTTCCTTCCCTCCTTCCTTCCTTCCTTCATTCCTCCCTTTCATCCTTCCTTCCTTCTTTCCTGTTCTTTTCATATACTTATTTATTTTTGATCCAGAATGGCTCTTTCACGCCCTATCCCCAACAAGATTGTATGTAAAAAAGTACGTGAAAGTACAGGTCAAATATTTTGGTTGGTGGTTTCAACCCCTCTGAAAAATATTAGTCAATGGGAAGGATTATCCCATACATTATGGAAAATAAAGAAAATGAAACCACCAACCAGTATTGTAAAATCTTGTGAGTACTTGGACGGTCCAGGCAAAGTTTTCCAAGGATCTGATCAGCAGGGACTTGCGCCTGTTGCGCTCCCCGAGCCTTCAAAACCTGCAGCACGAAGTGGCTCTCACACGCCTGAAGGACAACTGTTGAATTCGGCGGCGCGGACTGGATATGGTGGATTAAAAAACTTACATGTAACCGGGGTATCTGATATATAACTAGGCCTAATTTTTGGGAAACCGTCCTCAATATTCCTCAATTGGGGTTGATGACGGGTATATCTCCAAACTTCGGGAGTAAACATCTCAACTCAAAGTTGCTCGCCCCTACCCATTTGATATCTCAATCCACAAGTAGACGCGGAAGAAATCACACTGGAGTTAGCAAATGTAGCGACAAAACAAGGTCACAAGGTGAAAACCGTGCACATTCATCAAACGCGCAAAGGCTCTTTTTTGCAAGTGTGCATTTATAGAAGTTTAAACTCTGGTCTGTTCGTGGGAGTTGAAACAATGCGAACCCAATTAGTCAAATCTACCACCGTCAAATATTCACGATTTCGGGGAGGTGGCTAGCGAAAAAGTCATCAATCCCTTGTTGGTTTGGGGCTTGAAATTCGAGTGACTAGGTGTAACATGATCCAGCTAGTACATCTACACAAGATGTACCAAAATGTACCAAAACAATTTGCAGTAACTAATAATGTTAGTAATTAGTAAGGAGATGTGAGAGAATTGTTAACTCTGGCAAACACAGCCCTGCAGGACACTGCAGGAAACGCCAGGGCACGAAATTGTCTTAACAACAAAATCCGAGTAGATTTCCAAAGCGCAGATGCACAATTCGATCAAATTTTGTGGTTCTTAACATGGGGGTACCCAAAATGATGCGAAAGAAAGCACGCTTTGGGTCTCCAACATTTCGTTCAGAAAAGTTATATCAGCCCTTCTCCCTCAACTAAGTACACCGAAACGAAACGCTGGTTTATGTACCCTCTGGTAATTTAACATAACTATGGAAAATCACCACTTATAGTGAGTTTTCCCATTAAAACTGGTCCATAGTTATGTAAGTTTACCAAAGGGTACTGGATGTGTTCATGGTTGGGGCCCAAAACGAAGTAGGGGCGGGATTTCATGAACTCCGAAAAGCTGCTGGGACTAATCCAGTAAACCAACCATCAACATCAACTTACAAATGTCTTATACAAGAAATATTATGATATATAGATATTACTGTACCCTCTGGTTATTTAACATAGCCATGGAAAATCACCGTTTTTAATAGGTAAACCATCTAAGGGCCATTTTCCATGGCTATGTTAAATAACCAGAGGGTATGATATTATGATTTGATAATCTTACCATTGTGATATATCTAGAAATGATGAGTTTGCATCCATTTATCAAATCATAATATCATATCCCCTTGCCAATACACGGGTTTAACCTGGGCGTTCCAATTTTATAGGGGGCCCAGGCCTATCCTTTGAAAATGCCCTTTTGGGACCCTCTACAAAATTAAAATCTTGACAGACACATACATAATCAGCCCTATAAAATCACAACCTGCTAGTAACCCATCAATGTCATCAAACCCAAAAACACTACAAAATTGCAGTGCCCAGGTTAAACTTGTGCAGGGTATTAGCTCCAAATTGGCCTCTATAAAATTAGGGCCATCCAAAATGGCTTGGTCATAGGTGGTTTTTTATTAAAATTTGGTGTCCCAAGTCGAATTTTGGGGGCCCTCTATTTTCCTTCGATTATGTGGTCCCCAATTTTATCTCAATTTAAAAATGCCCCAATTCTGTCGACTGAAGTTTTTGGGTCATCAATCGAAGGCACAAAAGTCAAACCATTTCAAACCAACTATTGTAATCATTGAAAGACATTGCCCAAGAAAATTGTAATCATTGCGTTTGAAAATATCCAAAAAATCTACGCACACAACACTATAAAGTTAGGGACTTGAACTCCTACATATTCCTACACCCTATAAAATTAGCAACCTGCTGCATGCCAAGGAAGAGAAGCTCGACGACACTGAAAAGGCTGCTGTATCTGCAGCTCAAGCGGCTGAGGCTGCTGAGGCTGCTTCTACAGTGCCTTTGCATGCCTTTGCCTTGTGGGATCCTTTTGGAGAGCACCCCCCCTATAGAAAGCCCCTGATCGAAGGCAGTTTCTAGGGACTATAAAATTGCAGCCCTCAAGGTCCACCCAAAACCTGACATTTTTTTGGCATGTTTTGGTTTTTCTTAAAGCATGTAGAAGCACGATGTAAGAAGCCATCAAATCCCATCAAATCACCACATATCATCACATATCATTTCATATCATATCATCACATATCCCCACTATAAAATTAGGGACTGCTGTTTCTGCAGCTGAAGCTGCTGAGGCTGCTTCTACAGTGCCTTTGCATGCCTTTGCCTCGTGGAATCCTTTTGGAGAGCACCCCCCCTATAGAATTGGAGCCCCTGATCGAAGGCAGTTTTTAGGGACTATAAAATTGCAGCCCTCAAGGTCCACCCAAAACCTGACATTTGTTTGACATATTTTTTGGTTTTTCTTAAAGCATGTAGAAGCACGATGTAAGAAGCCATCAAATCCCTTCAAATCCCATCAAATCCCCACATATCATCACATATCATTTCATATCATATCATCACATATCCCCACTATAAAATTAGGGACTGCTGTTTCTGCAGCTGAAGCTGCTGAGGCTGCTTCTACAGTGCCTTTGCATGCCTTTGCCTCGTGGAATCCTTTTGGAGAGCACCCCCCCTATAGAAAGCCCCTGATCGAAGGCAGTTTTTAGGGACTATAAAATTGCAGCCCTCAAGGTCCACCCAAAACCTGACATTTTTTTGGCATGTTTTGTTTTTTCTTAAAGCATGTAGAAGCACGATGTAAGAAGCAATCAAATCCCATCAAATCCCATCAAATCACCACATATCATCACATATCATTTCATATCATATCATCACATATCCCCACTATAAAATTAGGGACTGCTGTTTCTGCAGCTGAAGCTGCTGAGGCTGCTTCTACAGTGCCTTTGCACGCCTTTGCCTTGTGGGATCCTTTTGGAGCTCCGGCATCTTCGACTCCTGATGACGCTTGCGTACCGGAGGTGGGAGAGCATCAGGACGAGATGAGACAGCGCAAGCACCGTGCCAGTCACATTTCACACTTCATGTCGTTTCATGTTCTATTCCGAGCCTTTTGGGCTTTGTTCACTCTGACCTGTGTGGTCGAACCCTTCAATGACGTTGTTTCATATCCCACCATGCAGATTGTTGCTTTCTGTTATTTCAACCAATGCAATGCCTTCGTCACGTGTTTCTCTTTCATTTTGCAATCAATTCGCAACCTATGTGCCAGAGCACAACGTCGATCCATATCAATGTACCCAATGCCATGTCGTTTTGTCCAGAAGAGGCGATGCAGAGATGCCAAAAAGAGAATCAACAAAAAGTGGTGCTGCAATAGATTTCTCTGCCAGACCACTACCATCTTTGGAATCATGTTGTGCATCCAGATGTCGTGGTCTACCAAGCAATTTGGTGACACCATGGCTTTGCACGTCTCTTTTCGAGAGTCGATTTTTCAGTCTCCTTATCGTTTGCTCAGTAAGTTGAACACCTCCATTTGACACATTACACGGAAAAGACGTAACCGTCTGATGCATGGCCTGAACGGCAATGGTGGCAGCAAAGCCAAAGGAAAGGGTCGGGGAAAATTCCCTGGCAAGCCTAATGCCAGCAATGAGCAACAACCTGTTGAGGCTGCCCCCCTTGTTCCAACCGACCTCCATGCAGACATAAGACAACAAGTGCAGATGGCATTACCTGATGCCGCCCGTCTCCGGGCACAGACAACACTCCTTGACTCTGAGTGGAGTGTGGCGGTGCTTCCTTGGCAATCATTAGGGAAAAGCGATGCTATTGCTGTGGTGCCGAAGATGTTTCTTCCGGAAGTCATCAGACAGGTTGGTTTCAGTGGGAGGAGTATCGCGGCGGTACTTACTCAAGATCCGGACACCCTGGGGTTGGTCGGATATGATCGGAAGTTGCTGCGTGTCAATCTCAGCACAATGGGACCTGGAGGAGAACGAGTGATCACGAGTGCAAAAAGGTACGTTGTACAATTAGGCTGGGGTCCACCTGTTGAGCAGATCATGCAAGGAGAAGAAGTACCTATGATGTTTACAATGTGTCGCTTTCAATGCAAGTTTCCAACTGCCTTGGGATGGCCAGAAGGCCCCATTCCAGCTTCCCTCGTCCTCACTGAATTGGAACGCCATGTTCCTGCCGAAGCTGTGGCAGAAATTCAGCCTCGCCACAATGACACTGCGACATGTCTTCTACATGCAGATTTCACAGACAATTTGCTTCGCGCTTCGGGGAAACATTCTGTATTTTACAAAGAAGTTTCTCCTGCTCAAGAGTATTTGCTTCTTTGGCTCGATGATGCCATGTCGCTGCAAGATGCTGTTAAGCTCGCAGAACACCAGGATGCCTTTGGAGTGGTCCGTAAAGGACATGCAGCTAGCCCAAAATACGCCATACGTTTCAGAGATGTCAATCGTCTCAAAGATTTTGCTGCCAATCATTCCATTTTAGATGTTTCTGATCTCGGACGATGGAAAATCTATGGCATTGACAATACGGTTGGCACCTATGGTCTACTGGCATGGCTCACGGAGCGTGGTTTCCAAAAAGTGGAAGTTCTCTACGTGGACGATGGTACTGGCGTTTGGCTAGCCACTCAGCCAGGTGAACTGGCATCTGGCTATTACGTGCAGTCCGGAGTGAAGAGACAATTTCACATCAAAGCCCTCAACAGTGTTGCCAAAGAACAGGCCAAAGCCAAAAATACCGGTGCAACATCTTCAGCAAATCCAGCGATACCTAAGCAAAGTGCGCGTGCTGCCAAACAGCAGGCCTTCGCAGCTCAGCTCAGTGCAATGCAGGTTTCGACGCCAAAGAGAGATCAACCCAAGCGCAAAGAAACTCAACCCAAGACTGGTTTGACTCCAGATCCAAAAAAGCCTGGTGATGCAGGTCTTTAGCTCGTCTCATATGCTTCTTGCAATGGGCGCTCCCGTCAAAAAAGCGGAACAAGCTGATGCACATCCTTTTCGGTAATACCGCCCCGAATAGCCAACAGCCCCAAGATAAATCTTTTCATTTTATTGTTGCCAATACCAATGGACTCACAGTTGAAGGACGGTGGGAACAGATTTTGAGCCGATGCCAGGATTTCACTGCTTTGGTAGAAACACATTGTACTGGTAACATGCAAAAGTCGCTTCCTTACGTTGCCAGTGACTATAACATCCTCTGGGGAGCCCCAGTAAAGCAGGGCGCCAGAACTGGAGTTGCTGCACTCGTTAAGAAAGGATGTTGTTGGAACAGTAAACAAGTCTCTTTAACCAATTCTCCGTGTGAAAAGTATTTCAACGCTGGTCGTCTTCTCTTAGTACAGATATTCTATGGAAAAGGAGACCGCTCAATTCTTATCTACATTTTATATGGACACGCTGGTTCCAGATGGGAGCAATCCAAGAAAGATGAACTTGAAGGGATGATCAGTGATATCTCCAATGACTTAAACAGCCGTGGGTCCATCCCTGCGTGTATAGTCGGAGATTTCAATGTGCAGATTTCCGAAAGTACCCTCCTCCAAAAACTACTTTTGACTAAACAATGGTATGATGCACATAACCTTGGTTCCAGCGAAGACAAAAAGAAAAATACATCTCACAAAAACAATGGCTCGCGCATCGATTTTGTTTTCACTAATGCCATGGCTGCCGGCTTGTTACAAACTTACAAAGTTGTTCCAGGGGTTCTCCCACAAGACCATAGCGAAGTACATGTTACGCTCAACCTACCACGCAGTACGCAAGTAAGATACGTCATTGCTCAGCCCAATCAACACATCTCAGCCCCCTATGATTCGGTCCAAAAAGATTATGTGCCCCCTCATATTGACAGCGTTTCCCCCATCCAGTGCCACCTTAAAAAGAACAACATTGATCGTGCATTTCGGGAATGGTGTGATCTGGCGCAAGAGTGGTTATGTAAAATACCGCATTCCCAAGCTAACAAGGTGCAATATGACACTGGTAAACATCGTGGGCAGGTTCGTTTCCAGAAACAATGCACGTTTCCTCGCCAACATGATGCACACACGCTGAACCTCCATTCGCGGAGGATTGCCTGCGCCCTTGGTAGAGTACATGAACTCCAGCGACTCTCTAACCATGGCACACAAAGTCGCAATACATGGAAAAACTTACGTAAAGTTGTACCCAGTCTCAAAGATGAAGACCGCAACGTGTTTATTCAGTTCCTCGATCAACCTATTTCTGCTAGCAGCCTCTCATCGTGTGAATCGTTGCTCAATCAAAATCTCATTCATTCTCAACATCTGGACCGTCAGTCTAGGATCAAAGCTTGGAAGAGCAAATTAGCGCAATCCGAAAAGAATGCCTATAAGTGGTTAAAGTCACCAGACTCACCAGAGGACATCACTATGAAATTGCCTGATGGCACTTTCACCGCTAACACAGATGCACAGTTACATGCTATTCACCAAGATTGGCTACCTGTTTTCCAAACATTTGCACACAAATTACCTGATGTTAAGACGTTTGAAGATCACTTTGTGCCATTCATGAAGTCGTCTCATATGCATCTTGAACCCTTAACTGGATCTAAACTAGTCTCTACTTTATCCAAAAGTAAGCACAGTGCTCCCAGCCTAGACGGCTGGACGCCTCAGTCTCTTATTGCGCTCAGCGTGTGGTTTCCATCTTTGTTTAATGGTTTGGCTGAAATCCTCAATTGGATTGAAGAAAATTCTGTTTGGCCCACACCAATCTGTCAAGCGTACACCTCGCTGATCCCAAAAACAGGTATGAGTGAATCCCCAAGCCCCCTAGAACATCGACCTATTTCAGTACTAAGCGCAGTATACCGGTTATGGGCGAAAGCCCGCTTCAGTTCATCGCTTGAGTGGCAAGAACTTTGGTGCCCACCGGAGGTTTGGGGATGCCGTGCAAAGCGGGGTGCAGAAGCCCTATGCTTGCAAATTGCCCTGCATCTCGAACAAACTGCTGTTGACCAACAAAGTGCAGCAGGAGGAATCGCCTATGACTTTAAAAAGGCCTTCGATCTGGTTCCCTTCGAATTGCTTTTCAGTGCTTTGATTGCCAGGGGAATGCACCGCAGAATCACCAATCCACTTAGTGCCATGTATTCTTCAATGCGTCGTGTTTTTAAATTACGTGGTTCATGTGGGCCATGGTGGGTAGCTAATAATGGCCTTTTGCAAGGCTGCCCATTGTCCATGATTGGTTTGAACGCCGTAGTTTCAAGCATTCTCGAAATAGCGCAAGTTCGATGCCCAGAAGTTGTTGCCAGAACGTACGCGGATGATGTGTCAGCGACATGCGTTTCTCCTTCAACCCATGATTTAGTCCATAGCATCGCAAAATTCAATCGTATTGTCCAAGCTCTCGAGGAAATTCAATTTGGTGAAATTGCAATCAACAAAAGCTTCACATTCGGCCATCCATGTTTAAAAAAGCAAATCCACCCTGACTATAAACATTTCCAAAACTTTAAAATTGTCGGAGGATCATTTATCTCAGAGGGACAAAATTCAAATGTATCTGAAGTTGAAAAAGGCCGTTTTGCTAAATGGCATACCACAGTGTGCAAGATGCGGCATTGCCCTCTCCCATGGAGAGACAAAGCGAAGATGTTAGTTGCTACATCTAGTCAAGCCACCTATGGGCAGGGGACGCGCACATCTGGTATGGATGAACCATCTCTCACCAAAATTAGGTCCAGCATTATGAGAGCGATGTTTTCTCTTGACTTTTACTCACATAATCCTCACCTTACCTTTTCTCTATTATTGCCCTCGCAACTTGATCCTCTTTTCTGCCATACCTACCAAGGTTTACGCACTCTAGCTCGATGCCTGAATAATGCTTCCTTTCGCAGTACTTTTCAAAATTTGCTTCGCGATCGTCCAAGCCGGAAATTTGATGGGCCAGTTCACAGGGTTCGAAAGTTACTTGCAGGCCCGTTTCAAGATTTAGTGCTGCAATTGCTCAACGATAGCTCGCTCAACGATAGCTCGCTCAACATCGAACTTTGGGCACATCAATTACGTGATTGCTGGCGGGGTGAACTTTTAAAGAAGGCTGCCAAAAACAGACCTCAGCATTTCCATGATGTTCAAGACCTTGATTTCAGGAGAACCATGATGCTGTATAAAGAACTCGATAAGAAAGCCTTGGCTACAGCTGATGAAAACGTGTTTATGCAACAAGGAGTTTTGCGTAGATTGCTAGTTGGGGGTCTCATGACTGAAGAAAGAGATGCCCGTCACCGAAAGGATGCCCAATGCATGACATGTCCATGCGGCCAAGATCCCACGGTTTTACATATCTCTTGGACCTGTCCCCTTTTTTCGGCTATTCGCAAGCCAATTGCTCATATCGATTTCCAAAAATTACCAACATGCACACAATATGCTGCTCTCATTCCTAACAGTTTAACTATGTCAGATCAGCAGATCAGACTCATACAGCAAACTCTTGTGCTCATTTGGCAAGCTTATATCCAGGATTATAAATCCGGCAAACGATCAGAACTGCCCCAGCACGCTGAGCATGGTGAAGTTCCGGCTGTAGACCAGAATGGGCATATGTTGAAGCCTAGAATGAACAATCAGCCTGGTGTTTGGTGTTGTAAGTGTGGTAAGTATGTGGCTCG
The DNA here is from genome assembly GCA_947184155.2 of Cladocopium goreaui. Lineage (NCBI taxonomy): Eukaryota > Dinophyceae > Suessiales > Symbiodiniaceae > Cladocopium > Cladocopium goreaui. The sequence continues at coordinate 9,373 of CAMXCT020000995.1, read as the reverse complement.
GTCTAAGCACATCCGTCTTAAGATCACTAACACGCCCTGCCCTCAGAAGAACTCCACTGTTTTTCTCGAACAGGAGGGTTTTCATCAGAGCGAAAAACGTTTAGATGATGCCTTTGATAAGCTCCTTAACGACTATAACGCCAAAAGTAAACATATCCTTGAATGGAATCGTAAACTCGGAAAAATCGTTGGCAGAGAAGATGAAGGGAAGATCAACTGCACCGCTCGTGGCCGAGCATGGAAATGGAAGGATAGAGCTAACATGCGAAACACTATTTGTAAACCTATTCACCCACAGAAAAACATCGTGCCGCCTCAAGTGCCATCAGTGCGTCTTCGACAGAAGACTACCCCCGAAAATGTGTCCCGCCTTACGAACTCGAATCAAGAAATTTCCCGATCTAGTACAGACAATGCCAGCAGCTCTACCTTGCCTCCGCAACCTGCAGGTTCATCCAACGATGACGTGGTTCGACGTAAAGGTATCGGCTGAGCTGGCCAAGATGGGAGCCTTTGCGCTTTTACGGGCAATTGCTCCTACAAGACCCGACTTGTGGGATCCTTTTGGAGAGCACCCCCCCTATAGAAAGCCCCTGATCGAAGGCAGTTTTTAGGGACTATAAAATTGCAACCCTCAAGGTCCACCCAAAACCTGACATTTTTTGGCATTTTTTGGTTTTTCTTAAAGCATGTAGAAGCACGATGTAAGAAGCCATCAAATCCCATCAAATCCCATCAAATCACCACATATCATCACATATCATTTCATATCATATCATCACATATCCCCACTATAAAATTAGGGACTGCTGTTTCTGCAGCTGAAGCTGCTGAGGCTGCTTCTACAGTGCCTTTGCATGCCTTTGCCTCGTGGAATCCTTTTGGAGAGCACCCCCCCTATAGAAAGCCCCTGATCGAAGGCAGTTTTTAGGGACTATAAAATTGCAGCCCTCAAGGTCCACCCAAAACCTGACATTTTTTTGGCATGTTTTGTTTTTTCTTAAAGCATGTAGAAGCACGATGTAAGAAGCAATCAAATCCCATCAAATCCCATCAAATCACCACATATCATCACATATCATTTCATATCATATCATCACATATCCCCACTATAAAATTAGGGACTGCTGTTTCTGCAGCTGAAGCTGCTGAGGCTGCTTCTACAGTGCCTTTGCACGCCTTTGCCTTGTGGGATCCTTTTGGAGAGCACCCCCCCCTATATAGAATTGGAGCCCCTGATCGAAGGCAGTTTTTAGGGACTATAAAATTGCAACCCTCAAGGTCCACCCAAAACCTGACATTTTTTTGGCATTTTTTGGTTTTTCTTAAAGCATGTAGAAGCACGATGTAAGAAGCCATCAAATCCCATCAAATCACCACATATCATCACATATCATTTCATATCATATCATCACATATCCCCACTATAAAATTAGGGGCTGCTGTTTCTGCAGCTGAAGCTGCTGAGGCTGCTTCTACAGTGCCTTTGCATGCCTTTGCCTCGTGGAATCCTTTTGGAGAGCACCCCCCCTATAGAAAGCCCCTGATCGAAGGCAGTTTTTAGGGACTATAAAATTGCAGCCCTCAAGGTCCACCCAAAACCTGACATTTTTTTGGCATTTTTTGTTTTTTCTTAAAGCATGCAGAAGCACGATGTAAGAAGCAATCAAATCCCATCAAATCCATTCAATTCCCATGTTTTTTTACATGTTTTTGTTCATGTTTTCCTCTTCTCCAGCATGCGCATTGCGCATGCTTGAGCGCTCTGATGTAGACAAAAACATGCAAAAACAAATAGGTGCTATAAAATTGGGACCCTGGAATGCATTACATTGCAGGTAGCTACAAAATTGAAACCCTTTGGTTCATGAAACCATGCATTGATACACTATAAAATTGGCAACTGAACAAAACCATACAAAACCGACACATGTCCCTATAGAATTGGAGCCTGCTATAAAATTGGAGCCCTAGGTCACTAAATTTAAGCACCGAAAAAAATATAAAATTAGGACCCGGAGTTTTGAGATAAAATTAGAGCCCGCCAAAACAAGGCAAACAGGGCAGCTGAAATTGAGGGGGGACCTGTATAAAAAAATCGTTTTATACAGCACCTAGGTGTCCCAATTCTATAGGGGAAACTGGCTGGGGGATAATATCATTTTATATCATATGATTTTCAGAAACCAAACAAAATCTATCGAGCACAGTGCACATTGGCTATATCATGGTAGATCAAATCTCATCATCCAATGCGCCCCGTTTTGTTCTCGGCGGCACCTGGAAGTCATTGATCTTCTTCGCATCGAGTTTTTCCAGCTCAGGCGCTTTCAGCTCCAAGAGGCGCCGGATGCCTTTTTTCGCCAAGGAACGCCCGCTCGGCAACGAGTGGAAAAACTGTGAGAAAAATCACAAAACTTCAACGACTTTGAGAACTTTGAGTGGGAAAAAAAACAAGTGGGATGATTTTGGGATGATGTTGGGATGATTTACCGTTATTCATCATGTTGCACCATGTATCTGGTCTGTGCGGCGCGAGCGTCTGAGTTGACGATCAGAAACTACCCAAAGTATGTGCTAAGCCAAGCAAGACACATATCTTGGCCTGTAAGCGCAGAGTAACACCAAGAAAGGCAAACTCTCCAGCAACATCCCAATCATTCCGGTATATTAACTATAAAAAGAATCAAAACGACCAGCAAACTTATAATCAGGATCATACGCAAATTCATTTGTTGCATCTCAGTTCATGATGTAATTATGATAATGTTCGATGTTCACCACTGAATGATCCAAAGGATAACCAGCCAATGCGTAGATCATCATACTAACCTGAAAAGTTCGGCCATTCAAAGGGAACGTTTTCGTTATAGTTCATCTATCCAAAATACCATATCAATCAATATCCCTGTTATGTTTCCCATTGCTCCCCCACATCACAAGTGAAATGCATTTTAAAGAAATCCCAAGTTTTAAGGTTTAATTGTTACTAAACAGCGAACTCCCATATATCACCAGTTCAACCAAGTTAAATCCATTAGAATTACTCACTTTTGATGATCAAATGTTGATCGACACGATTCAATCCCGTGGTACTATCATCCAACAACTTCTTCTCGTACTTGTAGTTCTTCTGCGACGCGATGACTTCTAGGCCTTCCTCAGAAGCCGTCACCCACACTTTCTTTGGCTTACAAGCTGGTATCATATGCATTTACAAGATGGGGCCCGCAAGATAGCCAAGTTGACTTGCAGCTTGACTAACTAGAGTTTGTGGAGGATATAGCTAGAGTTACTGACAAACCAACTCATAACTAGTGGAACCCACCTTGCATGTATTGGTACATAAACAAATATAGTGTGCATATATATATATTAATATATATATATATACATATATATATATATATGATTGTTGCATAAATATAATTTACGCATATATGTATGTATGTATGTATGTATGTATGTATGTATGTATGTATGTATGTATGTATGTATGTATGTATGTATGTATATATCTATACACAGCACGTAAAGATCTCGTTATTTTGGTTGGAAGTGTATCCATAGATCATTAGGTCTATGTGTTCACATGCATGCACGTTCTATTGATGCTCTTTTCATCTGATTTAATTTACATGGACCATGGACCAAACATCTTAGCCAGGCCAGGCCAACCCTTCTTGCCCTCAAAAGCGCAGTGAAATCATCACAAGCCTGCCATTATGGCAAGTTTTGTGTAAAGTCTTCTTGAGTCCAAGTTTTCAATGTTAGTGAGTTCTTCAACAGGAAAACGGTTATTCTTAGCTAAATATTGGCTAAAAACAGTGCAGATCAACTGCGCCATAGTGCGCCTATCCCTGAGCTTCGAAAAACATCACTTGTGAACTGGATGTGTTGTTGATAGGATTTCTATGGATTTCTATAGAGGACCATGATGGACTATTGCAAGTGAGACCCAGTAAATCCCAGTAAGACCTATGTTTTCCCAGGAAATTCCTTGGAAATTCATTGGAAACGGGAAACCACGATTTTTTCTAACCCCCAAATATCGAGGTTTCTGGTAATTTTTCATCCGATTTTGGGAGAAATGCAGTAGGACAAACTAACCGTAACTCCCCAGCGCTTCAGCTGCCGAGCTGCACGATAGATGTCGCTGGCGTGATCCCAATCGTCCAAGAAAGGCGGCAAGTTCCTGGACTGGTGGCCATTGCTTCTCTGGTGGTTTTAACTTGTCATCACCAAGCATCCCTTTTCTATGGTTGAGAAGCAATTCGTATGACAACCTTTGAAGCAGTTCTAATATTTCATTTGCCTCTCCTAATGGTAAAACATTACTATTACATACTACTACCATCTATTACCAATATCTCTATATAGGTTGGTGAAATCCACATTCCTCCCTATAATTTGGAATCATGGCGCGGCCATGCGTCGGCGCTGAATCTTCAGGGTAATCTTCTCCCAAGTTCATAGATCTAACACCCCTATGGTTAATGGTACACAATGATTATGTGCTGATCCCTTTACACCCTACGATTTCCCACGTTTTCGGGGGCGTGGGATTAATTAAGAAGAGAATAGGTCTTCCTAAATCTGTCCAAAGCTTAAGACCCTACTTCATTCTTTCCGCAATCTTGAATAATTACCCATGATTATCCATGATTCATGATGGGGTTGGGCGTGCTTGCCAATAAGTTCCACATAATTTCGTTAGTAGAGCTGGTATGAGCTGGTGCCCAATTTTGCTCCAAACTTGGCTGCCTGTTTCAACTGGTTCTCTGTAGACGTCTTTTGGGGGGTAAAGGAATGGGGGCCGGTTTGGCATACCATTTATCTGCGTTGTTCATTGCGGGATTAAGCATATTTCTCCACCGAGCAATGGGAAAAGTCATCTCTCTCTATCTCTCCTTGTCTCTCTCTCTCGAGAGCCTAGTCAGCAAACCATCGCTTAATTTCTAGCTAAACGGACTTTGAATGGATCCAAACCACATGAGTTTGCTGCAAAATCACATCTTTCTTTCCCTTTTCCCAGATCTTCCTGGTCCGTTAGAGCCTTAGACGTCTAAGATCACCCGAAAACTGCGTCCGAGCCGCTTCTCTCTTTCGTTCTTCTCCTTTTCCCAGGGCGGCATCTTCTCCTGCTGCTGTTCCACCACTTTGGCCTCAACCAGCCTGGAGCCAGGACGGGAGTTCCCATGGTCAAAACCCCAATGCTGATGTCATGATGCTCGAACCAGTGAGTTCATGGGATTTCATGGGGGTTTCATGGTGATTTAAGGCTATTTACATCTATTTACATGATTTTACATGTATTTCGTGGAAATATCATGGGATCAATCTCAGCAAGATATTTGATTTGGGTGTGTCTGGAAAAACTGCGGTTCTTAAGAAACTTGTCATTTAATTCGGGGCAATGATGTCAAATTAGTGGATGGACTAGGGTACCCGAATTTCAGACAAACCCATGGAAGAGGTTCATATTCTTTTAGTTTATGACTATGAAATGTACTTTGAAAGACCCACTTGAAGGTTGAAAATCATTGAACAACAAAACATGGTTCCGAAATCTGTGTAGAACATCTATTTTGCTTGCTGTTAATATGGAAAAAAACAATAACAAACCATCCCTAATATCCCTAATAGAGGTTTACATGAGGTTTACATACGACTGGGTATGCCATATGCCCCTACGACTGGGATGATGTAGATCATGACCCCCAGAAAAATGGTTGGATGATGGGATGGTTTATGAATTGGGATCATGAAGCCTCATGGTTTATCACATTATTGACCAGTGGATTTAACCAGTTTTAACATTTATTAACCACCATTAATCCATATTGGGTCAACCAGTTCCATTCTGTCCCACCAGGTCTTCTGTTCCGCCCAGGCGTACGCTTGGATCTTCTCTGAATCTGCCACTTCGCAGTTGCGCTCGATACGTTCCTGGACCGTCTTCGTCCAAAGATGTGTACATATGTGTGCGAGTACATGTCATAAGCCAACAATGTATGTATATATATATCTCTCTCTCTCTCTCTCCCTCTCTCTGCGCACGCGTATATATGTCTGCTTATCTATCTATCTTTTTATCAATCTATCTCTCCACCTCTATTTATCTATCTGTCTGTCTGTTTGTCTGTCTGTCTACCTGTGCCTGTCTGTCTGGCTGGCTGCTTGTCTATTATGTATCTATCTGAATCTACCTGAATCTATCTGAATCTATCTGAATCTATCCATCTATCCATCTATGTATCTATGTATCTATGTATCTATGGGCATTGGATAAAAATTGTTCGTCAGGCACGAACATGGACTGATGGGTTCTGGGATTTCCTGGCGGATCGAGGTATGTCAATCCGTCGCCATGATGGGTGGATCATCCCGTTTTGGGGTATGGGAATTCAGCACATTTAAAAACACTAGACCAGTTGCAACAGCAACACCTTATCCCATAAATACATGCGAATGTATTCACACACGCGCGCACAAACACACACACATATATATATATGTATACAGTATAGATATAAATATTTGTTTATGCATATAACTATATATAAATAATAATGTATATATATATATATACGTATCTGTGTGCATGTATATATGTATACATATATGCAGCTGAAATATTCGAATGTCTTGGGTCCACACCGCAAACAAAAACAAAGTGATCCATCGCCATCCACCAAGGCGCTCTCATGAGGTGATTCTGCCGCACTTTCTTGTCAGTTCCAAAGCCTTCCGTGACACGTCGCCGTTGATCTGCGTAGGCCTTGGCCTTCGGACTCGGGGTGACTGGACGGATATGAATTCATGGTGATTTCATGGAAAATTGGTTCTTATAGCCAAACAGAACATTGTAATCATCTGAGGGGTTCTTGTACATGGTCCAACGAATTCTAAGAATGGATGACCTGAATCCCTTCATACGCTCCTGACATAAAAAATGGGTCAGACTGTCAAACTTGGGATCGCGGTTAAACGAACCCGAGGACGAATCTTTCGTGCAAGATTCCATCTGTAGAAGTAATCTTACATATATATTGTGATTTGCCTAATCTCAGTAACAGTCGTTTAAAGGCTTCTTTGCTTAGCTCATATACCAAAAGGTGCGTGTTTCACTCAAAACAACACCCATTCAACTGCCATTCAATTGGACTTCCTTGAGCGATCGTAGGTGCCCCCGAATCTGATGATTCATCATTCGCCCAGGATTTAATAGCCATTTGGGGGCACAAACTGCCAATTTTCGGAGCATCCGCCCCAACTGATGGCACCTCTTCAGAGGTCTCTGGCACTGGCCGATAGACCTGGAATTGGCAGATGCATTGGAGCTGGATAATCTGATTTTATAGGATATCTAGTAAGATATGTATATAATGGGATATAATTGGACATGGGATATATCTGTATATATATATGTGTGTGTGTATCTCTATCTAGCCAACTAATATATTATTTTTAAAAAATTGGAGCAAGCCCATCGCCCAGTCATATTCAACAACCCCACTGGGTCAAATGTGTGGTTTCATCCCCTACCAGGAAGGAGCCGATAGAAGAAGTTCCATGCAGGTGATTAAATGGATCACCAAAATGATGCGATCAGGTCATGCGGTTAACGCTGTTTAGTTAATGATCTAACGTAAGTTTAAATGATCTAGAATATAAGAACAACGGAACAGAAACCAACTATGTATGGCTAGATCATTCACTAAACAAATGAATGCATATAGAATCAACCTGTTATGACTGGAAAGATGCCACCATCAACATGCATGAAGCGTAACCAAATATGAGGTTTAAGTCTTCATCCAGCGCCCCAAAACCATTGGCCAATCATACATTTGGCCAACTGATGTCGATGGTGTGCATGTAACAAGTCAGAAAAACACTCACGAGGATGCACTCGCCAATAAAGGCAAAATGGCATGTCAACACAAGCAACTACATAATGTTTGCCCAATCTATTTGTTTACAGTTTACATATATCACTGTGCATATCTCATTGCATATTCATCCATGTTTTGGATATATCTATGTCTATATACATCTTGTTGTTCGGCAAAGGTCCAAGGTCCCTTTGCCAATTCCATCCCTTTGGCGCCATCGCATTTCAGGCACAGAGGTGGTGAAAAGATCCGCAGAAGACAGGAGGATCTGCTGCTTCTCGGGACAAAGGATGCCCAACATGAAGTTGTAGCTGTTGCTGAAGTCCCTGTCCTCGACTCTGCAGGTGGTGTCGTAAACCACGAAAGGATACAAAAGGTGTTGTTCGATCTGGAAAACCAGATCTTTTTTGGAGCAAACATGGCGAACACAGAAATAGATACAGGAAATATACAGGGCTCAAATGATTTGCCAACCCTGGGATCAACAACAAATCACTGGTGAAGAGTCACGGATGTTCAGATGCGGATGACTATGGCCACGATGGGGGAATGTCTTTAAGAAGGCCATAAATATGTTCCTGAAATTGGTACTTCCAAATGTTTATGGGCCATAAGTATCCATAAGATTCCATAAGTGCCTAGCATGGATCTGAATGATTTTTAGTTTTCCGACCAAATTTGTCCTTTGTTGACCAAATGGTAACGCACTATTCTTGTTGGCGTTTACTTGTTGGATGTAGGTTGCGCCATGGCTATAGTTTTAGACCTTAAGATACCCTGTGCAAGATTCCACTTGGATCCCTCTGGCATTTTTTTTTGCATGGCTATGGGCATTCACCATTGTAAAATTGCAGTAGATAAATCATGATAAATCGAATCTACACTAGGCCCTTTTCCCAAACTAATTCCTGGCTATGTTAAATTACAGGAGGGTAGATTCTTCGACAGGTTTACCATGGTTTTATCCCCCAAAGGATTGAACTGGTAGCCAACAAGCCACCGGTGCCCAAGAAATCCATTGAGTTCGGGGGTTTGCCAACCACGTTGGATTACCCTTTTTGTAAACTAACATAGATCAATGGCAATTTCAGGAACCGATTGATTGGAGGTACCTACCATGTATAATGCCTATGTAAGGGCTATGTAAGGGAATATCACCACAAAATACGGCCAGAAATATGGTACTAACGTACCTCCATCTGTTGGATCCTGGAGATCTCCCATTGAATAGATGTGGAAAACCTATGAAACTAATCATAGATGTGGAAAAGCTATGAAAACCTATGGTTTCCACAGGAAAAATCAGGAAAATCGTCTACAAATTCTTGATGATCCACATCTACGTTAGTTCACCAAAGCCGGTACCATGGCGGCGAAGTCCCAGTCTCCTTCTCAGCAGTGAGTTTCAGTGAGCTTCCGTCAAGCGCCCCTGGTGGGCTCAGAAATGATCTCAGGCTACAGCTACCCTCTGGTAA
>CAMXCT020000994.1:0-189608 GCA_947184155.2 Cladocopium goreaui | reverse complement strand
AGTTACATCACCTGCATGGCACAACTAGGACACGAACTGTTCTCAAGGTCAATGTGCCCAATTGATCCCAGTTGTCCAGTGTCTTGAAGGGACCCAAGTGAAAAATGGATAAACATGGCGCATTGCTGCCAAAACGGTCCCTCCTGATGCCGGTGCCTTGCGGCCTTGGATGGTACCGATAAAATCTCCTTCGCCTCACCGGCATTACCTTGGCACGGAAATCTAACATCGAAACCCTTACAAAATCTTGCAAATGTCCTTCAGCAGCATCATCTCTTTCTCTCTGCCATCTCCAGCAGCATAATCTGTCAAGTTTACATTTTGGAGCCACGACAACAATGGACATCTATGAAAATGACGCAATCATCAAAGATATCAAAGCAATATACCTGAACCTTCATTCGTACCCAAATTTAAAGGTACAATTGCTCATTGTACCCATTAATGGTGAAACGAGCAAGAATCTGTGAATTGGGATTATTCGTGCATATTCGTGCCAATTCGAGTGTTTTTCAATTTTGTGGGTTTAAGATGGTTTAAGTGATAATAACCCAGATCCCGCTCACCCATGTAGCCATTGAGGCCCTGGTTGGTGGTAGGTTGTGGTGCACATCACCAGCATCACTCTTCCATTTCTGCCTCAGACCCGGCAAACCCATGATATTTGAAGGTCATGCCAATGTGCATAGTTCACTTGACACTTCAGAATACTTTAGATTGATGATCCACATAAACATCCATGTCCACATGTGCAGTTCAGACACATACCAACTTCCTGCAGCACAGGGACTGCAGGGTTGTTTGCCCGTCCCATTCGATTCAGCAATGTGGTCATTGTCCTGAAGTTGAGCGAAGGCCAGCCAGCACCCCGGGATCAGGAGTTAACCTATGAAACTGTGATGGGAATAGGGATGCATATTTTTTGGGGTTATTTTCTTGAAATGGAGGACCCTAAGAAGGCTAATGTACCCACGATTTTTACTAGTATCAGATGACTCCCAGGTACCCCTTTGAATGAATGGTTCCCTCAAATTCAGCAAAATTGGCTCAGACTTGCTGGTCTCCCTAGTTTCTTGGGGCCATGTCCACATCCGTGGCTGAAGCATGGGAGGGCTCGGCGGATGTTCGGCGCAGAGCCATGCAATTTAAGATTGCTCTTTGGCAAAGACCATATATTTCGATCACTATTTTAAGATAATTTGTTTTATTTGGGGAAACAATTGGACCATATCCATTCAAACATTTGTTCATCTAAGGTGGATCTGGGGCACAAAAGCAAAGTTACCAGAGAGGCCATTGATTTGAATGAGACCCTGTTGGAGACAGTCCTTCAACACCTGGGTTCGCGCGTTGGGGTTGAGTTGGTCTACTTCCATTTGGATGCCTTGTACAAGCTTATGAAGGTCCCGGTGGATAGTTTTATGGCTGGATTAATCATAGATTTTTTTTCCTGGGTGTTGGGGGACCCCCAAACCTGTGAATCAATAATTATGGGTAACAACATGCCTCCCAAAATCTCCTAAATTATTCTTTTTTGCTATGTCACATTTTTCCTAAGGGAACAACCTCCAAATCCAAGCATGGCGAATCAAGCGGCTCCTCTCCGTTTTCAATCGTGTGTCCAGACGGCCCCATCGACCAAGAAGTCTTCCCCTCCGGCGGTTGATGATGGTTGCGGGCATCCCGATCCCTCCCACACCCACACGTGGGTCAGCCCATGATGTAAGTGATTCGGGATCAAGTGATGTGAGCACCACAAGTGAGGAAGAGTCCAGTGTGGAGGAATCTGGCGATGATGATGATGATTACTTGAAGGATCCTGATGCCAGAGGGTCTAACGACCCTCCCCCCCGCACAGCAGGCCATCCGTCCAAAGGTGCCTCAAAGGAGACAGCGTCAGTGGGAGTGCCAGTGGAGGGTCCTGGGGTGAGTGGGGTGCGTGGTCATGGATCAGCATCCACAGGCAGTGTTTCCCCTAGAACTTCGCCTTCAATCATGTTTTCAAAACATTGCAAAAGTGTTTTTTTGGGCACTTGGATGTAAATGGTTTTAATCGGATCAATCATTTTTTCAAGCTGTACCAAATGTTTTTTGGAAAAAACCAAGGATCTATTGTGATTACCCCATCTCCAGTGGTCAAACGCAACCCTGCTGGAATAGTTCATCATTTTTGTTGCTTTTTGAAAACCAACCCAAAAATATATGTAATGACAAGTCCCTATATATAATATATTTGATTTATCATATTCCCCACATACATCTACTTATAACATGTGAGGGCAGCCCCTGGAAAAGTCCATTCAGGTACACCAGGTGGGACACCACCCAAGCACTACCAGCACGATTTGTACAATGTCTTTGGTCACTGGCTGTGCAAACGTTGCAATGGTTCATGCACCAGCATTGAAAAGTTCCAGTCGCTCCCATGCAATCAACAGTATATCGCCAAGTTTGCAGAGGTTGAAGCTCATCATTCATAACATTTCATTTTAGAACATGCATGTTTATATTTCCAAAGTTATCTAGTTTGTATTTCCCAAATCCTTGCTGGGTCTTGCCAGCCCTGCTCTAGCACTGCATAAGGAAAAGCTGAAGAAGATCCAAGCCCAAATGCAAATCCTCATGGAACTTCAGGCTGAGAAGGCAAAGCGTGAGGCAGCTGCGACAGCAGTCCTTGATGCAGAGATTGCATCTTTGCCGTCTCTACCTTCTGCATGTTTTTGGCCTGGGCTTGGCAACATTCTGGCGGTCACCAACTTATATTATTATGGGGTGCATTATGTTAATTAAGTGTATGACTATATGTAATTATAATATATATATAGCCCCATGTATATGTACTATAGCCCCATCTATTTGCCTTCTTTTGGAAACAGCTTATTTTAACCAGTGACAGGCCTTGACACTGACGAGACCCAACCCATGGAGCCTAGTCCCACACAAGTGGACGCCATTGTTAAGACTCTTGCAGGGCCCATGGACCCTGCTTGCAAGCGACTTGACTTTGAGGCTGCTCCTCCTTCTGATCATCGTGATGGCACCAAGACTGACCACGTCATGAACACTGAGGGGACCATTGACAACAAGAAGTACACAGATTGTGGTGACCATGGTGAACTCGCGATTGACCTTGACGAGGAGGACGAAGATAAGGAGGCGACGGTTCATGACAAGAAGGATGGAAATGCAAACCATGTGACAACAGAGACACATTGCCCTGGTAAAGACTTTGTACCAGCTCCTCTACCAGACAAACCTGCTTGTTTGACCAAGTCTTCGGTGGCCCCCATCAGTCCCCAACAGCAGATGCAAGCCGTCAAACCCAGTGGAAAGAAGGACTGCACTGAGACTGATGAGGAAGAAGATCGTCAGATCAAGAAGAAGGAAGAGAGAAAAGCAAAAGCCAAGAGCCGGGCAACTGCCAGGACAGCTGCCAAAAAGAAAGCGAAAGCCAAGGCTTCCAAAACCAAGCCTTCCGTTGACTCCAGCGATAGTGAGGAGATTGCGACAAAAGTGACCAGGAAATCCAAACGGGGAGATTGTGCAGGAGATCACCCTACCAGCAAGTCGACCAAGAAAGCCAAGACCAAGGTGGACACCATTCCTGAGACCACAAAGGACAAGACAAAGAGTGCCAAGGTCAGATCAAAGACCACCCCAAAGGAGAAGGCAGTTGTGACCAAAAGCAACCGCAAAAAGAACCTGCCCAAAGTGGAGACTGAGGGTGAGGGTGATGATGTTGTGGTTTCCAAGTCCCGGAAGAGACGTGCAGCAGCATCAGTGGAGGACGCAGCAACTGCTTCTTCGTGTGTGGCTGCACCAGTGCCTGCAAAGAAGGGCCCCAGCACCAAGAAGAAGGACAAGACGGAGAAGAAGGACAAGACGGACAAGAAGCATGGCAGAAAGTGCGGCAATGGTGGTGATGATCCCAATGACCCGAACCCCAATGATGATGACTCGAATGATCCTCAGAAACTGCGCAAAGCACGATTGAGCAGGAAGAGCGCGGCCTACCATCGAGCCAAGAAACATGCCTTGGACCAAGGCTACAGCACGGAGCAGGCTGTTCAGAAGGCCAAAGAAGTGACCAGGTGTTTTTCAGGACAATTTTCTTTTGTCCCTGGATTACCCCCGTCCAAACTTTTGCAGGTCGGTAAACCATCCAAAGCAACAGAGCCAAAACAAACAACAGGGATACTTTTTACGTAATATATATATATGTTATATATATATATAAATATTATATTAGTAATATATTTATATATATATATATATTGATCCTCTCTATAGTAAAAAATGGGGCATTTTATTGGATAAGTGTTGTTAAATTTACTTGCACAACCAAGGCCTATGCAGAAACCAATTGATCGATGGTTTGCCAGTTTAGCAAGGGTGCTGTTGGTGGATGGAAGATCACCATGGCGCAGTGGTGTCCACACGGATCTTCTTTTGGCATTAGCTTGGGCTTAGGGGTGCATGCAAAGCATGCAGCGTACATATAGATTTAGAAATCCTAGCCATGACCGTGGCTGGGCTTCCCAAGGGAATTCTTGGGATAATCCTTAAGTTGGGTGGAGTGGAATTGCCAAGTAGAAATATTTTAGGCCCTGCACTGGGGTTAGAATGAAACCTGGATGGATCTTCCCCAAAAAAAATCAACATAATGTCCAGTGACAAACATAAGGTGTCCAATGACCAAAATAATATCATATTTTGAATATCAACCACTGTGAGCCCAAAACCTTTTCCTCATGCACCCCCTGGGTCCTTTGGGCCCACTGCCAGCACTGTGCTTCCAACTGAGCTTGCAGGCGGTCTTCGAACTTTGGACTCCATTCGTTGAGATGGAGAGATGGGCCTGTCGGGCAGCTTCATTTGGCTGGGGTGGCCTGTTTATGGGGCATGGGTCAGTATAGTTGCCCATTTGTGCACGTGAGATGTTTCAATTTTGTTGGGGCTGTCTTAATATTGGAGACCATTTAGGGGCCTGAAAGAATTATATTTATGTGGTCACCAATATTGAGACACCCATGGATTGCATATATGTAGCTTTTCTTTTCAAAGCTCACCGTGTTCCACGAAATAGTGGTGGTGGCCATGCCGACTAAGCGATGGGAGTCTCTGATTCCAAATTTGATCCAACTTCAGGCGCCTAAGGCCTGGTTGATGTACATCGTGTGTTGTGTTTTTATATGCATACCATGGTACCTATAAATGAACACATATTTGACTGCTGTCACAAGGTGCTGATAGGATGTGTTCAACCCTCAGCCCAATCTACAGAATGGACATGTTTGCACATCAAATTTCTTTGGGAACCATTTGAACTGCATGATTCTTAGGTCATACTCCTTATGTTCACCGAGGGTGCCGACATGGCTATGCAAACCCAAATGTTTGAATGCTTCTCTGGACAAGGGCATGTTTCAGCTGTCTTCAAGCGAGCTGGCGTGTCTACTGTGAGTTTTGATAGAGAACTCCATCCAGGTAAACGCACAATGGATTTTCTGAGTGAAGGAGGTTTTGCGTCCAAACCTCATTTTTGATTTGACACTTTAATTATCCTCAATGCATGGTCCATGTTGTCCCGGCCCGGCCTTGAGGTTGTCCCTTCTTTGTGTGATGCGACAGTGCCCGGGAGCTTTCAACTTAGTGGCGCCAGATTGCGGATCATGGAGTTTGGTTTCGAGGGGCACATCCCTACGAACAGCTATGAACCCTGTTGGAAGGGAAGCCCTGAAATTTGTCTCCTGTGGAAATGGTACCATATCAAGGCCAGCTTAACCCAATTTTCTATGTTATATAATTTTGATGGGGTTGCAAGATGATCCCAAACTCCTCTAACCCATGTCCCTGCAGGGTGGTTTGCCTACTACTTCTTATGGTGGCGGTCCACGCCATTTGGGTATTGGAACAGCCCCGTGGGTCAGAACAGGTTTTACCACGGCATGCCAGATTTGAATGGCTTTGCAACCACATCTTGTATGTTCTTCAACTGCAACTTCAAAGGGTTATATCGCATGCGAATTCTTAAACAATGAATTTCAATGGTGTTTCATTAGAATCCGGCCCCTTTGCGCCCAAGGTTTGGAAGTCGCCATGTTGGATGGCACACTTTGGACAGAATTGTCCAAAACCATCAATTTTCTGGGGAAATTGCAAGCACATGATCCAGTCTATGGTGGGGGCTGGCCTGTTGATGAACTGGGGCGTAAGATGGATATAGAATTTATAATTATATTTCACTATTGCTTGCCAGGACCAAGGCACCCTTACAAAGGCTCAAAAAGAGAAGCTAGGGCTTCAAACTGTTCGCCGGGAACCCAAAGGATTTTGAACTACATTTCTATCAAACAGTAGCGTTGTCGCCTAGGCAAATATGAAGATTCCAATGGGAAGAAGAGATTTGTGGGGAGCAAATCAGGGTTGAAGCAAAGTGGGTGGTGGCCTTATTTTTGGATTCTCCCAAACAGAAAATGGAAGGCATTATTGGATGTTTTTTTGCTTATATATACAAATTTAATAACCCTTCTAAGTCCTATTATCCTGAAGAAAAAAAACATTCCATAATGCCTTCCAAATCCCAATATATATAAATTATACCTATCCCACCGGTCTGGCCCAGGGTATATACGGAACACCTTGGCTATCACTTCCTGAACACTTGGCAGAAAGTGAAGGATCTCCCAAGGGAATGCCTTCGACAGAAAGCAACGGTGAATACAACTTTGACCGACCGAGAATTGTTTGAGCAATACCCGATGGGGGACCATTGGCCTGAAGCGGAGTTAATACAAGTATTTGCATATCTGTATAGAAACTCCAGACTCAAAATCCCTGACAGCTGGCAAGATACCCTTTCCAACTTCTATTTGGAGGTGTCGGATATAGTTTTCCCCTCAGATACCCAGTTTGTATCATGCATCGGTCCCAAAAGCTGGTGGTGACTAAAGATTGGGGTCCTGACCAGGTCTTGGCTGATGATCCTCACCGAGAACAATTGAGGGCTGCCTATGGTTGGAATGATGCCCAGTCTCAGTCTTCCTAGTCAAACCTGTGGAAACCATTCGTGATATGTATACACGGTGGGAATTTGACGTAATTTATGCAACAATTCGTTGAAATTTGAGCAGAAATCGTACCCAACTCGTGCGCAAAACGGGCGCAAAAACATGTCAAACGGGCGCAAAAACCGTCAAACGGGCGCAAACCCAGATTTCTGCTCATGGAGGTTTTTCACTGCATTTAGATTTTCGAACATTTTCCGACCATCTTGAACTAAATCCCTTAAGATTTGGATCAAAATCGAAGTTGGTTGGCATGGCTAGTACAGAGCCTGATAGACTCCGTTCCTGTACAACTTTGACTACTGGAATCCGGATGATTGATGGTCAGCTTGGAGGGCTAGATACGTCGAAGCTGGATGAGCAAATCAGAGTTGCCAGAATGCAATTTTACCATGACTCCACAAATCAAATTGTCGTTTCTTTTCCCACTATTTTGAAAGACTTCTCCCCTGTTGTTTCCTGCTGCCGTGCTTGAGGCTGCCACGGAAAAGTTGCAGTCCATGCAAATGGAGATGGGCCTTACGTCAGGTATGGACCCTCAGGGTTCAGTTGGAGGACTGTGATAAATTCTACTGATATGCACCACGGGTTTTACTACACATTTAACTGAAGATCATAAAAAAAAACAGGGATATGTATTTATAAATTCATTACATATGCTAGCTATAGGTTATATATATATATATATTATAGAAAGGTGACTGTGACTAGGATGCAGGTGAGTGTAGGTGTAGGACATGACATGCAGCTATGCATGGTGCTGGTGTGCAGGACCTGTGCATGAGTCCCTGCAAGCTGGTCGGTTCATGCCTGGGAATGGGAACTTTCCCATTGGGAAAATTGGCGAGAAGGATTTGAAGTTATTCCGTACCCGTAGTGAGTTGCCGGAACCTGAAAACAAGCCTGGTGACACTAGGAAGCCTTCTGGGCCTGTGAATGATGAGGTAGGGGACACTCTTCGGGATGAGTCACCAGCTACAACCGTTCCAGGCCATCCAGCAGGTGGCAAAAGTATGCCTCCGCCACCCCCACCAATGTCTACCAGGTCCAGTCCACCATCCCCTGTTTCGAGCTTGAGATCTATGGGCACTTCTAGTAGCGATGTGAAGTCCAAGAATTCTACGAAGTATGACAAGTACAAGGATGGCAGCTACTGGAAGAGACTAAATAGCACCAAGAATATACTATGTTTCATCCAATATGACTATGCTTTATCCAATGGATCGGATTAATTAAGTTTGCAATCCTAGGATGCGCCGCTATTTCCGACCTGACCATGGAGAACCCCAATGTAGCAAGGAGGCTTTGGACATGTACAAGGATCCAGCCAAAAGAGACATGTTTGCATGCTTCATGCAGTGTATCTACGATATGACCCCCAAACAAATACTGCTATATAAATAACCTGGCAATTATGGAAGTAGGCATCTACTACTGCTTGTATGCCACTTTGATCTTTTTGGTGCAATGCATGTATCATATGTCCAACCTTTGGGTTCCATTTGCATTAAGGAGAGAAACTTCGAGAGATGTTCTTGAAATGCGGGAGTTTCGGGAAGCTTGAGCTAGAGGTTGCCAAGATGAACCGGCAAACGGCAGCTAACACCTTGATGGGAGGTTGGCATAATGAGGTGTCCCTGAGAGAGATTAAGAAATGGGACGCGTAACCTAGCTGCATGTAATCTACTCAAATTCATGCAAAACATGTCTAATAGCTTCATTTCGCTCATACAGATTCCTGACAACCTAAGGGACATGATAGCTCACTCGAAAGAGTGGGCGCGAAGTCGTGGTCTTCTGCAGAAGAATGAAGTTCATGGAAAAGAGGAATGGAAGATCCCAACTGACCGGGAGTTCATGTTCAAGAATGAAACCGAACAAAGTTCTACAGCTCGTGGCTCCATGGAAGTGGAGGACTATTCAGATTTAACGATTTGTGAAAAACGTCAGCTCCAGTACTGGTTGATCATTTTTTAATGCGATAGTTGGATCTTCAGGACAGCGATGGCACTCTTTTTCTGAATGAAGTCACTGAAGAGTATGCTCTGCGGACTTTTGGCTAGTTTATATATTATGCATGGTGCATGCTATGCTTTTGTCGTCTCAAAGATGTTTTCAGAGTCTTTATCTAGAATGCTTTGGAGAGATGGTTATAGTTAAAAAAGGCTGAGCTACATAGATCCATATAGACGGTAAGAATCTTATTGTCTATTTGTGGCATCCACCACCTCCAAGGACTGGTACTTCAGGTGAGGAAACCAACCACGCCCAGACTGGTGCAGTCGGTGCTGCGGCCAATGCCAAGACATTGGCATTCCCTGTGCTTCAGACCAACCAGGATGTATACAGTACCTAGGTGAAATCTTTATTTTTAAGGTGCTGTTGCCATCATCTGCCATCTTTTCACTAATCTCAACCTCTCATCTCTTTGTGTTGCCTGAGGTCTCTTGGCAGTGTATATCGAGCTCTCTGGAAAGAAGGTTGATAAGACAACGGAACTTGAGGCACAACCCTCTTTTGCTCAACCTTTTTTTTGAAATCCTAGTACTATTTAATCCACCCACATGTTTTTTTCAGCCGACCCCTTCCCTTGGCAGGACAAGCTGAAGGCGATGAATCTTGACCGAGCCACTGAGTGTCTTGGCAAAGACCAACTTGGTGGCCTGCAGATTCAGCCAATGACGTTGCAATTCATAATAGCTTTACTTAATCAAGAGATTTATATCCTCACTTAGGATGGCAAAAGAACTGGAAACCAAGCGACTTGACATGGAGAATCTCTACAAGAAGCTCCTGCAGCACCAAATGGATACCATGTCAGCCGACACCCCCCCGTCCAGGACAGATCAATGCCCTGTCTTTGCCCTTTAGGTAGGAACCCATATAAATCCATCTAACACTATTTTTATTTGTGTTCAGGAGTGAGAAGAAAGCCTTGCTTGCCCTCTATGTTGACTGCACGAAAGTGGACACGGCTTTGAACCACCTGACCTCTCGGGCCAGGACTATACTGACTAGCATGTCACAATGCGCATGTACATTCGTTTGGCAATCAACATTCTGCAACTTGTGTGAAAAACTCACATGTTCTAGGAGCATCAAGCCACCGAAGGCTGCCGATGCCAAATCAAAAGCTAGCAAGAAGGACAAGGACACAGGAAAGAGCAAAGACAAGTCCAAGGACACAAAGGAAAAGCACTCAAAGGAAAAGCACTCGAAACGTAAGACGCGCAAGACTGCCCCTGTGAAAGATGAGGAGGTAGAAGAGCCTAGGAAGTCCAAGAAGAAGAAAAGATCATGATGGTCTTTAGATTTAGCTATATAGCTGTTTTGACTTTTGACTTGAGCTTGCATGCGTCCAGTAGATGCACAAGCAACTGGGGTTTCGAACGTTGTGCAATGAGTGCACACAAACATGCCGCCTGGGGAAAAGAAAACTTCTTGCAAACATGCCAGAACTTTCAGTTCAATGCTTTGGTATGCTAGCTCAAAGAGGAAAAAAAAAACATGTTTTGTTACGGTTATGCCAGGTTCCTCTTTGCCATCCTCCAGCGCTTCTTACTTGGGAGGTGAACTTGGTTGTTGACTGTGTTTTGCACTGGGCTGACCTCCTCTTAAGTCCCAACATGTCCCAACTCTGTCCTCGCCTCCTGGAACAGGTGTTGCGC
Source organism: Cladocopium goreaui (assembly GCA_947184155.2). Taxonomy (NCBI): domain Eukaryota; class Dinophyceae; order Suessiales; family Symbiodiniaceae; genus Cladocopium; species Cladocopium goreaui. Next base: position 178,873 of record CAMXCT020000994.1, on the reverse strand, counting down.
AGCAACAAGAAGACCTGGACCTTGACAAGGAATTTGGTGAAGCATTAATTGGCGACTACTTTTCTGGGGTTTCTCAGGGTTGCATATATGCACATGTGTGTGTATGCATTCCTTTTACCAGTGGGAACACCTGAGACGTTTAGCATATCTTAAGGCTGAAACGGCTGAAAGAGTATGTCGACTTGCTAGTCTCTCTGCTAGACTTGGAAAAGGAAGAACCTAGGCTGAAATATAGCATGAATTTCTTGGAACTTCCTGGAGTTTAGTGGTTGGTCTTGATGCCTCTTTATCTACCATCCCTTACCCGAATTCTTAGGACAATTGGATTTGCTCAACAAGATTGCTTCTGCTGGCCGTTCGCAGACGAATGCCTGCCGCAACCTTCATTCCCTCATTCACAGGGCTGGTATCATCTTGCCCCTTCGAATTCACACCGTTGAGATTCCAGTGAGACGGAAAAAACCCAAGCTTCGCAAACAGTGGGTGCACTATCCGGTGATTCTTCCAAGGACATGGGTGAAGTACTTAGTGGAGCACCATAGCCGTTTGCTGCTTGGGGGTGCAACGTGACCGAGGTGTCCTCATGGAAGGGGGAATTGAAAAAGTTTTGGGACCTGTACTTGAAAGTTGACAAGGGGCATCCCATGAATGATGGTGGTCCTCCTCGGGAACAAACAATACCTCTATATATTCATGGAGATGAAGGTCGAGGAAAACGCTTTTCGCCCATGATGGTGGAGTGCATCCAACCGGCTATTAGCTTTAGAGGTCCCAACTTCAAGAACTCGTCTGGGTATCCCATCAGCTTATGGTAAACTTTTTGGCCAAGTTTTATTTAAAAAGTTGTCATTTCATGTGTTTCCCAGCTTTGAGGATCCAAATTCTAAAAACCATCATGGTAGCTAATCACATCCAAAAATATAAATCATTGGTACCCATCCCGATTGATTTGAAATGGCTAGCCCAGGCACTCGATGTGCACCCGCTTCCTCTATGCAGTGCTACCATCAGAACTCTATTGGGGAGACCAAACCCTGAGATACTTGAACCAATTCTTTGCTGACGACCTGTTGAAGCTGTATGAGGAAGGGATCCAAGTTTCTTGTTTGAAGTAGGGGCCCCAATCTTACATGATTTAATATATTCAGAATATTATCCTGCTCCATCCTGTTTCCCAGGTTGCCGGGCATCAGATCTATGCATGCGTGATTGGTGTCAAAGGCGATTGGCCTTACCTGCGGAAGGCGCGCGTGGTGGGATGTCCTTGGAACATGTTAGAAAGGCTGCCCACTATTCAGTCCAGAAATTAGTCCCCATCATCAGTTTCTCCCAGGCCCTAGCGTTGAACTGTGGCTACAACTGCAAGAGGCTTTGCCACCTATGTAGTGGTAATGTATCTTGACTACTGATTTGCTGGGTTTCTCAAACTCGGGGCCCCAAAAACTTGAATTATGCGGGTGTCAAATGAATTTGGGCCCCCCCAAAACTCAAGTGATCCTGGTGTCAAATCAGCCTGCTGTAACCCTTTTTTTGGGTCTCAACATTTTAGGACTTGACCAAACATTCTTTGATCTGAGGATTGGTTTGACATGCGGCCTGATGCACCATGGAAGTTGGAAACTCTAGAGGACTGCGACAGTCCGTACAAGCCTGGAGGTACGCCGTTCTTTGTGCTTCCAGGGTTGACCTCACCAGCCCGGGTGATGATCGATTCGGCACATACGTGGCATATAGGGAACCCTAACTAAAATTAGCTGAAATCATACTGATCAGATACAACCTTTTTGTCTCCTTGACTTAAACCATTGGATCTTAACTCAAATAATTAGTCAACCAACTAAGGATTGGGAAAGACTTTGTGGCATCAGCAATTGTGCTGTTGGCAAAGCTGAAATGTTTCCCTGGCAGATCTATTCCCTCCCGACTGCACAATGCATGGAAGATGTACATCCAGTGGTGTCACAAGAATGGGAAAAACACCAGCATCGAAGACTTTTCATTGAGGGAGTTCAAAATGAAATCGAATCGTTTTTTTAAGACTGCAAAATCCACTAGAAGATCGAAAACATTCTCTGTGTGCTGGTAGCCCCTTCTGTGCAAGGAACAATGCCTTTCCTACAGCTCATGGAGGCAAAGGTGCAGACACTGCCATCGTGAGTGGTTGGTTGGAGGATGTGATGGAGGGGATGGTAACTTGGTGAAACATCCAGCTCATCTGTTGGAAACAAGATGTCTTAAAGAATATCGAGGTCTAAAATCAAAAATCTAATGCCACTTAGGATTGTAGCAGAAGTTTGTTCTTGCTTCTCCAGTATGGTGTGCGCTGCAGCAATGCCTTGTACCGACTGCTGCATTGGCGTGGGTTGTGGCTGGAACCGCATGAGACTGGTTACGCTGCTGATGCATTCCTAGCGATGACAGAGCCCTGGCATGTTCACGCAGTGTCCATGTAAGTGTCAGCTGTTAGTCTTGTGTTAGTGATACTTGGGCTGACCAAGGAAACATATAGCGAACTTGCTTCACGGTGCCACCAAAAGAACCTCAACTTGTTCTACTTGAGGCCAAAACTTCACATGTCAGCCCATGAGGGGCTTCTAGGCTTGCATATACCTGGTCTTCAATGGGGCTGCTTGTTTTTATTTTTGACCAGTGGCTAGAAGTTTTTAAAAATGCAACATCCTAGTTGATGAGGCTGAAACTTGAGGAAGCGCATGACCTTCAAGTTCACGGAGTCAATCCGTTGAGTGCTGGTCTGAGTGATATGTTCAAAATCAAAGATCTGTCCATTTCCAGTTTGGGAATGCCTGCGTGTTGCTTGCACTAAGACTACAGCTGCTGGCAGGATGAGGATTTTGTTGGGCGGACTTGTAGAGTGGCAAGGTCTAGCGGGACACATGCTCTTAGTTGTGCTCTCAGGGCCACCCAAAAAATGTTGGGTGAGTACCGCAACCAGCTAATAAAGTTGGAAGGCATCAACAACTGGAGCTGAGGGTCAGGCTCAAAATGTTGATCTCGCTGTGGTGCATCATGAGCGCACATCAGGGTGTGAAGGGACATGGGTATATTGGGGGATTTTGTGGAACGGGCAAACTCGTGCAATCTCGGGCAGTTTTCCATGAAACGAGCAAGAATCCCAGAAACGAGCAGAAATCCAAAACGAGCAAGAATTTTAGCCCCTTTGAATCCCCAGGTATATATATAGATATAATATATATATATATATACCTGGCTGATTCTGTCTTCCAATCATCACTTGAAGCCTTTTCCAGAATGGTATCCTCAGAATTCCAAAGCACCAATCCAAACCTCGGGTTGATTCCTTTATCCTATTGGATCCTATTGGCTCATCAGCTATGAAATTTTCATCAGCCGCTGGGCGATCCAGGACGCCTCTGAAGAGCTAAATCCACTTCGTAGGCAATGGTCTCCAACCTCGTGACAGCTAAGCTGACACCTGGTGGAACTGGTGATCCAAGACTGCGCTTGGAAATTGGGGCTGATCCCAAGAAGTGAGGGAATGATTAGAGGTAATTCAAGTTAGTTGACACGTCACGTGTATCACATCTGAAATCATTCTCCACCCGAGGACTTCGACCCCGATCTGGGCGCAACTGGAGAAACCCGAGAAGAAAAACTACGTGGGAACTCATCCCCGCAGCAATCCCCGATTGTTTTGACGAAACATGTCGGCTGCATACTCCAATAGTCTCCCAAACATCCTATTTCAATGGGGAAATGATGCTCAACCATATGGAGCTTTGGATGATTTTGGGCATACCCGAGCACCCAACGACAGCGCGGCTTTTTCGATCCGACATGACTGAGCTGCTAAGCAGCACAGCAGCAACGCATCTTCCGTGCCATCAGGCATCGGAGGACTCCATATCCTGCCTCCTCTTTACTATAGCATACTATAGGGATTCAAAAGACATAAAGAAAAGTCTGCCCAAGAACTCAACTTTGCTGAATGAGGGAAATAATGTGTATTGCATATTTTGAAACATTCAGACTTCATTTGCAGCTTCGAGAACAGTGTTAAATTTCAATTGACAATGGTGTTTCTGTTTCTGGCACAGTGGATATCAGCCCCTATGACCAAGTCAAATTGGATCAACGAAACCAACCGCAGGAAATCACATAGATTCGTTCTATTTTCAGCGTGTTTTCATCAAAATTGATTGTTGCATCTTGCTTCACCTTAGCATTGAATTCAGAGCGCCAAATAGATTGGCCCTCAGCTCTCATATTTGGCCCTTGAGGCCCCTGGCAGCATGGGCTTGCAGAAGTGCGTGGGGCAATCATGAGCACAACTGACATGAATGGAGACGTCTCCAAAGTTGATTCCCGGATTCCCTTGGCTGTCAATTGAACATGGCCGTCAAATGCATCAATGATGGAGTTTTCCTTGTGTTCAGAGCTTGGATGGTCGTTGAGAGAACATGAGACTACATCCAGTGCAGGACTCTTTCAGCAGTCTCCAAGGACCACAATGACCATGTGACGGGGAACACCTGGTCAAGCACATATGGCCTCATTTGGTTTCACTTGAAGTCGAGGAGTTTGTGTATACATTTGGTGTGTACAAACTGTGTGTATTTGACATACTTTGCAAGCTGTTCCATGGAAATATATTAAATATATTGAAACATATGTCCAATATATATAATATATCTATATCTATATCTCTGCATCTATCTATCTATCTATCTATACGTATATACGTATATTAAAATGTTCGATATTTTACATATATTTTAAGCGTTTCTATATATTGAAATTGTATGAAGCTCCGACTTTTCCCTCTTGGCTCATCGCCTCCAAGCAGAACTTCACCACCAGCTGCCACCCCAGGCACCCCAAAGGCTCGTCAAACCGCCACACACCGGGGTCTCCACGTGCTGGTGCGGAGCATTTAAAAAGACCTTGATGGTGGAGAGGGTTAGGTAAGCTTAAGATATGTTAACTAAATCTAGTTAAAAATTAAAATATGTTAATTAAGAATATCAATATATATATATATAGGTAGCAGTCAAGTCATGGCAACATATATGGAATGGTTCGAAACTTTGGATCTCTGAAGTCTACACGAGCATCTCTTGCATGCGCTGCCTCGTCACTGCTGCCATTGTCCGACTTGACATCATCATGGCCGTTGTACGGCAAAGTTGGAAGCTTCCTGGGTTGAACGGAAGCAGCTGAGCGCCATCCGCCCATCAATGCAACAACTCATTAATGTGGCAAACCCGATGGTAATCCCAAGTGGGTATGATTGACAGCAACCCTCAAAAGTCTTGGCTATGCGTCTTACCACAGAAATTGAGTGCCAGACATGACATACAGTGGCTTCTCATTACTGATGGAGCTTTCAGAAGGTTCCCCTTTTCGGAGCTTCATGAGACTGGAAAAGTCCTGGAGAGTGAAGTGAATCGCTGGATTGGGTTCAGGGAAAAAATGGCAGAAACTTACAGCTGAACCATTGGTTTTGCACATGTCTTTCTTTTGCTACAAACAAGTGGGTTGCCAGAAAAGTCCTGATACTGTAGCAACAAAAAAAGGTGCCAAACAAAAAATGCTAAGCATCTTGCCGATTGCCATCAAAAGGGTATATCATGGCATATCCACAAAAAAAACAACAGTTCACACCTGCATGAACTTTCATGTTGCATTGAGTATCCCTGGCACGTTCCTGCGATACTTGATTTGGCCCATGATGTGGCCACAGCTCAGGCATAGTCATCGTCTGCCTCAGCAGTAACAATTTCCAATTTGCATTCCTACACATCTTGGGGACGTGCCGAAAGTGAGTGTGAAGAGTGGCCCTGACCTTTGAAATCCAACGTCCGCCAGGCTTTCAGAGATGCATTGGGACAAGGTGCGTTTTTGGGAAGCGCAAGACCTACATACTTCAGTCCCCAGCATCATTGAGGTGCACGTGAACCAACTAAACATCAACACCCAAAATAAATTCAACATGAACCCCCAAAGCCACCAATTTAATTTGGTGGTTCCATGTTCGTTTTCAGGAGGGTAGCCAGGAAGGTAGCTGGCACGTGAATTGTTCACCCCGAGGCCATGACTGCTTCAGGAGCGGAGAATTGTGCCCTGCTGAGTAATATCCGTCCTCCAAACGGCTGAGGGGACGTTGGCAAGTTGGGACAAGCTGGCAAACGGTTTGTTCAAAGTCAAACAAAAATAAGCCTTGCCTGACTCCCAAAAACGCTTGTAATAACTGATTCTTAATAGCGATGGGCCTTGCAGAAGAAAACAGCTGAAACCACCCTCTCCACTGCTGTACTGCAATCCGGGGAAACCAAGCATGGCAATGCGAGCGCCGAGCACGGTCCTCAAGGGACCTCCTTACTAGGAACAGAATGTACGCACTTTCCCCAACCACTGGCTCGTCAGGGGGCTGTCGTGATACTCTGTCGTCCTTGGATCGAAAATGCCAAGCAGCTGCAATAATGATAAGTCATGAATTGACTTAATTTATTATTAATTAACTGATTAACTGTGCCTCTTTTCGGCTCAGGTGGAATACCTCCAAAGTGGTGCGGTACCAGCCTCTCACTCAAAAAGGACTTAGAATGGGAGGAAGAGACAATTGTATACTATTATAACAATGTGAAGACATGTAGAGATCAGAATCCCAGTCCCATTCCCGCACACCGGTACCAAAATGATCTTGCAGCATAGCAAGCCATTCCTCCACCACGATTTCAAGCCCTGTCGCCAAGGGTCATTGAACCTATACCACATATCGCCAACACGGCAGGTAGCAGTGTAGTGTCCCATGCTGTAGCCCCCGGAGTGGTTTGCCACGCAAGCCACTGAGTACAGTGCGCCCTGCTGCTGCTTTGAGGAACAGAAACCTCGGAGTTCAAGCGATGAGTCACTAGGTATCACCGGGTACAATTTGCTTTGTGCGAGCTATCGAAGCATTGTATCGCGCATTGGCTGCGCCCTGGTGCTATGGGATGGTACCAGCTGATGCTATCAGCATCCAAAACTACACCCCACCACCCATGGCTGAAATCATGGGGGGCGGCGTTGTCGTGGATACACTACATTACACTACGCAAATTCAACACCATTTATAATATAGACCTGAGCAATGGGTCGTGAGCACTGTCCATTTCCAATACATTGAGGATACATAAAGATACATGAAAAGTATTGAAAACTCATCTTTCCATCTCTCAAAGCCCACAGTTTCTTAGCCACCTCAGCTGTTGCTGTTCCCATCTTTCGGGGTGTCGGTGTCAGGCTTGGACCTCCACCGTCGGACGGGCCGCTTGAAAGATCGGTGGTCAAATCGCAAGCTAATGGAGTGGTGATCTTCCGAAAGTAGCCCGAGCGCACATCAAACTCGAAACCTGAGGCCATCAACAACTAAGCCAGACATAGACACATCATGCCAAATCAAACATCCAAATGGTGTGATGCCTTCATGCTTTGGTTGAGAGGGGATTCTTCGGTCATGGTGATTTTCGTGAATCTCAGGGACCTATATCAAAATGCGAGAAAAAACCCAGCTGTTCCTACCATGATCCATCCTGGGTTTCCACAACATGGAATATGTATGAGTATGTCACTATCACTATCATATACTAGCATTATATCAGTGTTAGACATGGAATATATCGATATATCATGACATATCATACTGCATCACTTTTTTTTGGTAACGTGGAATAAGCCATGGACATCCGTGGACACATCGGACTCGTTCTGCCAGGCCACGCTTCAGGTGAATCACCAGTACCGGTGGCAGCTGCCAAATGTCGATCTTCTTTTTCGCATCGACTTTAGCCTTTTGCCCATCCAACGAAGCACAATGGAAAATCACCATTTTCTAGCTGGATAAATTTAATAAATCAACTATTTAACTATGGTCATGTTCAATAGTTATTTCTGGTAATGGCTGACATAGCTATTGAACATGGCCATAGTTAAATAGTTGATTTATCATCATTTATCCATTAAAAATGGTGATTTTCCATAGGTATGTCACGTCTGTTAGTTTACCGGAGGGTAATTCAACAACACCCAAGGGAAAAAACAAGGTTTTGGGGTTGCATTTCTGCTGTGCAACCTGGTCCTACCCCGCGATGCAGGCACCTTGCACTTCTCGCACTTCCACTTTTCATCGTCCGAGAGCACCTCCTCCTGTACAGTGACAACCCCTTTGTGAAACAGGATCACCAAAAGAACACATCACATATATATAATTATATATATAATAACATATAAAAATAAAATATGTATATATATATATATATATGTTGCAAGTCATCACCAGTCCGTCATCCCAAATCTTCGCTCCTTGGTGTATTCCCGCATGGCATCCGAAACGCTGCACATCTCCTGCTTCACCTCGGTGCACGGCCGTGCACTGCCTACTGAGCCCACTGAGCTCCCCCCAAAAAATGGGGATGTCCAACAAAGAATTGAAATGTGAGACATCAATAGTGATCTATTATCCAACAAACTATAATAATAATAGAAACTATTTTCAGGATAACCCCCAGAAACTATAATAGATCTATAATGGTAGATAATATCCAGTGATGGTCATATAACATACATACGTGTATATATATATATATATTTAACGATCAAATATACTGGTTGGTGGTTGAGCCCCACCCCTCTGAAAAATGATGGAGTGAAAGTCAGTTGGGATGATGACATTCCCAACTGAATGGAAAGTCATAGGACATGCTCCAAACCACCAACCAGTAATGGATGTGAAACATAAACAAAGATTGGGCACCAAAAAGGTTGAACACTTGCCATTGGATCCATTGGTTAGAAACTTTGGCTGACTGAAAAACTATCTGAAAACCGTGAATTTTTACGGAGCCAAACGGAGCCAACAAACGATGGTCCGATGGACAGCCACACTTCTGGGATGCTCCGCTCCTTCAGAACGTGAACCCAATATCATACATTGCATTCTCTCGACTGATCAAGAAATAGAGGGTAAGCCCAGTAAGCCCAATGCCATTGCTGAGCATTTCTGAGTCTGTTCGCTCGTTGAGTTTCGGGTGGTTCTCTGGTGTCCTGCAACATCTACCAAGGTGCCGGTAAAGAGAGGTACATGAACGGCTCAAATTTCCTGCGACCGATCGATCAAATATGATCAGATCAACAGCTTGTTCAAAGGGATTCAGAAATTAATTCATGCGTGCATTGACCATTCTTTGATGTGTCATTGATACATGGTTGATGGATGTTGATGGTATGTTGATGTTTCATGATGGTTCATCATTTTTGATGAGAACACCAAAAAACACCAAACCATCCCTAAGCACCAGGCTTCCAAGCAGACTTGAGCCATCCTCAAAGGATCTAAGTTCCATCTCCATACACTGCTTGATGGCTATTCCACAGGCTAGAATCACTTTCCATGTGACACACCTGGATAAGGCGAAACCTTATGACACCTTGGCATGCCCGTCATGGCACAACGATGCACAAGGGCTCCCCATGGCTCCGCCACCTGGATTTATGGCCACAGCGCAAGCAGCACAGCGAGGATCGCAATTGGCCTTGCATTAGATCCACCAGAAACGACTTGGAGCGTTCCAGGTAGCGCATCCAAGCCAGGGCAGCCGCCTGGATCAAAGGTCCAAGATGAAGCCATTGTTGAATCTATTTAGAACATGGTTTGACATACATGAGATATCATGAGATATCATGAGATATCGACACTTAGTCTGATTTACAATGATCTATAGCTGGCAAATTCTTCCTCTACAAAATACGAACAATTACCCTGTTTGAACTGTCACTCAAACTCCCTTGGACGCCAAGGCACAAATTCTTCGGAACGGCCTTGGCAGCTCTTCTCATCCGCTTCTTCGTCGGCTTCCGTCCGCGGCGGCAACTGCTCCGAAACGCGGCTCAAGTCCTTTGACAGCAAGTAAAGAAAACACCAGCTCCATGAATGTCCTCTTGTAGTCCAATAAAAATCCTTATAGATCTATGGACTATAAAAATATCCATATATCGTATTCATCGTATTCATCAGTAATATGTGAGCTTGACATTTGCTGCTTTCTGCTCTTGCCAAGATGGTGCAGAGATAGGCACCGTCCAAGTCTGAGCTGCCAACCTCGTGCAAGCCGTCTAAGCAAAAGGCCAGAAACTCCTGGCATCCAAGCTCCGCAGGTCATGGGCTGTCATGGGAGCAAGGCAGGCAGAGATAATTGGTACTGGTTGGGAAATGAGCACCCTGGTAATCAAAATTGGCAATGGAAAATACTAATATATATATATATATTTATTCATTGATTTAATTGTATTTAAAAATGATTTCCTATTGAAGTAGATTAAATCACCCATTCGTAGAGGGTTTCCCATTCAGCCATGTTTGACGACACCGGCTATCTTCAAGTCCCGTCCTGGACGTCCTGTTGCTGATAGCCCTGGAACAAGTGCGGGGCGATCGTGGCCAAGCGCCGTTTGATTTCGCTGGGGTTCCTGGTTTCGCGTCGTCAGCATTGAGAATTGGAATCAATCATCCCATGAAGGTGGAGAAAAACATGAACAACGATTCACAGTCACATCGTATAAATTCCATCCTTATTACCCTATTTATTTTCCCAATTTTATATATTTCCCTATGTGTTTCCCCTTTTATTCGCCTATTTCAAATTTCTTTCCGTATCTATTTCCCAATGTAATTCTATGTGTAATTTCCTGTATTTCCCTATGTATGTCTCTATTTATTTGCATATTCATTTCCCTCTGTATTTCCTTGTGTATTTCCCTATTCCCCTATTTATTTCCCTATTTATTTCCTTATGTATTTCCCTATTTTCCATTATCTATTTCCCTATGTATTTCCCTGTTTCCTTATATATTTCCTTATGTATTTCCCTACGTATTCCCCTATGTATTCACCTATTGATTCCACTATTTATGTATGTCCCTTCAAATTTCCCCATTTATGTACATATTTGTTGTCCCATTTTTCTTTCTTTCTCTCTCTCTCTTATTATCCCATTTCTCTATCTATTTTACTGTTTATTCCTGAATTTATTTATTTATTATTTATTCGCCTATTTACTTCATTTTTTTGTTTTATTTATTCATCTATTCATTCCCTTATTCACCTATTTATTCCCATATGTATTTCCTTTTTTATTTGCCTATTTATCAGCCTATTTTTAATTTCACTATTTGTTCCTTAATTGATTAATTTATCTATTTATTCCCGTCAAGGATGTTGCCGTCAAAAAGCGTTAACACCATTCAAATCAGTGCAAATCCAATAGGCACAGCCACAATTGCTACAACCTGGAGAGTTTCTTCCAACGGTATGACAACACCGAAAAATCGCTACGACCTGCGCCTAAGGCTTTAAGATCCCACGAAAATGGTGCTGAGGCAGCGAAGTATCTGTGCTGGCCGCTCGCTTTGCCACAGGACCTGACGTTAGCCACTGGTAATCTGCCCTAGTAGTGGGATTTCCCGTTTATTATGATATGTGAATGAATATATGTACAATTAACTGTATACATTAAAATTAGAGATTTCAGATGTAACTATCATTTGTTGTTCAAGTATATGCATCACTGATGATGTTCCTTGAAAAACAACATATTGTCGTGAATGATTACCGGAAGATCTCTTTCTCCATCGCCCTCTCTGACAGTTGCCGGAAGATATCAGCAGCATTTTTTCATGGGGCATGGGCAGAAAGTGGCAGAAAGTCTTACCATCGCAATCGCAACTGGGCAATGAAACCACCTGATAATCCTCGTCTTTCACCACCTTCTGAGTCTATTCCATGACAAATCTGATAAGTTGGTGAAGTAATGACTCATCACCATGATTCATTGGATCCTGATCACCCCCATAGATGTCATCGTCATGCCCATAGATTCCCTAATGTTGATGTGTCCTGCTATCCTGCTACCATGCCATTGCCTTTCTGGTCAAATCCTTATCTAAATGCATCATATACTGTTACTTGGGGAAATCCAGAAAGATTTGAAGGATACCCATATCCCATAAACAACTAGAAGCGCAATTTGTAAGGAAACAACTCTGAACCACACATTTTCAGGAAAGCACCTTCTGGAGCTCTGCAAAGGTTTCTGCCAACTGGCCTTTGGAACCCATCCGGTTGGTCGCGTTGATTTCCCCTGCCAGGCTGATCCAAGGCAACATGCCCCAGGGGATCGGGATTCAAGGGACCCATCTGAGGTGGTCATGGGCCATGGGTTGTTTTTTTCATGGAGATTTCAAGGGCTCCATAGGGCTCCAGCTGTTCGTTGTCCAGAATGATTTGTGGTGACGTTTGGAGTCTGGAGGTTTGGATTTTGATGGCGAGATCTGGCGATTGGAGGCCAGACTGACAGAGCATCCAAGTTGGAATGAAGATCTACACATCAATCCCATAGGATCCATGTATGCTATATATGGTAACATTTACCATCAATATACCCCAAATGTTAGCATATATACCATAGATGGATCCTATGGCACTATGGGCATGTTAAATCTCTTCGGAGGACCCCAAAAACCAGTCGACATCTTAAAACTTTAGCAAGCAAAGAAGCGCAGAATTGGCGGGATCATCCATCCCGTAATTTAGATGTCAACCCCATACCAGGCATCAACAACAAACAACAACAAGTCTGAAGGTTCCGACTTAGTATAGTAAACATTAATAAATATATTACCCTCTGGTAAACTAACAGAGCTATTGAAAATGGCCATTTATAGTGGATTTTCCCATTAAACCTGGTGATTTTCCATAGCTATGTTAAATTACCAGAGGGTACATATCGCAAGCATATCAAATAGTTAACCAAACCACGACATGATCCCCGCCTTTGTATCTACCACTGAGAAAGAAGGCCGCGAATGGCTCGATGTGGCTGAGACATTGCCTCAGGTCGGATCGTCTCAGATTCGGTTGAAGTCTGGACGCTGGGAGATGGATTTCGGGGTCCACATGTCAGGAACGAAAGATCAATTGGGTCCCGTTTGCATATTGGAATCTAACAGAAATGATGTAATATCATGTAATATCCATATCGTACACACACACACATATGTATATATATATATACAATTATATACATATGTACGTATGTGATATGTACGTATGTGTTATACAATAATATATATATATATACACGTGAGGGTTGCACTGTATTGCAATGATCTTGCATCTTGGAGATGGCCCACCCAGGGGAATGACCTGGCCAAGCCCTTTATCAGCCCATCCAATCAGCGCAGCCAAAGAGGCAAGCCAGCATTCATGAAGCAGGTATTTCCAAGATTCTCCAGGCCCACCCTACCTGTCAGGATCTGTCATGACACTATCAAGGCTGATATCAAGGCTGAATAAGGCTGATCTTGGCACCTGCGGGCAACGTCCCTGATGAGAGTGCAGGTTTGACATCCCAATCATCATCAAAGTACGGAAACGAGCAACCCCCCCAAAACATCCCAACCAAACAGCCTTCTGCCCAACCAAACGATTTATCAAACTGCCAGCCAACCTGTGAAGGAACCCAAAACACTGCCATTCAGGACAGAAAGGAACCCAACCAAAAGAGACTGCAATGGGCAACAAGAAGAATCAACCAAACACACACACACAACCTGTCCAGATCAGCATCAAAACAATAGTCTCAACTAACATCAAGTCACCACAATCGACATCATAATTAACACCAGTACGACTCACGTGATATAAAAACCCATTATAAAGTCAAACAACATCAATGATATAACATCAACTAACATCAATCAAGTATACAGTGTCATATCAAGATACTGTAAATCAAGCATATATATATATATATACTTAGGATATAGTACCAGTATAATCCAACCATCCACCTACCTATAATCTTGATTATACTTTATATATATATAATCCAACCATCTAACGCAGCACCTGCTCGTCTGGCCGATCGGATGTTGCCCGGCTCATCCAGCTGCGGAGGAGAGGCCGCCTCCCCAGCAGTTGGAGATGAAGAACTGGGAAAACATAGGGAAAATCATCGATCAAAATGATTGACATATTATGATATATATATAGATATGATCATTATGGTTCAAATGGTGTCTATAACAATGGATCATAGAGAAAACATTGATCAAAATGGTTGACCTTCCCTATGCTATATGATCATATTGATCATTATATGATCATTATATATCATTATTATAATCTACTATTATTATCTATACTGTTAAATCTGTGTGAGTCTATATTCGCAACATTTTTTACTGGAGGATAGCTGTTTGGAACCAACTCTTGGGCGCTTCGCTACATGTTGCCAACTCCGCGGCTGGTTTGAACAAATCGCGTGAGCATTGGGCAAGGTTGGTCAAATTCCTGGATAGTGAACCAGTAGTCACAGGAAAACAGCGCGCTTTTGCAGCGAAGCGTGGCATATCCTACCAACATCTGTCGCAGCCAGAGCAAGGTCTCAAGTTCAGTCAGTCATCGAATTACTCTACAGGTCTTTGCAAACACTATGCTTGGACCAAATAAATCAGTCCCAGCTTGAAGATCTTCAAGATATTGAGTCAGCATGACTTAGCTATGGCCTGTGGCCATAGCACCCTCAATCCCAACTCAAAGCCACCAAAATCATCGCACTTGCCGTCAGCACTGGAGCAAATGGAGCAATCGCTGCATTGCTGACGATCATCTCAGTGGTGGAGGTGGTGCCACAGGGGTGCCGGGCATCGATCAAAAAATCAAACACCTTCTCAGCTGCCTGACTATCCATCTGGGCTGCATAGCTGTAGTCTGCAGTACTGGAAGGCCGTTGGAGCAAGTAGAAGCCCGTCTTGGCGCAGTAGCTAACTACTAGGCATGCCCGGGTGTGGAGGTGTGCCTCACTCCTCACATGCACCTTGTCAGGCGCCAGGCCAGCACCGCCGTTGTAGTTCTTCTGATCTACCACAAAGTTCTGATAACACAGGCCATCCATCAACACCCCGGTGACCTCGGCTTCAACTCCACTGCTGGCATCAAAGCTGCAGCCCTGGAAAGTGCTGGGTTTCAAGGCTCGGGCCTCAACACACTGGTAGTCATCGGTGCACATCTGCGTGGCGGATAGGCATGAGACGCTGTCAGGCCTGACCAAATTGTAGCCCAAATCCTCGATGGAGGTGGCCTGCATACAGCCATTGGCATCCTTCATCCCGATGACTTTCACCGTCCAGTTGTTGTCCAGTCCATGAGCCGCCCAAGCACCAAGCGGACCAAGGATACCAAGCGTCAAGGTCATGGCATACTTCAGCATGGTGGTGAAGCTGAAACTGAGGAAACCACTGCTGGATACTGGTGGCCTCTTGAGTGCGGTGGCTGCATGGTGCATGATCTGATCATTCATCCCAAGTCAACGCATGGGGAAACGGACAGTTCCCATCTCGTTGTTTAACATAGCCATGGAAAAACACCATGTTTAAAAAGTAAACCATCTATAAACGGGCCATTTTCCATGGCTATGTTAGTCACTGTTAGTCATAACCAGAGGGTACCTGAAACAGTTTGAAACCACCAGCCGCATCAACCAAGTTGGGCAACCAACTGCCATTGGCCATTGACATGGACTAAGTTGAGAAAATTCAGCACCCACGATCGGATCCACTAGGCGGATTCCCACGTGCACACATCTTTAACATTAAAATGCCAAACTCCACTGCCTATGCCATTCATAACATTTCATAACCACAAATTCGGGAAAATCTGAAGGTTTGAGTACCTCAGCTGCAGCTCTATCTGCTAAACATGCTGAATACGTTTGACCTCATGGTCGGGTTGAACACATAAGGCCGCGTTCAACCACCCTGCTTCGGCTGCCGACGAATTTTGCCTCGCTGTCACCGTCCGTCCAGGCTGCCGCTAGAAGCATGCGACCTGGAATGGCGACCTCGGACAGGCCAGGTGGTGCTAAAGCCCAAAAGCCCAAAAACGATGAGCCAACCAAAGTTCCACAAAATCAGCAACTGGGGCACAATTCCCTGGAGATCTCTGACTGACATGGCAAGGCTGCTGTGGCACCTGGGTGGTGAGGTAGGACATGGCTATGACATGGCTACCGCATCCAGGCTTCCGTTTGGAGTGTCAAAAGTATTCAAAAGTGTTTCAAAGTGTGCCAAAGTTAGGTGATTGCTGAGAAACTTGTGCTGTTCTCGGCCAGGTCTGCCAAGAAAACATCTGAAAAACTCAAAAACGTCGAAATTTCTGAGGTTCAAAACGCCATGCACATTAAAAACGTGCTGGTTTGTCACATGATTTCACTATATATCTCATTACGCGGAAATCCAACTCTTTGGCAAGGCGGTGCCAGCTTCAATTTGGCTGAGCTAAGCGAGCATGATGTGTGATGTCACAGTGAGGAGCCACATGGAAAAAAAAAGTTGGCTTCTGTGTTTCAATGGAGTACTGTGTCTGAACCAACAGAAGCAGCGGAAAAGAACTCTTGCAAACTACTGTATCATCTCTGGGCCACGTGTACATCCGATTACCACGTTTGCTGGCCATTGATTGTCTTCTGCCTCCAAAGTGGGGTCAAATTAACGCAGCTTAGCACTCGTTCCCTGGCCATAAAAACGGACCCATGGCCACAGCGCGACACTAGGTCAATTTGAATCTCATTGAGAAAACCAGCCATTTGGCTGGCAAAGGCGCAAAGTCACAAGTCTATGACTGTTGTGATGGCACTGTCCCCACTCATCACCATGTACGAAAGGAAACCATGGTCGACTCGCAACTCATGTTGAAATATGTTGAAATAACTAAGGCACAGACCGTTTCACCACATACTTCAAAGAATCATAACGCTGACGCAAGGCACCGCTATTGCGAAAGTCAAACCTCAACAGCACTGAGGTTGATCTGCAAGGTGATTCTCACTCTCAGCAAGGAGAAAGCCAATCGATATCAATTGAATACTTGAATCGTCATCAATTGATCATTTAGGCGATGACTCAGGATGCAAAAACAAAGAAAGATCACCAAACACTCGTCCGTTGATGCGAATCCCAATCGACAAATCGCACCGGGCGTTCCCTGCATATTCAGCCGCTTTCATCTCACTACTCTCAAGTCTGTTGGCAGCCAGCATGCAGTACATCCAGATACTGTACATGTGCTGGGCTTGACTTGGGAATGCGGATGCCGCAGGATGATTCCTATGGAATGCTTGGGTTAGGTTGGCTACCGGAGTTTTTTCCAGTGACTGGAGCCCAAGTCAATGCAATACGCTTCCCCAAAAAATCAAAAAAGCAAGACACCCAGATGGGTTGGTTCGCTACGGATTTCACTTTCTAGTTTCTGACCTCCATTTTAATTTTGTGACATATCTGAATAGAGCAGCCAAGGTCCCATTCCCAAGTCCTGTCCAGACCCACCGGATGCCCCTTCGGTGCCGGTTGTGCCCGCAAAAAACATCTGCTGCAGTCAAGGTGGTAGGGACCCCGAAATCTTGCAGAACCAGTGCCGTGTCATGAATAATTTTCATTAAATTTCACTGTATAACCCAGATGCTCCATGTATGGTATATTTACCTACATTTGGGTGATTTTTAGGGCAAATGTTGGTAAATATTCCATACATGGAGCATCTGGGTAATACTGTATAGACAAACAAACTTTTCACTGAACGACAGCACTCTACAGTTACTCCAGGATGAGACGACGAAGAAAACCTGTCCAGCTAGAATAGTAATCTCGCCCTTCATGGACAACCCTCCCACCACTGCCATCATGGGCACAAACCGCATCCAAACGGCGGTTAAAAAATGCAGCATCACCAGCTGAAAACGACCTCGACTTTTTTTTGCACAGTCAACAGCTGCGAGGCCGGCCAGGAGGGCTGCAGTTTTTCAGCACCGCATGACCACGTTTCAGGCAACAATTAGGCTTCTCGTCGGTTTGCTCAGAGTCATACCAAGTAAAGAAGTTCTGTCAAATTATATCACCCTTGTGCTGGGTAATTATGATAGTGGTGTGCACATGCTTGTTCATCATTGTTCATCAATTCTTGGACTGTAGAATTACAACCTAGGTATCATACCTATTTGTCTGCCAGACGGATCACGGGAATGGCATCAGCTTGCCAAATGTGTCCTTTCCTTCAAACCCAAATCAAAGGTATTCATCAATCCCGGCATGCGCAGCGAATCGGAGGGAGCCACAAATGCACAGCTCAACATGATCAATATTGACTTTTTGGCACTTTTTGGGGCCCAGGGTCACTACTACAGTAGCATCTGGATTGGGAAAAAGAAAGAAACTCAGCTCCGAATACGCTCGCATGCAGAAGTGAAGCTACACAGCTGAATGTTCAGCACCTCAAAAGTGAGCTGAAACACGTTCAACCTCTGAATCGATCTCGCTCTTTCCGTGGGAGGCATGATTTGCCGCAGGACTACCCGGTCCTTGGACACCGGTCTGGTCCTTACCAACTTCCCCCGATCAATTGATATCGATATCTGCACCCGATCTGGACATGGGTGAGATGGTTTTGAAATCAAGGCTTGAATCACACTTTCAAGTCACGGTACACTCTGAAACGATGGAATGTTTGCAAAGGACTCGATTCTGCTGTATCTGCCACTTAAAGATTCAACAGACTCAACAAACCATGAATTTTGACATCAAACAATGACTGCGATTTGATTTGTATCAAGTCCTTCAACGGCCGGGCCACGACGTGTCTAGCCGCGACCATGAAAATTCGGCATTTTATACATGGCGGAGGCCGTTAGCATCCGCCCTGCATGGGGGCAGGGACACCAATAGTTGGGTAAAGGGTCTTGAAACGAATTGCGCTATCAGGTTGGCAATTGGTTAGCAATCCCGTCAATAAAACCAAGAAGTGTCACTGTAGTGGAGAATCATTGACAGTTGCTGACGTGGATGGAGGACTTGTGATTGAGCGCTCTGGAGTTTGCAAATAGTATGCAGCTATATATCTGAAGGATCATTCCAGAATGTGATTTGCAGTCTGCTGAGAGTCTGTTGCCTAGAAGCTCACAAGCGGTTATAAATCTGCTTGCAAGAAAACTAGATTACAATGCCTGTGACTGGGGTTTCAACGAGAAAGTCAGGGTTAGAACCGCAGCCTCAGTTTGTGAACAATCATGAGTTGCCACATTCTCTGATAGTTACACCATGCAATACATTTGGTGGGTTCCGGCTGATTCGTGGCGGCTGACTACTCACTACTCCTTGGTGCTTGGTGCCCCAGAGGCCCCCTCTTATTGGACAGGGATGGACACAGTCATCGAGCCTTACTGGCTGTGCACTGCGCTACATGCAAGCATGCAACAGAACAAGGAACAACAAGTGTGTCCAAGAACGGGACCCCCACGGATGGATTAAACTCAAATAGCTTCAACTACACCATGACAGGGCTGATTCCCGAAGTCCACTTTTTTGGACATACCATACCCAAACAGAAGCTGGTTGGTGGTTTCAATGTCCCTCCCTGAATCTGCACGACCTTCCCAGTCGAATAGGACATAGAAAGTCAGCATTTGAATCCACCAACCAGAAGTAGCAGCAACAACAACAAGAGAAACACCAACAGGAGCGCGATGCAAACTCTGCAACAGTTGGTCACAACCAAATGCATTTTTTTCCAGAGCTGCAGTGCTGCCCGATCTGCCCGACTCAGACTTCGAATTCAACTTGGCGTTTTCCGCCATCGTCCCCAGCATTAAAATTAGTACACACGGCACCGTGCTGTGTCGCGACGGTTTCACGCGCTCCTGGCCCACGCACTTTCGTGGCAAAAGTTTTGGAGCAGCTGCGGCTCAATGCACGAAAGCACTGCCGAGAGGGCCACCCCAAAAGGCCCCTGACATGCAGTCAATCATGACGACTCAGGATGTGAAACAGAAATCAGAATACAGAACCTCAGTGACAGACCCATAAAGTAACGCAGTGCGCCCAAATGTTGCTGAACACTTCTCTACGGACGCAAACGCATGCAATGAAAACAAAGGAACGCAACAGTAGTCCAACACGTGCACACCATGTGGCACTGGGGCAGGTCAACAAATCTGGGCTGGAAATGTGTCTGGTTCGTTGCTCAACTTGGAAACCACTTGATTGGTATTTCGCTATATCTCACCCAAATGCCACTCTTGTTTCCCAAATCTGGAATATCTTTAATGGATTTTAATGGTACGGGGCTTTCGATCTGACAAAAAAAACGCTTTTGAAACCTGTAAGAACTTGCTTGCCCGAAAACCTTGCAATGCGTAATTTGCTCAAAAACGATCAAATACTGAGCGAAATAGCTGCTTTCACATGCTTTCACCAGGTTTGCATTTTTTTTATTTTCCAAGTTTAATCTTCCAAACCCGTCCGAACTCCATCTTTATCGTTTTCTTTTTGGGATGCACGTTACTTCAGAGTTCCGAGCGTCCAAGTCCAAAGAGGTCGCCCGCTGTTTCAACGGTGACGCTGGCATCGGGCACTTGGTTGCGTCCACTGCCTGAGCCATATAGAGATTTGACCCTGAAAGATAGGGATTTAACCTGAGTTAACCATTAAAAAACATAAAGATTTAACTGATTTAAGCATGATGTAAGTGTCAAATTGAACTGTGCAAGAAAATTCAAGAAATAGTTTCCGGATTTTGCAGAAATGGCCAAATAAAGAAGCCAACGCACTTCAGAAAGGATGATGAATGATAACCAGCTGGAGCAAAAGCACGTGGAACGCCCCCCGTAAGGCCTGCCGGTGCCTCATGGGTCACATGATCGCACCCGAACCATACCACAAATGTTGCGCACGGCCCTGCGGTGATTGGAGGTCAATGAAGGGTTTTTGTAAAATTCCATCAAAAATCTCGTTGTTTTGGGTTTGATATATGAAAAATAGCTGGTAAATGGATGTTCATTCCCCTAAAAATGGTATTAATAGATATTGATCCATACCTATATGAAATTCTGGTAGGGAAAAAATCTCAAGAGCAATCAATTTGATGTATATTGTAATTTCTTGTAATTTGGGATCATGTGAAACCTCAGAAGCAGGGTAATCCTGTACTCATAGACATGCTTCAGCAATCATTGCCCCTGGTCCGATATCACAGGAAAGCGGAGCACCCCCCCACCAAACAAATGTCGTGTGCCATCTGTCGAGTTGAAGCTTTGGAGTGTATGCTTGGGCTGTAGGTATGGTGGGGTTTGGATGATTCTGGAGGTGTTTATTATCCATGAATTAACTAAATTTTTGAAATATCTAGAATAATCCTACCACACCTTGCTTGCCACGCCTGCAACTTGCTGTTTTCCTCGTCCGATTCGCTGAGGACGTCTGTGCTGGCTTCCGAAGTGGGCTTCGCCACGTGCGTCAGCATGCCCTGGCGCCGGGGTTGCGGGGGATGACCCGTGTGGATATTCGAATATCCTAACTCCTAACCTAACTATCATGCTGTCGGGAAACTCTTAGTAGCTCCTTGGCTCCCCGTTTGAAAAGGAATATGGATACCCATAGATCATCATAGATCCCATAGCACCCTCCCAACCACCGGATACATAATGTCGATGACTTGGATGCACAGGTGATATGCCACTGCCAAAGCCTGCCTCTGTTGTGAGGGTCTTCGGCACTCGGGGAAGTACTGCATTTACTGCCTCCAAAAAATAGACTCCCCAATGTCAACAACAAATGGGCCATGCTTATCATGGTTGGCATTACATTGAATACGGGGAGGCCAAGGGATGTCGGCCTCCAACTCAAGATGCCTCCAAATGCACAAATCCAGCTGCACTATTGTTGTCTGTGTTAATTAATGGGGGGGGAATAGTCGAAAGCGCAATCATCGCAATCCGGGTCCTATGCACAGCAAGGGCAGATCAGGCCTTGTCGTCAGCCAACCAAAAGTCTCTGGCAGGGTTGTACCTGGATTTCACATCGATATCGATCAGTGCGAGCAGAATTTCAAGTGTGAATTTGTGAATTCACAAATTTGGATTCGAAACTAAATGGATGCCCCAAGCCCATTCAAAATATTCAAGCACATGGTTCCCCTCCAACAGTGGCCCATCAACTGCGAACATATTTGAACCCTGCACTCTGCAGTCAAGCGACTCACTTGTGGTCCAATCAGCTTTGTCGTAGCCATCCCGCCTTGCCTGGAGAATCCAAGTCGGTCAGTGATCATAGTGACCCAACACACCAACAACACATAAAAATCATGGCCTCCTCGGCCAAGGGGAAGCTGTTGGTCGCCGGCATGTCTCCACTGATGAGTGTGGCACGAACGCCCCAACGACATCCTGGCCGCAACTGGCGATGGCGAAGGCTGTTGGAGCTTCTAGTGCTGCCATCCAACTGGCCCCAACAGACTGGTTGCCCAACAAGTCCCCACCGGGCCCCGTCCTGCAAAGTGGTTCAAGCAGCGGCACACACCTTCCTGACCCATGATCACCAGCACACACAAACCTCGAAAAGACGCGAGCATTTTCTGGCGCTGCTCTGTCACCACATGAGATGCATTGATATGCCGATATGCCGATATGCATTCAAACAAAGCATCAAGCTCTGAACATTCCCATAGGGCACTAAACACAGGGCAACAAAACCGTTGAACCAAGTGGAATCCCAACATCTCAAAGGGCACAGCCAACTTACATGTGACATCCTTCAACTTTTGCCACAACTGGAAACCTCATGTTCCATCTTGTTCCATCATTTTGCTGGTGCAAACAAGTGACCAATGCCCCGACCTTTCACTGTGCAATTGAGCACGTCATTCGCAAGGCCAGCCTCCCAACGGTGCTTCTGTTTCAACGGATTTTTCGCCCAGGGTCAGGGTCACCACCGGAAAAAAGGCGGGGGGCAGTTGGGTGACCTGGCAGTCAAAGTGATCTTTTTCAGGGTTTTGAGGGGAAACCAACTTGGGCAAGTTGAACGTCGCTTGAAGGTCCAAGCACTTTGTTTTGGTTGAGCCAACCAGGGGACAAACCACGACAGTCATGGGCAAGCCCTGCACCTCAAAATCAGATCAACACTTACTTAGACGTACTTGCTGATGAACTAATTGCTTTCCATGTCTGAAGCAAAACAAGATGGCCGTGAAACAAAATTCATCAAAAATCCACTGCAACCACTTTTCCACTCAGAATTGTGGACATTTCTGGACTGTGCATTACAAGTACCAGCTTCGGGTACCCGAAGGATCCCAAAGGGGCCCCAGCCTGCTCCAGGATCGCATCCACCTGAAAGGAAAGGGGGACTTGCGCCAGATCTGCGCCAGCCAAATTGGGTGCTTCTCAATGGATCTCCCAACGTTTGCGTCCGCACATTGAAGTTCATTCCGTATGATCTGGAAATTGTTGCACCAATTTAAGTTTCGTTCATGGTTGGTACGCGAAGCCGAGGTGATAGTGATTTAATGGTTTGACCCAAAAAAGAATCATTATATCAGCACGCTAAATTAATTATCCTATTGTCCCATGATTCTCCCATTATAATGACGATTTTTTTAATTAAGGCTTTCGGTGGGAAAACCCTGCCCAGAGTTCCACATGCAGCTTCCCAGGGCAAGATACGCAGGTCTTGTTCAGAAGCTCCATCGGGATGCCTTGTGGCTGAGGTTGCTACTCTGAAACTGCCATGGCCCAGAACACGTTCGAAGGAAAAAATGATCCAAAGTTGCATTAAAAAAATATCATATTTCCTTGAAATGATTTGTGGCCTATATATATATTTATCATATTTTTGGACATATCTGGTTACAAGTAATTAGTGAACATCCCAAGAAATAGCAGGGTGCTCACATGCTGCGGCTGCTGCATACTGGCAGGGCCCCACCTTGCAGCAAGATGGAGTAGGTGCCAGGAATTGCTTGAAAAGTGTCCATCCTGAGCACCGCTAGAAATTTTAATTCTGGTGTCTTCCGTCTCTTTTTCGGAAGAATGGATGCAACCAACATCATCATGGACTCTTGGAATCTCCGCCTCAAAAGAGTTTGACAGTGGAGTTTAGCTTGGACCAACCCCAAATACTGTAATTTTGAAATTCTTAAAAGGTGGTGATGGCAAGATTGGCCAACAAAAACGCAATCTTTTCCGCAACATGTATTTTTTATTCATATATTTTTTTTTTGACCTCCCAGATCCCAAGTTCAGGCATGTTCAGGCCGAGGGTCTCTGAGTTCTCATCCCCTTCCGCAATGCTGCTCATGATGCCATCTTCCTTCTTCCAACCAGGCCCACCTGGCCACCAGCCGCTGGCCGCCACTAGGCCGCGCCCATGAGCCACACCGGCCGGAGCGGCGCTCCAATCTGCCGGAGGCGAAGGTACCCCAGGCTCAACCCATTCGTTGTGCAGCTGCTCACTGCTTTCAATTATCGGGTCCACAGCGCTACCGTTTTCTTCAAAGACCATGGTCTCCCGATATGCGGCTGCATCACGCACGTCGTAGAACCTCAAGCACAAGGCCAACATGTTGTGTAGAGATGATCTGATCGTGCCATCTACATATACTAGGCATAGGCATAAACTATCATAAAACTATTGTCCGGTATCTTCTCTCTTTTTCTTTCTTCTTTTTTCCCTCTCTCTCTCTCTCTAGATTAAAGTTGTGTACTGTATTTGGATGTATTTGGTCCAAAAATTGGTTCAGCATGCTTTAAGATAAATCCCATAATCTCGGAATTTGCCCCACAAAACCGTAACATCATGTTCCCATCATGTTGCAGCCGAAATGATCCGAGGGGCACTAAGGTGTAGTAGTCCCTATCAGGATCATCAATGTACATTTCTGACAGGGAAATCTTATCAACGACGCTGGGATCGAGCGAAGTGGATCCTGCCAGGCACCATCCAATTTCAGAAACGACGTCAGAGATAGGGATGTGCTGCCACATCCGGAAAATTAGGGATTTGATTGGGGCCTCAATTGACCAGATTTCATCCGTTCAGCAGAATGGCCATCATCATCAACAACATCATCATCATCATGTTAATCTTCATGTTCATCTTCTAAATATTATATATCATAAGCCATACATCATATATCATATCTCTTGAAACATACATATTATTATACATATACATACACAATCTTATATCATACATCAATGCGCCACTTCCGGCCGCTTCAGTTTGGGTCTAAATCAAGCAGTCCAAAATCACAAATCATCACAGAACATAGTGACATAGGGTCGACATGCTGATCTAAATGGCGATCGGCCAAGACCCATCGGCCAAAATGGGAGTATCACAAACGCTGCACCCAAACGCTGCACCCAACACTGGCAGATCGGCCTGGCAATCGCACCCGGCCTCGAGACAAGGGGTGAAGCTGTTTTCATGTACCGAACCCAAGTGGGCTTAATGTGACCTCATCATTCCAGATTGGGATGGAACAGACATAACATGAAATAACCCAAAGAACCAGCCACAACCCGACGACTTTGGACACAAACTCAACAAAAATCCTCCGTCTAGCTTCTGCATCCTCACGCTAGCCAATGTGCATTATCTTATATTGGAGTATGCTCAGTTGAAACCCTGCAATTTTTGGCGCTTGCAATTTCGTTTTTTCCTCAGGGACTGGTGCATGTGTGGCTAGTGGTTTTGAAGGCTTCCTGTTGCAGTAGGAATCAATCCTGGCTCCTTACCTAGGTACCAAGCATGGTACCAGAATGTACACGCATGTACAAGCATGTTTTCCACTTGATACATATGTTGTGTATACATACACATCGCCGACCCCAGCCATCTGCAGGGGGAGCGCGCCCGAGGAAAAGTGGCGTTAAGCCCTGAGCATTAGGCAGTAGCTTGGCGTTAGATGCTTCCCGTTCAAGCTGCTTCCGGGCGCCCGTCGCATGGTTCCGGGCGCCGTCCCCATGCTTCCGGGCGCCTTCCGAAAGCTTTTCTATAGTGGCTTCAGACACAGATAGTGTAGTGGCTTCAGACAATAAGGTTTTCTAGCGGCTTCAGAAAGCAACGTTAGGCACTAGCCTTCCTCCAAATGCTTCCCGGCGCCCTTGCCGGAGGCTTTTGCACCATTCTGGTGCCTTTTGCACCAGTCTGAGCGCTTGCCAAGAAGTTTTCTAGTGGCTTCAGAAAGCAACGTTAGGCACTAGCCTTCCTCCAAATGCTTCCCGGCGCCCTTGCCGGAGGCTTTTGCACCCGCGCCCTTGCCGGAGGCTTTTGCACCATTCTGGAGCCTTTTGCACCATTCTGGAGCCTTTTGCACCAGTCTGGGCGCTTGCCAAGAAGTTTTCTAATGGCTTCAGAAAGCAACGTTAGGCACTAGCCTTCCTCCAAATGCTTCCCGGCGCCCTTGCCGGAGGCTTTTGCACCATTCTGGTGCCTTTTGCACCAGTCTGGGCGCTTGCCAAGAAGTTTTCTAGTGGCTTCAGAAAGCAACGTTAGGCACTAGCCTTCCTCCAAATGCTTCCCGGCGCCCTTGCCGGAGGCTTTTGCACCATTCTGGCGCCTTGTGCACCAGTCTGGGCGCTTGCCAAGAAGTTTTCTAGTGGCTTCAGAAAGCAACGTTAGGCACTAGCCTTCCTCCAAATGCTTCCCGGCGCCCTTGCCGGAGGCTTTTGCACCGCCTTTTGCACCAGTCTCGGCGCTTGCCAAGAAATTTTCTAGTGGCTTCAGAAAGCAAAATGCTTCCCGGCGCCCTTGCCGGAGGCTTTTGCACCATTCTGGTGCCTTTTGCGCCAGTCTGGGCGCTTGCCAAGAAGTTTTCTAGTGGCTTCAGAAAGCAACGTTAGGCACTAGCCTTCCTCCAAATGCTTCCCGGCGCCCTTGCCGGAGGCTTTTGCACCATTCTGGAGCCTTTTGCACCAGTCTGGGCGCTTGCCAAGAAGTTTTCAGTGTGGAGGCACCAGCCTTCCTCCAAATGCTTCCCGGCGCCCTTGCCGGAGGCTTTTGCACCAGTCTGGGCGCTTGCCAAGAAGTTTTCTAGCGGCTTCAGAAAGCAACGTTAGGCACCAGCCTTCCTCCAAATGCTTCCCGGCGCCCTTGCCGGAGGCTTTTGCACCATTCTGGGGCCTTTTGCACCAGTCTGGGCGCTTGCCAAGAAGTTTTCTAGTGGCTTCAGAAAGCAACGTTAGGCACTAGCCTTCCTCCAAATGCTTCCCGGCGCGCTTGCTGCCTTCCGGCTTCAGACAAAGAGGTTTTCTAGCGGCTTCAGAAAGCAACGTTAGGCACTAGCCTTCCTCCAAATGCTTCCCGGCGCCCTTGCCGGAGGCTTTTGCACCATTCTGATGCCTTTTGCACCAGTCTGGGCGCTTGCCAAAAAGTTTTCTAGTGGCTTCAGAAAGCAAAGTTAGGCACTAGCCTTCCTCCAAATGCTTCCCGGCGCCCTTGCCGGAGGCTTTTGCACCATTCTGGTGCCTTTTGCACCAGTCTGGGCGCTTGCCAAGAAGTTTTCTAGTGGCTTCAGAAAGCAACGTTAGGCACTAGCCTTCCTCCAAATGCTTCCCGGCGCGCTTGCCGGAGGCTTTTGCACCATTCTGGTGCCTTTTGCACCAGCCTGGGCGCTTGCCAAGAAATTTTCTAGTGGCTTCAGAAAGCAACGTTAGGCACTAGCCTTCCTCCAAATGCTTCCCGGCGCCCTTGCTGGAGGCTTTTGCACCATTCTGGAGCCTTTTGCACCAGTCTGGGCGCTTGCCAAGAAGTTTTCTAGTGGCTTCAGAAAGCAACGCTAGGTACTAGCCTCCAAATGCTTCCCGGCGCCCTTGCCGGAAGCTTTTGCACCATTCGCCTTTTGCACCAGTCTGGGCGCTTGCCAAGAAGTTTTCTAGTGGCTTCAGAAAGCAACGTTAGGCACTAGCCTTCCTCCAAATGCTTCCCGGCGCCCTTGCCGGAGGCTTTTGCACCATTCTGGCGCCTTTTGCACCTATCTGGGCGCTTGCCAAGAAGTTTTCTAGTGGCTTCAGAAAGCAACGTTAGGCACTAGCCTTCCTCCAAATGCTTCCCGGCGCCCTTGCCGGAGGCTTTTGCACCATTCTGGCGCCTTTTGCACCAGTCTGGGCGCTTGCCAAGAAGTTTTCTAGTGGCTTCAGAAAGCAACGTTAGGCACTAGCCTTCCTCCAAATGCTTCCCGGCGCCCTTGCCGGAGGCTTTTGCACCATTCTGGAGCCTTTTGCACCAGTCTGGGCGCTTTCCAAGAAATTTTCTAGTGGCTTCAGAAAGCAAAATGCTTCCCGGCGCCCTTGCCGGAGGCTTTTGCACCATTCGCCTTTTGCACCAGTCTGGGCGCTTGCCAAGAAGTTTTCTAGTGGCTTCAGAAAGCAACGTTAGGCACTAGCCTTCCTCCAAATGCTTCCCGGCGCCCTTGCCGGAGGCTTTTGCACCATTCTGGCGCCTTTTGCACCTATCTGGGCGCTTGCCAAGAAGTTTTCTAGTGGCTTCAGAAAGCAACGTTAGGCACTAGCCTTCCTCCAAATGCTTCCCGGCGCCCTTGCCCCGGAGGCTTTTGCACCATTCTGGCGCCTTTTGCACCAGTCTGGGCGCTTGCCAAGAAGTTTTCTAGTGGCTTCAGAAAGCAACGTTAAGCATCAGCTGCCTCCACATGCTCCGTGGCGCCCTTGCCGCAAGCTTTTGCACCATTCTGGCGGCTTTTGCACCAGTCTGGGCACTTTCCAAGCGGTTTTCTAGTGGCTTCAGACAGCAATGTTAGGCACTAGCCTGCCGTCAAATGCTCCCCGGCGCGCTTGCCGGAGGCTTTTGCGCCTGTCTGGGCGCTTTCCAAGGGGTTTTCTCGTGGCTTCAGAAAGCAACGTTAGGCACTAGCCTGCCTCCACATGCTCCGCGGCGCACTTGCCGGAGGCTTTTGCGCCTGTCTGGGCGCTTTCCAAGGGGTTTTCTCGTGGCTTCAGAAAGCAACGTTAGGCACTAGCCTGCCTCCACATGCTCCGTGGCGCCCTTGCCGGAGGCTTTTGCACCATTCTGGTGCCTTTTGCGCCAGTCTGGGCGCTTGCCAAGAAGTTTTCTAGTGGCTTCAGAAAGCAACGTTAGGCACTAGCCTTCCTCCAAATGCTCCGCGGCGTTGGTGGAGGCCTTTGCACCATTCTGGGCGCTTCCAAAGAGGTTTTCTAGTCGCTTCAGAAAGCAACGTTAGGCACTTGCCTGCCTTCAAATGCTCCGCGGCGCTGTTGCCTAAAAACAAGGTGGGGGGCCTAAAAAACAAGGGCCCTGTATACCGGCGCAGCGCTATCTGTGTAATAATAGGGCCAAACTACTTGTTTCAACCGTATTTTCCGGGCCTCATGCAACACAGCGGAAGCAGTATCTGGACAAGACTTTGGATGGACACTTGGACACCTAAACAACTGATAAGAAAGGAATTCTGCAATGATAAGTAGAAACCAAAAATGACGTGGGAAAATACGATGGCCAAGCATGTCCAGCCATCGTATTTTCCCATATCCTTTTTGGACACCAAGAATGCTCATTGCATAGGATACCTGAATTCAGGATACCTGAATCATATTCATAAAAAAAGGGTCGAACCAATTTGCTTTGATTCATTGCCGATCCTAGGCTCTCTTTAGGATGGTTTCTTTCGGTCAATTTATGATTTCTTTAGGGTTCATTTAGTGTTTCATGTAGGTGTTTCTTAGCAGCAATTCTTTAAGGTTTCTTTGGGTTTCACCTAGGGTCTTTAACATTTCATTTAGGATACAAACAGAAGAGAATAAAACAAAAGAATTAGGGTTTCATGTAGAGATTCTCTGGAGATATACATCTCTTAAGGATTTTATTTCGAGTTTCTTTTGGGTTTCTGTCGGGTTTCATGTAGGGTTTGATTTAGGGATTCTTTCATGTTTAATTTAGGGGTTAATTTAGGGTTTTGTGTAGGATTTCTTATCAGAAAATCTTGCCAAGGTTTTCAAACATTCATGTGGGTTTCTTGAAAGTTTCTTTAGAGTTTCATGTAGGATTTCGTTCATGAGGGTCAAAAAACACGAGGGGTTGCAAAAAAACAAGGTGGGGGATCAAAAAAAAACAGAGCCCGTATACTTTGAAAAAATATCATGCACCTGTGCGGCGCAACCATGCACCTGTGCGGCGCAACACTAGCTGTATAATAATAGGGCCAGAAATATCGTGTATATATATATCTATCTATCTATCTATCTAACTATTATACAGTTACTTAGATCCATGAACCCATAAAACCATAGGATCATAATATTAACATGCCCCCAAATGAAAAAAAAAACATTTATAAATGAAAATTCATTCCAACCTATCAAATATATTTCTTCCGGGGTCGGCGGCAGGGGGGCGGCAGCCCTTATATATATATATATATGAGTTATATATATAATATTATGTATATCTGTCAGTATATATCCATATATATATATATATTCATATATATTCATGAAATGAGTCTCACGCTCTGGATCATTCTGGATGTGCTCCAAGGTGCGGTTTCCGCAGGGAGCTACCAACCAGCAGTCCTTGATCGCTTCCACAGCCCTCTTTGCTGCCCGGATATCGAAGTATGCCTCACGTTACATGAGGTCCCAATTCATCTTCGCTCATCTTTCAGTGTACGAGCCCAGTATCAGGTCATCCTCATTCTGTTTTTCATAGAAAATTGGGGATTGAAGTTGGTTATCCTCAATTCCTAGCTATCCTTCCAACCTGATCCTCGATGACTTCATCAACCGGACAAGTTGGGCCTCCCATAGAGATCCCTGGGATCTCTGCCGAGCTGCGATCTCCAACAAACCCTCCTGGCTGTTCAACACATTTACTCCACCAACCTGATGGATGACGGATGGCCAGCCCAAAGGGAACAAAAACGCGTGGTCGCCAGCCTATTTCAGTCGTTTCTACCTGGTTATGCTACGTGAACTTGATTGCATTTATATTGCATATATATATATATATATATATATAAAATCCATATATATATATATATAATTATATATAATATTATATATAAGCATTTATGATTTACTTCTGCCTGTACGATACCTAGCAGACATTGAAGAAAGCAAACGAACAATAACAACATCTGCTGGCGGCTGAAGACAGATTAAGACAGCAAAGGCACATCTCCAAACCTTTGCATTATCTGAACGGCTTTGTCAACATTATCCTCAGCGAGGGGTTGCTGTAAACGAGAGGTGACCAGTAAAGACACAAAGTAAAGCCATCGACATCAGGACCCATCAGAGGCTGTTGAATCGCAATGTGGACATGTCTTCTGCTGATTTAAGCCGCTGAAAAAAGAGCGAGCATGGACAACCGGCAACCAAATGGCAACAGCAGCCACATCTTATTTTGCTGAGAGTCCCAATAGGGTAGAAAAACCTCGACCACATTCGATTCCTGCTGGGCATTCATTTCTCCCAAGCAGCCTGTCAGAATACGCCTCAGTGCAAAGCATGCGCTGGAAATCTACAATACAGGGATCAGCGAATACAATCGGAACATGTTGGGACTATGCATTGTAAACCATTCAACGCTACATATGCAGATTGAATATGATTGAATAAGGGATGCAGGTTATATGCTCTGCTTGTTAGGACGGTGGCAGTTGAACCCCCTTATGAAAACAAAGGGGCCGCCGCTGAGTTTCCAGCAGCTAGCCTGGAGGCCCTGAGCCACACCAACTCCATGTGAAATGGACATCTATTATAAATAGGGATGGCCCAAAGGAACGACCTGGCAGATTCAACCTCGCAATGTCCCAAAGGAATCCAAAGGAACAATATGGGGCACTTTATAATACTTTATAATGTCAACCCCGGATTAATAAACCATGGTTTATTAATTAGGGGGGTACTCCTCGAATAGTCATAATCTAATACTTAAATGGTACCCTCCCAATTAAACAGCCGTTTGGGGTTTATTAATCCAGGGTTGACATTATACAGGTTTCAACTGATGCTGGGAGATGATCGAAACTGCACGGCCCAGCAACGATGAGTGCGCTCTCGCTCTGTCCCTAGCGTCTTGCTAGCGCAGCAACCACGCACAGGCTACGAATTATTTTCAGCCAAAAGGCTACGGTAAATCAGCCACACCACTGGTTTCAAATCGCAGCTCCAAGCGAGGAATCATGACTAACATGCAAGTCATTTCTGTATCATGTCTGTATCATTTCTGTATCAGTATATCATTCAAGAGATTTCAAGAGATTCCGGACTACTCCAGGTCCCACTGAGGCATTCTGAGGCATTGACTGCAGCATGGCCTGTTCCACACATCGCCTGGCGGTGTCATGAGTTGAATGACATGGGAATGACGGACATGTCATGGCCGTCCACCATTCAGTGCACAACACCCAAGTCATGATCTCATGATACCCTCTGGTAAACTAACATAACTATCGAAAATCACCATTTTCAATGGGAAAATCCACTATAAATGGTCATTTTCAATAGCTATGTTAAATTACCAGAGGGTATCTCATGCATTCTCATGCCTATTTACCTATCACAAGCTATGTGCCTCTTGGGAACATCACCTGACTCTCATGACAACATCGGCAGGGAAACGCCACAGTCCAGGCAGTACGAATGGACTGCAAGTCCAGGACCTGAGCCGCGAGACGATCGAATTGACTATCTATGACCTATGAATTGAGAATCCAAGATTGGATTATTATATAGGTCATCTATGACTATAACAGATTGATAATCCAATCTATCACCATCATGTTCCGACTTATGATATAAATATATTATAGAAATTTGAATGTCAACCTTTATCCAGATAAATATATTAGACACATTTATCTGTTCAACCAAATTTCTGGGATTTCAATGTCAACCATTGATCCATGGGGCTGCTCCGGTCCTCCGGTCGTCCATCAGGATCCAGGATCCCAGACCCTGGCACGGCCCACTGCGAAGCGTTCCAGCTCACGAACAGCGCTGATCAGACTCAGCAGGTACCTGCCACTGGCTGCCACTGGGATCTCATGGGTTTAAGATGGTTTTAAGGCCTAGGGCCCCACGGAAAACCATGGAAAACCCTATGGTTTTGCCATAAAATATATAAAATAATATAAAATATGGGAATTCTATCTGGTTCCTGCGCATTTTTCCAGAAGCCAATTCCTGGAGGAAACATATATGATCATGGGGGTTCAACATGATCTAAGAAGGCAAAAGCTGAATTTTAGACACACAATAATGATCAGGAATCAACCAGCAAATCTATTGGTGGTAAGAGTTTTCCGTCGTTTTACCACCTAGTAGTTCACCAGTCGAACACACACACACACACATATATATATATGATATATATATATATATATATGTATGTATTATTATAGTATAATTAATATGATTATATATATGTGTGTGTGTGTGTTACCTGTTACCTGTTGGTTTTTGCAATCGAAGTTTAATGCCCAAAACAGCATACTTATCTGGCAAACGAGGGCGAACAGTTCCTGGCGGTTCTACCCAGAGAATCATCTCACTATGACCGCTGAAACAGGAATGCTTCTCGCACTGCTCGCTGGTGGTTTCAACATATGTCCCAACTCATCACAACACCAAACAACTTCATGCATATATTGTATGCATATATATGATTATATATAATACATGATTACACACACACATATATATATATATATTATGTATAATATATGATTCCATATGCATATGTATACACTACAGTAAATGCATATGATTATCACTTATTTGATCTTCGTTGAAACTTGATCATTGAGTTTTGTCGCACATTTTTTTCTGACAATTCATACTCAGATCATACTGGATCCCAACATAAATTTGATGAAGCTCTGCCCAGTCCAGCAGGCTATGCTATGTTCCTGTTGAAACTTGCAGGTTTCATGGTTAGGGGCAGGACCTCTCGTCATCGATGCTGGCGATGCCAGATTTAAAGACCTTCAGCAGCTTTCCGGTTTGAACTGGTACCCACGAATGTGCACGCTGCACGTCCAAACACAAACATTATGAAATACATTGAAATACTGTGAAAACAAGATAAAGCCACCAAGTACCAAACAAACTAGCACCTCCCGTCCACAATCTCCCTACCATTAGTTGGAATCTTGCTGCCCCCTACGGAGGCTGCAATTGCACATGGTGGCAGATGGTGGCAGTGGCAAAGTCTTTCATGACTTATCGGCTCCACATGGGGTCCAAAAATGGTCGTGCCTCCCTGGCAGTGTTGCAGTGATCACCTCATCTTTCTCTGTTATCGATTGAGGGCTGACTGTCAATGTTGGCAAACTGTCTTCCAACATGTCCTCCTCAGGGTTGTTAATCTGTCAGGAAACACACCTTCGATTCAAAATGAAGAACTTCCAGATTTCTATGCGTTCTACTGAGACAAGCTTGTGGCCAAAATTGACACAGGAAAAACCTGCGAAGCACTACAGTATGAAGTACTCGTGTTTAGTCCAAGCAGCACCCGTCTCAAAGAAGGACTTGAGCTGAAGGCAGGTCAAGTAGCCTGCAACCATCGTTGGGGGTTTCACCCTGCAAGATGGAAGAATTGTGGCCCGAAAACATCCCAAATATCCCAAATCTGGAAACTTCAGTGGGTTGGCCAAGTCAAAATTAACGACTGGAGAAGTGGCTAAAGGTGTTCTGACACTAAGAAATACTAAGAACATATCAAGCTTGGGGTCCGTCATTTTAATAATGACTCCATTCTGGTTGTAATGTGTATCCTTGGATATCGTTGTTGAAAAAACTCCAGTGTTGCTGGGTACCTTCTGTCTGGACCCATAATATCTCCACACTTCCAACAATTTCCAACATGCCTTCCGAGAAATTGCACAACTCTTCAGCCAACCGCGCCCGAACCTGACAGGGATAGTCGTCCCGTATTGGGGGGTTCCTTTGATGGCTGGGTTCCTTGTGGTGCTCCAAGTAGGTCCACAATGGTCCACACATCTGTCAACGGCATTGGTTGCAACACGGGTCCATGTTGAAGATCCAATGTGCTTGAAACATGTTCCTCCCTTCTTCTGCCATCTTAAAATATATAAACCCATTCATTTTCAGTTGGACTACTTTTGCATCAAAACTGGGTCCCGGGAAAATAGGGATGGCTAGTTCTCGAAATGGCCAGTCCATCCCCCATCCCACCTAGCAAGTAAATTGGGATGATTTCAGTCTCAGGGATGGGATATCTCTGATATATATATATATATATGTATATATATATATATGTATATATATATATATATATATCATGTTTGATAGACATAGATAGATGGATGGATCGATAGATAGATCATGATAGATCGATAGATGAACATCATTGAAGTCTGCCAGAACTCTGCCATATCTGCCTCCAATTTGGACCATAGCTCGCCCACCACCTCCTCAGGACCTTTTACCTGTTCCAAGGACCTGGGATGGGCTGGGAACGTTTGCGGAATGGATTCATAGGAACCTTGGCTAAGTTGTGAATTAATAATCCATAGGTGGGTTTATCCCACATCTAACTAGGTGATAAATTTGATAACTGGGAAGTGGAAAGTTCACCTGTTTTAGTTGGTTGCTTTGATATATATTTTTTTTTTTGACAACGTTTATGCTGGAAAAATGAATGTAGGAAAGTTGCAGTGACAGCTGACTTCCTGTAGATGCTAGATTTTCCTGCAAAAAGGTAAAAACGGCTTCAATTAAAACACAGAGGATTTCATGTTCCCCAACCTGGTCCATATATCTATCTATCTATCTCTATATATATATAATATATGCGTGTGAGTGTGTGATTTTCTTGTCTGTTCTTATACCCCCAAAATTCCCAAAATGGGTCCATTGTTCGGGAACTGGCATCCAAAGATATCCAAATTGCCAGTTCAAGTCCGAGGGTTTGAACTTTTTCCGCTCATTTGGCTGCAGAAGCCTCCTTTGGACCACTGGGTGCCATAGCCGTGACTGGAGGTTGGATTTCCAATTATGGTTTCTGTTGCCTACCTCATGCCTACAGTACCTCATGCCTACCTCATGTGGGCGAATTCTAATATGCGCTGATATTCGCACATGCCAAAATGTGGAGGATGATGTTTCCGATCGAAACGTTGCCATCTATAGATCCTGATATTCTCCAGCCACACCTTGTTGAACATTGGCTGAGTCCACCGGTCGTCCCCCAATCCGGAGGCGCGCCAGCAAGCAACTGTGATGGCCAGCAACGGCTGGGGGCGGTGCTGGCAACTGATTTTTTTTTTTCATTTAAGGATGCATTGATATAGGCCATGGGTGGGCAACTCTACAGCAACTGCCCCTGCAGCAAACAGTCAACTGGTGGACTGCAGTGGTCTCAGACGACATGCTTCGAACACCGAGAGCGGTGCAACAACGAACACATGGAGGAGCTACTCAGGGAGCTTTTGAGAGCAGAACTGCTGAAACTTCTTCCGCCCTTTCGACGCCTGACACCGAGACAGTCACATGACGCCAAAGTCTTGTTGGTGAAAATACGTTGCAATGATTGGTTTGTTGTTGGAATTTTGCACCTGCATTATCCTGCATTCAATGATGGCATATGGCAAATTCATTTTCATCATGTAGCCAAAATTCAAAGGAAATCCTGCACTTGTTTTGTTGGGATGATCTTTCAAGCCAATGTCGCAAAAACACAAGGAAAACAAGAAAGAACTGACTGACCAAAATCATGAGGAATTAACACCAATTAATGAACTTTAATTACTGCTAGAATGGTTGGAACGCAGTGACAAAGAAGCAGTGAATTCAATCTTCAACTTGCCAACCGCCTGGCTCCGTTCTTCAGTACTGTCCATATGTCCTGATGGCTGTGCAGGCCCCGTTTGGCTGTTTCACGGGCGGGACTTTGGCTGTGGACCAACTGTTTGCCATTCACACGGGCGGAAATCCGAGACTAGATCCCTGAAGTCAGCCACCGGCAGCAGTAGCAATTGGTCTACCCTCTGGTAATTTAACATAGCTATTGAAAATGGCCATTTATAGTGGGTTTTCCCATTAAAAATGGTGATTTTCCATAGTTATGTTAGTTTACCAGAGGGTACTGCCCGTACTTGCCATGTCAAGTCCAGCAATCATCCCCGTAGGAAGGTCCCCTGCAGATTTGTTCACCTGTGACACAAACTCAGAACGATTAAGAATGCTATAGAGATGCCTTTGTCTATTTGTATTGATTTGGGTGGTAAAAAGGCGCAAGAACTCAACATTGCAGCCAGTCTGTGCAGGAACAAGTGTCAGCTTCTTCCTTGTTGACTATGTCCTGGTCCTCCCACTCTGGCATATCCAAGTGCTGGGTAAACCACACAATGGCATTGCCTTCCTTTCTGTCGACCTAACAAAATCAAGACCGGCTCCACGGGGTGCAAAAAACACCCTGGATGTTGGGATCATTAGCTTGGTGCAGGAGATTTCCCATCTATGGACAACATAATCCAGGTAAACAAATATATATATATACACATGATAGTTGTATATATATATATATATATTCATACATGATAGTATATATGTTTCATCTATGTTACACAATATATATATATAATGCATTTGCTAGATTACAGTAGTGTATATATATCTTTATAATTATAATATAGTGCAATATATATATATATTGTATCTACAGCAACCTACAGGGGATAGGCTGCAAATCCACTCTGGGACAGCATTTGGTTCCCTCAAGTTCCATGATTTTCAGGACAAACTGAGGCCTCTGCCGACCAGTAGGTGCAAGCGGCTCCTCCCCAACCAAATTCCTTTCCACTGAAGCCAGCCAATGCTCCCAGCAAGCACTGACGCTCTTCATTGGCAAGCCCAGAATCTGTCCTGAAACAGAGACACTGGCTGGTGTTTGCCAGGGAAACGGGTCAACATGGATAAGGGGAGATGCCAAGCAAGAACAAGAACAACAACAACAACAGCAGCAGCAGCAACAGGGATAACAGCGACCAAACAAAAACACCGCATTCCTACAACAGCAACAGCACGATTGATACTGTGCAGAACTAGGATGACAATTTGAGAATACTGGGTCACTACACTTAAATGCTCCTAGTTGATGGGTCCCACATACGGTAAGGTTTTGTTAGGTCCATGAGGTACTAAAACTCGATATATACATAAAATATATTTACATATAGAGTGGCAAATCCAATGGAACGACAAATGTTCACAGAAAACCAACATGGCCATGGAAAATCCAAAGCTTCGCGGGAAAGTAACCTACGTGCCGTGAATCGAGGGGAAGGCTTCCTGTTTCCAGGAGGCATCCCAAACAGTTCATCTAGCAAACATATATGATATATAGCATCCAATCATCAACAAACTCTCAAAATTGGGCATATCGTAACGGGCATATAGTAACACCCCAAAAACAGAAACAACTCATTCGTCACTACTTTATACTCAGATTGTGTTTTCCAATCTGTTCATTTCTTTCCCATAGTGTTTGGGGGTGCTATACCTATTCTGGTTGGTGGTTTCAACCCCTCTGAAAAATATTAGTCAGTTGGGATGATTATCCCATATATTATGGATAATAAAAGATGTTTGAAACCACCACCCAGTATTTCTTATCATCGTTATATGATTCTATGTAGCAATGATTCACCGCAGCCGCACCTGGGCCTTTCCATCGCTTGGATCGTCTCCTCCTGCAGTAACCGGATGCCGTTGGTGATGCCGCGCATGTCCAGCATCCGCACGAAGCGAAAGGTGTCTGCCACGGTGCTCAGCAGACCGCCCTGCAGGTGACCCATGATGCCACCACCGGACCTCGAAGAAGAGCGCTGGTTTCGGAAACGCCGAAAGGATGGGAAAGGTATCTTAAGCAATGCAGTGTAAGGGTTACTTTATGGTTAGAATGAGAATGAATGCGACATGTTTATAGAATTTTTGTGAAGTTTTCATGTCATGTTGAATGATGCCTAGGGGCCTTTAGTTTCAATGATTTCCCACTACTGCTACTTGGGGTGAAACAACCGTTTCAGGCTCCACATATTTGACAGCAGTGTGATTTGGGGAGATGGTTACAGGCAAGGGAACAAAAAATAACAAAAACAAACGGCCATGTGGGCAATGCCCAACACTGAGCCGGACACTGAATTTTGCACTCCTGTCCACGACGCCAGGCACTTTCTTCCGGTGAATCTCCATCCAAACGCACCAGTCCAGTGCGGGTGACCCGTGGCGCGCGACCACTGAGGGTACCATAGAGACGTCCCCAGGTGCTGGCGTTGCCATAGCACGCCGCCAGGCGATGCAACTTCTCATCTGGGACTGAAAAGCTGGTGTCGTGCATGCCCAGTGGGCGAAACAACGCGTCCTTTGGGCCGTCACGGGAAAACGAAACAATTACATACATACATATTTGTATATATATATATACAATAGTGACCAAGATGAAATCTCACAAAACATGTGCTGAGCTTCTCACTCCAGCGCAGCATCCCAAACTTTGTCACTGTACAACATCGATTCAAGAAGATCACAAACACCTTAAGGGTTTATGACTCATCCGTTTCGATACATGCTACCCTCTGGTAATTTAACGTAGCTATTGAAAATGGCCATTCATAGTGGATTTTCCCATGAAAAATTGTGATTTCCCATAGTTACATTAGTTTACCAGAGGCTATCCGCTATCGATGTTCCATCTTTTTCCCCACTTTTCCAGGGGCCACCCCAAGGCCATCCAAGGCCATCAAGGCCAAGGGTCTGCCAAAGCCTCTTCCAAGCGCTTTCCGCAGAGAACTTCCAACACCCGGCCCAGGACATCGGTGGAAAATCCATAGGCATAAGCATCACCTGGATATGAACAATGGAGGCCCTCAAAATCTGCCCAAATAGAGTTGATATTAATATTGATACATATGTATATATATATATATATGTACTAATATATTTGCATATATATATATATATATTCATTATAATTATATATATACATATGTACTAATATATTTGCATGTATATATATATATATATGCATACATACACTAATATATATATATATATGTACGCACTACTTATAATATATATATATATATAATTATAATATATACATATATATATATAATTATAATATGTATATATATATATATCCATAAGTATCTATAAGTTATTAGTTATTAATTAACTGATTTACAAATTCATTGTGTCGTGGGCTATTTTTTGGTGTCGCACATCGGTCACCGATGCCAACCACGGCCCACCTGGATGGAACCGCAACGGAAGCTTTGCCAATCGATTGGTGAAGTCTTCCAGGCTCCTGTGGAGATCTGGGGAGCTGGTGTTCCTTCCATTGTGATGACATTTGATGACAATGGAGCCCTGTTCATTTAACATGCCCATAGGATCCATGGTGCTGGTATATATGCTAACATAAAGGGGGTATATTGATGGGATCCATGTTACCATATATACCATACATGGAGCCTATGGGTTATGTGTTGCTATGATTTTTCTATCATGTTGATATATTTCGGATATATTTCGATGTTTTTTCATGAGTTTTTTCTTCTCCCTATGTTAGCCTAGTGTTGATGTTCCCCAGTCCTCACAGAGCCTTGATCTACCGCGTTCACCAGCTTGGCATAGCCCGTTTCAGTGGCATCACTGGGCTCCTCCCCAAAGCCGCAACCGTAGGAGAGACCGGAAGTGTGGGTTAGCCTCAGCCAATCTCAGCCAATCTCCATCGGAAGTGTGTGCGATTTCCATGGATATTTCCATGGATCTTTCGATGTGCCATGACATCATGATGTGCCATGACATTTCCGTGGAACACTTGAGCAAGTCTGGTGGTCTGTTGAAAATTGGTTTCGTTATTGCAGCATAAGCGTGCGTAAAATCATCAGCCTGGAAGACGAATACAGTATGAGCTTATGAACTTGCTATGACACCCATGCACCACCAATGCATCACCAATGCATTAGCAGCATTATCTGCCTGCCTTCCACTCACGAATTTCTGTTACCAACACCTGTTACCAACACCGTGCTACAGGCCTGTATGTGCTATGGGGACTAGGCTGGGACTAGGGTGGGCTTTATCTGCTGAGCGGCAAGTGTTGCATTCGCATCACACGCTTGGGTTTGCAGAGCAATGATGGTCGAGATTCGTCACTGGAGCGAGCAGCCACCACCTGGATTCGCGCTTGGCAGGGCATTGGATTCATTTTCTGATTCATGAGTGTTGTTGCGGGCACTGTTTTCAATTATGTCAGTCATTCATCAACACATCATAGTTGTTCATAGTTGTTCAATATCTCCAGACCTCCCAGCCACTTGAGAAATCTCTCCGTCCCGACCTGCACATCCGCAAAGGCAGGCAGGAATTTGGCCACAGGGTCATCTAGGCGCACTTTGCC
The DNA here is from genome assembly GCA_947184155.2 of Cladocopium goreaui. Taxonomy (NCBI): domain Eukaryota; class Dinophyceae; order Suessiales; family Symbiodiniaceae; genus Cladocopium; species Cladocopium goreaui. Next base: position 137,566 of record CAMXCT020000994.1, on the reverse strand, counting down.
CTGCTCCACCTGCATCATGAAGGCCACAGTGACCTCACAGTGACTGCTCATGAGACATGGCTGCCATGGCTGCCACCAAAGAGAACGAAGACTTCTTGTTGCCCAGTTTGATTTGCAACATGCTGTAAAGAGGGGTCAGAACTTGAGTCATTGCGAGAGTGGCATAACTGTGCAATGCCTCAACATGCCAGCTTAAAGGTTGTTGTGACATGCAGCGACCTGATTAGATCATTAGGCAGTAGATGTGTTTTTTCCCTGGTCTGGATGAGAAAATGGAGGTGAACCACTGAATCCCTGTTCTCGGTAAGTTTGCCAAAGGGTCACTGATAGAGCTATGGCCCGTATGGCACCCCGCCTATCTAAAGAAGGTCAATTTTGATCTTGTTGATCCACCCCACCCAAATCACCAAGGCACATAGGTCTTAGTGAGACAGAAGGTCCGACAAATAGTGTCTAAGCGGAAGGGCCTTTTTGTTTCCAGGTCAGCATATCCAAACGCTCTGGCGTGGATGAGCTTGCCATGTCTCAAGACCACCTGAGAAATTGGCGACAGCAACGCCATGGGCGGAGCCCAGCTAAGGGAAAGAAACGATAGATGTCAACTGCTATGCTCAGTGACAGCTGAAGAATTTGAACATATTCCAGATATTTCCAAATACACTTTCGAGAAGCAACTGATATCCACTATAATCTTCCAAAAGCATTCTCTTTCGGATGGTATTTATGTATAACATTTATGTTGCCATATGCGACCTTTTATTTTCCCATTTCCACATTCTTGGGAAAAGACACCCCAACAGCTGCAGCTATCTCTTTTGGTCAAGTAACGCTTGCACAACCAGGGATGACATTCTTCCTCGATGCAGCTTTCATGGCGGCTTCATACTTGCCTTGGAGGCTGCCACACACAGCGTTCTGCCGGGAACACCCTGGATACAACGGAGTGTTGATGGGACCTTTCCCAGCACAAAAGGACACCAAACCAATCAAACTAATCAAACCATCTACTGTACATATATAAATATATTAAAAAAAAAAGTTATCTCGTGTACTATATTGTGATATCATAGAATGTATGTATATAAAAATACGCATGTCCATATGTGTATATATGTATGTATGTATGTCTGTATGTGTGTATGTATGTATGTATGTATGTATGCATGTATGTATGTATGTCTGTATGTGTGTCTGTATGTGTGTATGTATGTGTGTATGTGTGTATGTGTGTATGTCTGTATGTGTGTATGTGTGTATGTATGTATGTATGTCTGTATGTATGTATGTCTGTATGTGTGTATGTGTGTGTGTATGTGTGTATGTGTGTATGTGTGTATGTATGTATGTATGTATGTCTGTATGTCTGTATGTCTGTATGTATGTATGTCTGTATGTGTGTATGTATGTGTGTATGTGTGTATGTGTGTATGTGTGTATGTGTGTATGTATGTATGTATGTATGTATGTAATGTATGTAATGTATGTAATGTATGTAATGTATGTATGTATGTATGTATGTATGTATGTATGTATGTATGTATGTATGTATGTATGTATGTATGTATGTATGTATGTATGTAGTATGTATGTATGTATGTATGTATGTATGTATGTATGTATGTATGTATGTATGTATGTATGTATGTATGTATGTATGTATGTATGTATGTATGTATGTATGTATGTATGTATGTATGTATGTATGTATGTATGTATGTATGTATGTAATGTATGTAATGTATGTAATGTATGTAATGTATGTAATGTATGTAATGTATGTAATGAATGTATGAATGTATGAATGTATGAATGTATGTATGTATCTATCTATGTATCTATGTATGTATGTATGTATGTATGTGTGTATCTATGTATCTATGTATCTATGTATCTATGTATCTATGTATCTATGTATCTATGTATGTATGTATGTATGTATGTATGTATGCATGCATCTATGCAAGTATCTATCCATGTATCTATTCATGTATCCATGTATCTATGTATCTATGTATCTATGTATGTATGCATGCATGCATGTATGTATGTATGCATGTATATGTACCGTATATAAAAACACTCCAAGCAAAAATCATTCATCTGCAGCTCAGCTACGGATGCGCAGTGGATCAACTCCCACTGATCTGGGGGTATCTACTGTCAGCACCTCGCGTCGTCCCTTGGACAGCGCGTCCCTTGGGCGCTTCAAGGGGTGCAGCGGGTGACGCTTTCGACGATGAAGGACCATGGCACGGGAATGAAGGTGGCATCAATGCTGGATTTCAAGAGTTTCCATCAGATTTCAATATATATAATATAGTATGAAGCTGTCATAGACGTTCATGAACTAAATATCCAATCCAAATGTGGGGTACATGCTGTAACGCTACTGTACATCTTAAATGATTTTCTTCACACACCAAGTGCCACATAACTCTTCGTAGGTTTTGAGTTTGATCTAGCATAGAGGCTTAACATATACTATATAACCTTGATTCTTCTCACAAAATATGACAGCTGCATAGTCATGAAGCAAAACATCCATTTAAGCGACAAATTGGAGTTCCTATCAACGACTACCACAATCTGGAAGCCATCCAGTCAAGTCAAGGCGGAGTTCGGCACACTGCAAGAGCCTACTTCTGATTCAAATTGTCATACAATTTTCCGCGGAGAAATTGGTGTGCAACAAAAGATTAAACCCACATCAAAAACAAGGTAGCACGCCTCCTCAGTACTCGGGAAAAATCGATCAAAATTGAGCATTTGACCTGGTATTTACACTGTTTTGTGTGTATCATCATTCCAGGCCCCGAACTGCAAAAGTACGCAAAACTTGTTTTTCATCCAGAGGGCTTCTAGTCTTTATGGTTATGTCGGTAGACGAACTGGTATATGTATCCCCGCAAACGTAGCATGACGTGTGTGTGCAAGTGCAAGAGGAACGTGCAGTAGCGTAGCATGACTTGTGTGTAGAAGTATACTTGAACGTTATTAGCCCCCCCACCCCACCCCACCCCAACGTTGCATGACCTATGTGTGCAAGTGCAAGAGAAACGTGCAGTAGCGTAGCATGACGTGTGTGTGGAAGTGCAAGAGGAACGTGCAGTAGCGTAGCATGACGTGTATGTGTGCAAGTGCAAGAGAAACGTGCAGTAGCGTAGCATGACGTGTGTGTGCAAGTGCAAGAGAAACGTGCAGTAGCGTAGCATGACGTGTGTGTGGAAGTGCAAGACTGCAGTAGCGTAGCATGACGTGTGTGTGGAAGTGCAAGAGGAAGGTGCAGTAGCGTAGCATGACGTGTGTGTAGAAGTATACTTGAACGTTATTAGCCCCCCCACCCCACCCCACCCCACCCTACCCTCACCGTACCACAAACATATCATCAACGTCCCATCAAAAACGTGCACCGTTGCCGAGTACCGAGAGTACGTGACACCAAAAACAAGATATTCCCATCGAACATTACAAAGGTTCTGGGTCCAAGCTATCACAGCGATAGTGGATAGAAAAGGTATGGTACCTCAACAGGCAGGTTCGGTTAGGTATACAGATACAAACAAAACAATACCAAAAAACAAGATCAAACTATCTCATTGAATCTGCGTGGCTGACTGTGAAACTGCTGGATTGCTGCTTTCCCGTCCTCACAGCCTAGGGCCTAGGAATTTGGATCCAACTACGTTCTGTACTTAGATGGGTAGCCAAGATGGGTAATATGTGGTAATCCTTTGCCAGGCCGGCCATGAAAGCATGTTTGTGTGCGTTTGTCTCCCAAATCCCTCCTGTTGTCACCTTTTCTTCAAGATTTCAAAGCTGGCAATGGGACATGAACAAACTTTTCATCAATCCTTCAGGTGGTTCTCACCTGCTAACAAGATCATTGTTCAAAATGGGGTCCATTGTCCATTGGAACCTATACGGTGGTTGGAGGGATCCAAAAATTGCCTTGGTACTCTGGTGAACCCCAACTGGTGCTCTGGTGGGCCTCAACTGGTACTCTGGCGAGTTTGAACCGGTACTGTGGTGAACCCCAAAATAGATCAAAATAGCTTGGACTTGTGGATGTTCATTCTCCAAAATTCCGGAATCAGCCAATAGAATCCAATAGATCCGTAAATAATTGATTCGTAAATAATTAGATGGTGAATATCCCAATGTTTTTAATGATTAGTAGTGAAACCACCAATTCTGGCGGCGATGTTTCCGGGTCTGGGTTCCCCTTGCTGCAGGCTCTGGTTCACCGTCTCATCATCTCCGCGCAGCAAGGCCTCAGATCCACACGCTTGGATCATGGGACCCTCGTGGTGAGGTAACCATAGGCAATCCATAGGTACCTGGTGAACCCGTTAAAATATGTTAAAAATGCTGAGGTAACTGGTGAATTATGGTAAATCCATATATTTTTATTCCCCTTGTTAATCCAGGACGAAAGATGACACTTGGATCACTTGGACACTTCGGGAGGGACAACTGTAACTCCTGGAACAAGTTGATATGGGCCACGGTCAATATTTAGTATATAGCTCCAAGTCATCAATTTTTGAAGAGTGTATTATCGTTTTTCAGGTTTTGGGAATATAGCAAATGTTATCGCTTTTTGAAGAGCGTATCATCGTTTTCCAAGCCCCAGCTCAATTTCCAAAAATAAAGATGTCTCGAATACTACTTTCCATTACGCTAGATTTTACCCTCTGGTAATTTAACATAGCTATTGAAAATGACAATTTATAATGGATTTTTCCATTAAACATTGTGATTTTCCATCGTTTTTTGTATGTTTACCAGAGGGTAGCGCTCATATATTTATTAGACCCGAGGACCTGGACAACAACTCCCCACTCAAGTAGACACCGTAGATGTGGGGGGTTCCATTTTTATGGTACCCAAAATGGATGATTTACCAGTAGTACCGCACAAGGCGGTGGCGGAAGTTTCAGAATAGGAAACCTATAGGAGACGTTGGTTGTTGTGAATCACGGATGGCAGAGCGAATCCACTGATTGACCGAAAGGGGGTTGGAGTTGTGTTTGCTGGAATGGTTGCAATGGTTGCAGTGGTCACCTCACCCACAACTGCTGGATGTAGTGTGATGTACTGCAACTGTAGTTGTAGTGGTAGCGTAGTGGAGTTGTAGTTGTGGTGTAATGTAATTAGTGTAGTGTAGTTGCAGTCATATAGTTGTAGATGTAGTTGTTTTGTAGTTGTAGTTGTAGTTGTTGTAGTTGTAGTTGTTGTTGTAGTTGTAGCTGTAGTTGTTGTGTGGTTGTAGTTGTTGTTGTGTAGTGTTGTTGTAGTAGTAGTAGTAGTAGTAGTAGATTGTAGATTGTAGATTGTAGATTGTAGTAGTAGTAGTAGTAGTTGTTGTTGTTGTTGTCGTAGTAGTAGTTGTTGTTGTTGCTGTTGTAGTAGTAGTAGTAGTTGTTGTTGTTGTTGTAGCTGTAGCTGTAGTTGTTGTAGTTGTAGTTCTAGTTGTAGTTGTTGTGTAGTTGTAGTTGTAGTTGTTGTTGTTGTTGTTGCTGTTGTTGTTGTTGCTGTTGTTGTAGTAGTAGTTGTTGTAGTTGTAGTTCTAGTTGTAGTTGCCGTGTAGTTGTTGTAGTTGTAGTTGTTGTAGTTGCTGTGGTTGGTGTTGTTGTTGTTGTTGTGGTTGTGGTTGGTGTTGTTGTAGTTGTAGTTGTAGTTGTAGTTGTAGTTGTTGTTGTTGTTGCTGTTGCTGTTGCTGTTGCTGTTGTCGTCGAAGTTAGGGTAGTTAAGTTAGTTAAGTTAGTGAAGTTAGTCAAGTTAGTTAAGTTAAGCAGCGTCTACTTTTTCGACATCTTCACGTCAAAAAAGGCTCAAAACCCTCAGTTTTTTACACTTTTGACTTCGAAATGTGCTTCGCGCCACAACGGCGTGCACTTTTTCGACACTTTTTCGACATCTGAACCTCCAAAAGTGGTCCGAGAATGGTGTGCTTTGTACATTTTCACTTGGAAATGTGCTTCGCGCCACAACGGCGTGCACTTTTTCGACATCGGAACTTCCAAAAGTGGTCCGAACCTGGTGTGTTTTGTACATTTTGACTTGGAAATGTGCTTCGCGCCACAACGGCGTGCACTTTTTCGACATCTCAACTTCCAAAAGTGGTCCGATCCTCTAGTGTTTTGTCCATTTTGACTTGGAAATGTGCTTCGCGCCACAACGGCGTGCACTTTTTCAACATCGCAACTTCCAAAAGTGGTCCGAACCCCTAGTGTTTTGTACATTTTGACTTCGAAATGTGCTTCGCGCCACAACGGCGTGCACTTTTTCGACATCTCAACTTCCAAAAGTGGTCCGGAGCTGAGGTGTTTTGTACATTTTGACTTGGAAATGTGCTTCGCGCCACAACGGCGTGCAATTTTGCATCGCTCCTGTGGCCAGCTGGCTCCGCACCCGCCGCTTTAGCGAGCCTACTTTTCGACCCTCCGGCGCCACAAATCATTGGAAAAACACAGTGTTCCGAGTGTTTCGCGACTTTCCTACCTTTTCGCGCATCTGTAGCGTCTGTCCTCTTACTCTTTCTCTTCTGATCTTCTCTCTTCTAATCTTCCTCTTCTCTGTGCCTCTGCCCTGCTCTGCTTTTCATCTCTCCATATTGTCGGAAGTTTGACTTCTAAACTTCCTTCGGTAATGGAAAATATTGGAAAATCATAGGAAATCCCATCTATAAATGGATGATGACTGGGGGTACACCCTATGACTTAGGAAACCTCACGAAACCTTCATGTGAATGTCTTGAATCCAGTGGTCAGCCGTGTATTGTGACGCCACTTCCACTCGATTCAAACAGCAACATCAGAGCAAGACCCTGGCGCTCAGTAGGATGAACCTCAGGCTGGGAAATGGGAATCTTTGCGCGGCTAGAGGCTTTTGATCATCGCCACCCTGTGCACTGGTGGTCTGTACCCTTGATCAACCCCACTCAACTCAAATCTTGTTTCATTAATTTCTCCAAACATCTCCAAACTACGTGTACACACAATCACACACACATTGATTTCCTGTAAATCCCTGCAACATACCCAGTATATAGATGTTCTGGTGCCATTGTCTGATCTTTTTCGGGTGTCCCAACGTTTGTCGCCGCGCCGCACCATAGACCTGAAGCAGCTTCCCGTCCAACCATTTTTGTTTTGCCAATTCTGACTGGCTGACTGGCCACTCGGCTCATGGGTCTTCAACTTTGACCCATACCCTCTGGTTATGTCAAAATAGCTATTGAAAATTGCCATTTATAGTGAGTTTTCCCACTAAAAATGGTGATTTTCCATAGCTATGTTAAATTACCAGAGGGTAGTTTTTCTCAAGAATTGTGTTTTCTCTCTTTTGCTCTGGAGACATTGTCTATATTATGCTATGATATATATATATATATGATATGCTATGTAATTCTGTCCGACTTCATGACCTTTCTTGAAAGCCTCTTTTGTTGCAGGTTGAATTCCACATTTCAGAGCCAGAAACGAGGCCACCTCATGCAGTTGACGTGATGCTGCCTCCCGGGACGCGGGACGGCCAGAGAAATGGGCTTACAACTAGGCTTAAAGTGAACAAGCCTGCAATATGGGAATACTGGATCGTTGCTCATGGGGGATGTGATGCATATGTCTATCATTATTATTCATTATTATTATTGTCTGCGCCCTCATTATTATTCATTATTATGGCTATTTATGAGTATGTTTATCCTTGTTTATCATTGTTTATCATCATTGTGACGATTATCACCATACTATTATGTTTATAGCAGTATGACAGTATGACCCCATTATGATCATTATTATCATATCATCTATGGTTGCAGAAAACAATTGTACCAGGAACCTGTCAATGAAGTTGAAGGCCTCACACAGCGACTCTGGGGGCTTTGGGGATGACTCTCCTGATGAAACAGCCATGGTTCATGTCATCATCAATTATCATACTTTACAACATTGCGAATAAGATTGAGTAATCATAGAATATCAATAGACACATGTACTGTAAATAGACAAAAATCAAGGGTTACTGCGCTGTTGCATCTCCAGAACGACAGTGCCTTCAAACACTCGTCTCAAACGGCGCCTGTTGTTCCAACAGTTCTTCATTGCAATCAGAGAGCTGCAAAGCCAATGTCGCCTTGCTTAGTCCCAAACGTTCGATGCGATGCCACACGTTCTTGCATGGCTACCACCCAAAATTAGCCAAAACCGACTGAAGCAAATAACGGTACACATTAATTAAAGTGCTGACAGCCAATTCCAACGAAGGATCACAAATTTTGCCACCAGGGGGTTCGCATCCCAGCTATTGATGAGGAAGCAAAGCATTTTGAACGATCAAGCGCACGTTCATGCCTTCTCATTTTATCGCTATCCCGCCTTCTCCAGTCATTCTTGCTCCAGTCGTAAGAATGTTGATTTCTTTCCAATTTGTTGGGAACTTTTTTCGTAGCTCCTTGGATCCCCATGTTGGAAAATATGGAGAGCCATAGCTCAAACCGGAGATGTTCATGGCAGTTTAAGAATCATGGGGTTAATAACAAACCATCCCCAAAAAACACCATAAATAGATTGTAGAAACCATCCCCAAATGGTACCGTAGGTTCAGACAATTGGGTTTGCCACATTGTTCCAATTATCCATTCTTCATCTACTCTTGCTAGTTTTGCACCCATTATTTACCTTTGTTGACCATCATTAACTCGTACTACACATAGTGGTTAGTACATGTTAGTACTACTTTTAAGATCTATTAAGAATAATGGCTAGTAATATCACATGAATAAGAATAGTGAGTTATAGTGGCTAGTAAATGTTGGTATCATATTCAACTTATACTAGCAAATCACTGGCCTGGGCCGCCGAACTACCAAGGCCTTTGGCTTCACAGGAGCTTCCTAAGTGACGGCAGCGGTCGAATCTGGGAAAAAATGAAACTTACGGTGGATCTGCCATACTGAGACTGGATGTTGAAAGTATGGCAGTAATTCCTTCAAACAATTCCTGATATTATCTGGGTAAATTATCATATTTCACTAACCTGAATAGTTCGGCCATTTTGGGATGATTCCCCTTACTAACTATGATTCCAGTGAGGGAGAACAGTGAGGTCGTTATAATTTACCCAGATATGATTAATATTACTGTTCTGTACTAAGATTACTGATCCGCTGACTTGAAAGTCGAGGTTTCTTCAAGTCTGGAATGCACAAAGGGGGCACAAATTATGAAAGGCTAAGGAACCCTTAAAAACCACGTCAGAATAATCCCTTCTTCCTATTTACTAAAACATCTAAAACTCCCCCACATAAAAAACTTTTTTTTTTGGTTGGGCACAATTGGATTCTTAATTGTGGTAATTGAGAGTCAATAGGAGAAGAGGATGGTGAAACAATGGGTTCAACCCCCTATTAATAAAAATATATATAAATATAGAATGGTACCTGGAGGTCTTTTATTAGGGTCCCATCTCACAAGTTTTATACTTTATTTTTGTTATTGAGGTTTTCATTGGAATACTAGGGGAAGGCTTCGAAATCAAGTCTTTGGCAATATTTTGTAATAAATATTTTAATAAGGGATTTAATCAAATTTGAAATATTAAGGTGTTCATTGGAATTTTAGGGGACAGCTTAGAAATCCAGTTTTTGGCAATATGTTATATAGATTTAATAAGGGATTTGTATAATCAAATTTGAAATCGTTTTTTATATATAGTTTTTATTTGGGTTTTCATTGGAATATGAGGGGCACCCTAATACAAAATACCAACTAATAATAAACATAGATCACCGTGTTTGCCATTTGGGGGTCCCCGTTTTAGTACTAGGGAGAGAGGATTCATTCATGTCTGGGCCATCGGTGGATTTTCTGTTGAGCAAGGGGAATTCGTTGCCCCCAAAATTCTTCGTTCTCCCAGAGATGGACCAGTCCCACTTTCAAGGCACCTTTGTGCAAAATTGTGCAAATGGATTATCTGGTTGGTGGTTGACCTACCCCTCTGAAAAATGATGGAGTGAAAGTCAGTTGGGATGATGACATTCCCAATATATGGAAAAATAAAAAATGTTCCAAACCACCAATCAGTTATAATGAGGACAGCAGGAGAAATTGACATGGCAAATTCTGTTTCGAAGCCGGGCGCGTTGAGTTCACTTTGTTTTGGATGCGTCGCCGAACAAATCCGATAGGGGCAGCCCAACAAAAGTAGAGCAGGCATAAGAGACCCTGTGAGAAGAGAGTTGAAAAAGCAGAATCCTGCGCAATTCATGCAGCAGAAGGCCAACATTTGGATTGGAGGCCCGGCTTGCCTTTACAAGCAGCATCAAACAGCTATGTTTTTCCAATGCTAGGCTTGAGATCAAGGGAACAACCATACAAGCAGGCCTTCAAAGACTCACGCAATGCACAAACAGCTTCGAGACAGACATCCGTTCGAAACTGAGCCATTGTGCACATGAGATCATGTGTGTATCTTGTTTTTGTGTTTGTATTACTGTATGTGTGTGCTGTTTTGAAATACAAGTTCGTGAGTATGGCGGCAACCGGCGAACCGGGCCGTGAACCGGCAAACCGTGGCCGTACGGCTGCCCCCCTCCACGGTTCCACGGTTCCACGGCTCAGCCGTGAGCCGTGCGGCCACGGCTGGGCTCCACGGTTCCACGGCTCAGCCGTGGAACCGTGCGGCCACGGCTGGGCTCCACGGTTCCACGGCTCAGCCGTGGAACCGTACGGCCACGGCTAGGCTCCACGGTTCCACGGCTGAGCCGTGGATTCGTGGAGAGCGCAGCCGTGGCGGCTCAGCCGTGGAACCGTGGAGCACAGCCGTGGCCGCACGGTTCCACGGCTGAGCCGTGGAACCGTGGAGCCCAGCCGCGGCCGCACGGTTCCACGGCTGAGCCGTGAAACCGTGCAGGCCAGCTGTGACCGTGCCTTCCGCAGTTCGTTAACTTCATATTTATTTACCGCACAAGCGGTTGCGGAAGTTTTAAAAATAGGAAACTTATAAGAGATTGATTGTTGTGAATCAAGGATGGCAGACCGAATCCACTGATGGACCGAAAGGTGCTTGAAGTCTTCTCTCTTTCTCTCTCTTTCTCTGACTACCTACCCACCTATCTACCTACCTATCTATCTTCAATGTATCTATTTATCTATCTATTGATCTATGTATCTTTCTCTCTGTCATCTAATTACCTATCTATCTATCTATCTATTTATCTATCTATCTCTATCTCTATCTCTTTCTCTATCGCTATCTCTATCTCTATCTCTATGTCTATCTCTCTCTCTCCCTCTCTCTTTTTCATCTGTCTATCTGTCTAGCTGTCTACCTATCTATCTGTCTATCTATCTATCTATCTATCTATTTATCTATCTATCTACCTGTCTATCTGTGTAACTGTCTATCATGTAGTATAGTGAAGTGTACTTTAGTGTAGTGGAGTGTAATGGAGTGTAGCGAAGCGAAGTGAAGCGACACCTGAACCTCCAAAAGTGGTGCGAACCCCTGGTGTTTTACACAGTTTGACTTCGAAATGTGCTTCGCGGCACAACAGCGTGCACTTGTTCGACATCTGAACTTCCAAAGGTGGTTCGAACCCCGGGTGTTTTTAACATGTTGACGTGGACATGTGCTTCTCGCCACAACGGCGTGCACTTTTTCGACATCGCAATTTCCAAAAGTGATGCGACCATGGTGTGTTTTGTACATTTTGACTTGGAAATGTGCTTCCCGCCATAGCGACGTGCACTTTTTCAACATCTCAACTTCCAAAAGCGGTCCGAGGCTGAGGAGTCTTGTACATTTTGACTTGGAAATGTGCTTCGCACCACAACGGCGTGCATTTTTTCGACAGCTCCACTGCCAAAAGTGGTCCGCACTTAATGTGGTTTGTACAATTTGTCATTAAAATGTGTTTCGCGCTACAACGGCGTACGTTTTTTTATCTCTCATCTGGTCAGCTGGCTCCGCACCCGCCGCTTTAGCAAGCCTACTTTTCGACCCTCCTGAGCCACAAATCATTGTAAAAACACAGTGAATCGCGACTTTCCTACCTTTTCGGGCATCTGCATCTTCGTTCTTCTGACTCTTTCTCTTCGACTCTTCTCTCTTCTAATCTTTCTGCTCTCTGCCTCTGCCCTACTCTGCTTTTCATCTGTCCATATTGTCGGAAGTTTGATTTCTAAACTTCCTTCGATAATATTTTCATTTTTACCAGTCGAACATTTATAGATGGCTCCAAGGCTTGAACTGCAAGGCTCCATTTCTGTCCCATGGCGAAATGCACGCTGCGCGGCATGTTTTGTCGGGCCAACTTTGCGCCCAGCGAGTAGTTTCCAGCTGTAGCAAATTGTATCGCCATGAACTGCCCTCAATCACAAAACCCACATTGGGATGCAAAGGGCGGATCTTCGATAGAGAAAAAAAACATATATATATATAATATGTATCTATAAATATATTATGACTCCGTGTCACGGTCTACGTTGAGACTTTACCTTTGACGAGGCTTCGAACATGCAAAAATATGGCATAGATCGGTAGCTTCATGTTTGTTGGCAATCTCAAAGCATAAAGCCAAATGTTTTATTGTATATCTCAGGTGGTTACACGAGTACAATACATTAGCCAGTTGGGAGTCATTATATCAACCATATCATAGCATACCGAATTTGTGGTTCATCGTTGGGTGTAGCAGAGTAAGATGAGCATGATCCTTGCAACCCGCAGCTAGCACCACCGATAAGGAATCTCATTAGAAGCGTTTGGAAAAACACAAAACCATGTTGTTTGTAAACGATGGTTGCCAGTCTCCAATCTTTGATCTCACATACACATGCATGGATGTCACGAATCCATATTGTGTGAGAGTAAAGTACAGATATACACATACATTCATTTATCCATGGATTCAATGTGATTACTATCAATATGTGATATTTTAGACATGTCTCTCGAATTTGCTGGCAGCAGCAGTTCTCGGTGTATGTCGCTTTGGCATAGAGTCAGATGATCGAGCATGTCGATCAGTTCAGTTCGCGCTCACAGCTACAGACTCGCAGACTGTGCAGAACGTTTCTACTAATATCATTCTCATCATTGTCTGAAGAATATCAAAAGAATATCTAGTTTGTAGAATATTAGAAATCATACATCACCATTGTACACGATGATAGTAGTAAGTTCAAGCTGAATAGTACAAGTTACATCCATCGATTATAGATGATTTTACCATAAAAATTATCATTTATAGGGCATTTCCCAGCCATTTTTAAGGGATTTATTAATTACTATATAACCTTCAAGCGACTTGGCTGAAGATCAAGACCGCTCTTCTTGTCAGTGCGGGGAGACGACCTCCTGCGATGGTGAGATCATCTCATGAATCTTAAATAGGTAAAAACTCTGGAGAGAAACTCACCACTCAGTGGTTTATCATAGTTGATGATAGGTGATGATAGTTTATGATAGTTGATCATAGTTCATCCCATCTATCAATCGATGAACTAACCCTGGTGACCAGTAACTAGGTCGGATGATCGTCACCTAAATTGACGTCCCAGAAATCACTGCGAATGGATGAGTGCAAGACCCGAAGATTCATCCCCTTGCTTGTTAATGAATGTATATTTTTATCGCGTTACAAAAAAATGTATAAAATATACCCATCTACACTTGGTTCAGTACTAACATTTTACATGGTCAACAATATTAAACAAAAGGTCAAACGATGCTAAACTTGATTTTGTCATGGCAACACAGCCAGTTAAAACTCCTATTGTGGAAGGAATTTTCAATTTGAAACCCATGTTTTTGCCTTACCCTTATCTCTCCTCCAGGTCGCTCTCGTTCGCCTCATGTCACTACCGCCACCCTGGCAGCACCTGGGCAAACCCATCGCATACTGTTGGTGATATATCTCACTAATTACAGTATATACAACAAATGCATCTATAGTCTATATCTACTATATATCATATGTATAGATATCATATACCTATAAATCACATAAATGAACTAATTTCATAGCCACAATTTTGTCGTTTCAATTCTTTTAGACCATATCTTTCTCAATGAAGTCTAATTGAACCATAGACTATATCCCACAATGTTTTGTCCGCTTCATCTCCAATGTTTCGCAGCAAAATCACCGGCTGTTCATTGTAAAAACTACCCGAGTTGAGAATTATGCTAGGTCTTATGTTCCAATATGGGTCGTATTTCATGGGATTATGTCTAATTCGATGGGATCTCCATGTTTTTATGTTCCAATCCCATCCAATCACACAGACTCAGTCATGTTTCTTGGTCAAGTTTAATAAAATCGTAACAAAAATCATGTTCATCGCTGCTGTTTCATGGTTGCATCCAATGAAATCATAAAGATTATGGTTAAATCAGCCAAATCCTATGAAGTCACCATTTCCTTGGTTAAGCCATCATGAAACGTTCAGATGGTGAGGAAACATAATTCGACATTTACCGCCGGCCTTCGCATAAAGTGGCAATCAAAGAAAGGCATCCAACTGCGAAACAGCACCCCAACGACGCCGCAGTGGTCGCAGTGTCGATGCGACAGGTCTACGTTTGGCATGGGGATAGGCGGTTGCAAAATGGTAGCTGCTACCATGGACCGTATGAAAAGCATGAACATAATGTGATTAGTTCAAAGGTTGATCAATGTTTCAAAGACCTTGCGCTGTGGTTTGAAAGTTGCCTATCTTAAATGCAAAAGCCGGACGTAGCAGGCAAGCCGTGCATGGGCCAAAATTGCTCCCGTTGATGTGGATGATCGTCATGTGCAGGAAAATAGTAATTGAAATCTTAGATTTAGACAAGTGAGTCGCGGCAAGACATCATCTTCCACAGTGGCTGCTGACGTCGTCTTAGTGCCATCATGCTGGGTCATGTTACAATCATGCTGCGCAGTCAAAATATTTAGATGTCACAGAAATGGCTTACCGGACCGCGAGCATGTCGAGATAAACTCTGCCCCCGCAGGCAAGATGGAGGGCTCGGATAAAGCACCAGCGAAGAAAATGACAGTAAAAAAGCGTCAGGATGGAGAGACTGTTTGGGGAAGAATTGGGTGGCAGCGGTTGCAGAGAGGGTAGTTGGGATGCAGCGCAGGACGACGCGTAGGGAAGAAGTCGCGAGATAGAGTGATACACGCACGACAGCCATGAGGACACGACAGCGCGAGAAAAAGGTGCGGTCACCACGCGCAAAAGCAATGTAAAGATAGATTTTGGATGTGCGGAGAAATGCCGCGACAAGTTTGCAAAAGCAAGTAATGATGCGTTTCGGAAACAAAGCAAGAAGGCACTTCTTTTTGGAGTATTTGGACCGAAAGCAGGAAGCGCGTACATTGCAGCACAACATAGTCTCTACGAACACACACCGCGGTTGTTTGCAGCTTCGCCAATTGAAAATGCGTGCGGCCGCGTGGAAAGAATTACTACGAGGAATTTTGTCGCATTGCAGTGGAACAACACACTCACAATCCGTGTAATGAGATTGTGATCTCGCAAGTGGTAACTGATTTGCGCAGGACGCAAAAATGTACGATAAAACGTACCGGAGAAGAAAGGAACGGGGTTCAAATGTGGACAAAGAAGAAACGGTGCGCAGGTAAAAACATGAGAATTATGTTCGGGCTCGTCACAATGACTCCAATTATGTACAAGAGGACGAGCGGCCAAAAATACAATGTATTGTTTGCGCAAGGGTTTAACTAAGTATAGGTTCAAAATGTTTCAAATAGATAGATGTATACATAATGAAACCTTAGGTATAAAGGGCATGCAACATCTGACAATATTCTACAATCCTATCCAAAGCTAGTATCTTTCAATAGCTCGCAGGCACGGTTAGATATTGCCAGTCACCGTCCTAGTCACTGGATGTCGCTGGTTCACTCACTGTCCAGCGCAGTTGGCGCCTCTGGTGGGGCACCAATGGGGCGTCTCGGCTGGGAGGCGACCTGAACGAGGCGGAAACCAGGACATCACTTGAGAAGAAATGTCACAAGTGCTGTAGGAAAATGTAAGATACAACAAGATATATATGTAAAAAAGTGCAAACAAAAAGAGCGCTGCTATAGACAATGCTCCACAAGAACTCTTGAATTTGTGGGAAGCTTCTTCACCTAGGTTGTGGGTCTCAAGTGGCACCAGCAGCGTGAGTCATGCAAACAGTGATGTCAACCGACGTAAACCGCTGAGACGCGGATTGCACAGGCGACCAGAATCCACAAAGACCCTATAGAGAATTTGGAGGAGACCAGGAATCCCGACACGCGTTGCAGAGAAGCGGGTGCGGACGGTTGCATCCTGCCATGCACTACTTGGGCTCTGGCTGGTCGCCAAGTCAAGAATTAGAGCCAACGAAAGAGCGATTGGAACTCACCCAACGTATCTTCTGCTGGAGGGATTGCACATGTGCAGCACCAGAAGCAGCCACGGAAATGATCGCCACATCGTACAATATATCACAACATCTCATAATAATTCTACGAGCCTATCCACAGCTAGTATCTTTCAATAGCTCTCAGTCAGGGTTAGATATTGTCAGTCACCTTCCTAGTCACTGGATGTCGCTGGTTCACTCACTGTCCAGCGCAGTTGGCACCTCTGGTGGGGCACCAATGGGGCGTCTCGGCTGGGAGGCGACCTGAACGAGGCAGAAACCAGGACATCACTTGAGAACAAATGTCACAAGTGCTGTACGAAAATGTAAGATACAGAAAGATATATATGTAACAAATGAAAACAAAAAGAGCGCTGTTATATACAGTGCTCCACAAGAACTCTTGAATTTGTGGGAACCTTCTTCACCGAGGTTGTGGGTCTCAAGTGGCACCAGCAGTGTGAGGCATGCAAACAGTGATGTAAACCGACGTAAACCGCTGAGACGCGGATTGCACAGGCTACCAGGATCCACAAACACCCTATAGAGGCTTTGGAGGAGACCAGGAATCCCGACAGGCGTTGCAGAGAAGCTGGTGCGGACGGTTGCATCCTGCCATGCACTACTTGGGCTCTGGCTCTCAGTTGTAGCCGTAAGGGTCGCCAAGTCAAGAAGTAGAGCCAACGAAAGAGCGATTGGAACTCACCCAACGTATCTTCTGCTGGAGGGATTGCACATGTGCATGACCAGAAGTGGGCACGGAAATGATCGCCACATCTTACAATATCTCACAACATCTCACAATACTCTACGATCCTATCCACAGCTAGTATCTTTCAATAGCTGTCAGTCACGGTTAGATATTGCCAGTCACCTTCCTAGTCACTGGATGTCACTAGTTCACTCGCTGTTCAGCAAAGTTGCCGCCTGTGGTGGAGCTCCAATGGCGCGTCTCGGCTGGGAGGCGACGTGCGAGGCACTCCTCAGAGAGTGGAAAAGTGTTCAAAGATGTTAGAACGGAAACAAATGTTCGCCCTGCGCAGATCGTTGCTGTGTCTCTTGTCCCCGCTCCCCGTTGTCCCCATCTGAACTAAGGCACAAGGTTGCAGAAATGCCCGCACTAGACACCTTGCCAACGCTTCACAAGGTGAAGTCGCAAGAGTGTCTCAAGACAAGCAATCTGCAAAGTGCAAATTGTACTGCATCGTGTATTACTGCATCTGTATCAGGTAAGAGAAAGATAGACAAAGGTAGGAAACTCGACCAATGGAATAGAGGCACACTGCTCGGGCGTGGCCGAGTCCTAGCTCTCGGACTTCGACTTCGCCGCTGCCTCAGTAGCATTGACACACACAGGGTGGCAGCACTTTCCGGTAAACACCCAAAAGAACAGAAGTATATTATTATTATGTGATATTATTTCGTATATTTTGTGGGGGCGATTGCCAGCGTGCCTGTTGGATTCTTGGGTCGGGCCACCACCCAATAAAAGGTGAGAATTCGCACTGGGCATGCCTAGAGTCTGGAGTCGACGACGGGGCGACCACCCTGGAGATCAATAATATCGGGAAACTGTTTTATGTTTTATCAGGTGTTTCTATTTCACTTCCAGATTTCAACCAGAGTGAGGAATGGAGTCCCAAAGGGCCCTCGAGTTGTCCGGGGCATTCTGCTTCCATCCTGTCTTCCATCTTGACATATCGTGACAGATTGACATAGGCTGTGCTGTCAAAGTGTCATGAATCGGGAGCAGAAACACCATGAAAGACCCAAGAATCCACTCTTTCTGGGAACTGGTCGTTTCACAAAACAACGTCTTGGTGCTATTCTTTGTTCGGTAACAAAGTTACAAACTATCCAGTTTGTACATGAAATTACATGACATATCAACCACTAGTACCACTACTAAATGATTTCCGTTGCTGCTCTGCGGCCCGAGGCGCGCCATGCGGCCCAATGCGCAAGGAGACGGTTGGATACTCAAATGGTGTGGATGGAATGAACGTTGACACCTAAATATCCAGGGTGAGAATGCAAATGATGACAGGGACTGGTTCTCATTTCAGGGATAATCATACCAATCGATACAAATCGTACGTATAATATCGTTTAATATCGGCGCATCAGTCAGAAAGGGGTTTTCATCCCTCAACGGAGATCTCATTTGATTGTCACCAAATGTCAACAACCATTCCAGGTTTGACATCTTTTGACGCCCATCAAGTCGTCAGGGAGTTAACTTGGGCCAAACTGCACAGGAAGACACACCACGTCCGCCCATGCCCAAGTAACTGAGAATGCAAAAATGTGGAGGTGGTTGAATGTGGCTGATACCCGATCTTGCAATCAGACAAAAGGAAGACCACCTCCAATTTCTGTCCATGAATAGTTCCTAGCTGATCAATGGCAAACCGCCTTTGTGTCATCCTGTTCAAGAACGCGATTCCTACCGTGGGGTTCAAACCCCGAGTTGTTCAAAACATCCTGAAACCATCCTAAAACCACAGGTGTCAAGACTAAAATAGACATTTGAGGAAAGCGCCAGAATGTCCATATGGTATCCCGCCTTTTGACCTACTACTACTACGACGACGACGGCGACTACTTACTACTACTACTACTACGACGACTACTACGACGACTACTACTACGACTACTACGACTACTACGACTACTACGACTACTACGACTACTACGACTACTAGTACTAGTACTAGTACTAGTACTAGTACTACTACTAGTACTACTACTACTACTACTAGTACTACTAGTACTACTAGTACTACTACTAGTACTACTACTAGTACTACTACTACTACTACTACGACGACGACTATGACGACTATGACGACTACGACGACTACGACGACTACGACGACTACGACGACTACGACGACTACGACGACTACGACGACTACGACGACTACGACGACTACGACGACTACGACGACTACGACGACTACGACGACGACTACTACTACTACTACTACTACTACTACTACTACTACTACTACTACGACTACTACTACTACGACTACTACTTCTACGAATAGTACTACAACTCACGGTTCCACGGCTGAGCCGTGGAGCCGTGCGGCCGCGGCTGGGCTCCACGGTTTCACGGCTGAGCCGCCACGGCTGCGCTCCACGAATCCACGGTGGAACCGTGCGGCCACGGCTGGGCTCCACAGTTCCACGGCTGAGCCGCCACGGCTGCACTCCACGAATCCACGCTCAGCCGTGGGAACCGTGCGGCCACGCTGGCTCCACGGTTCACGGCTGAGCCGCCACAGCTGCGCTCCACGAATCCACGGCTCAGCCGTGGAACCGTGGAGCCTAGCCGTGGCCGTACGGTTCCACGGCTGAGCCGTGGAACCGTGGAGCCCAGCCGTGGCCGCACGGTTCCACGGCTGAGCCGTGGAACCGTGGAGCCCAGCCGCGGCCGCACGGTTCCACGGCTGAACCGTGGAACCGTGAGCCGTGGAACCGTGGAAACCGTGAACCGTACGGTTTCCACGGCTCACGGCTGGAGAGTGCCCATCGCCGCCCTTCTCAAGTTCGTGTATGCATCCAGATTCGCAGTGTTGTGTTAATCACACGCACGCACATACATAATATATATGGCGCATCAATCGGCGGTTTCATGAATAAAACATCTGGCTTTGGACTAAGGAGTCTGTCTCATGGTTCAATGTTTGGAGCTTTGCAGTGCGAGGGCCGCTGACTCCGCGGAAAATCTTCTCACGATCTCTAAATATGTGACCGCAAAAGGGCATGATTTGCGGTAGCTCAAGCCCAGCAATCGCTCGATCATGATGCCTAGGGGCCTAGTTGCACGCAACTTGGCGAGAGAAGTGGAAAACTAGCACACTGACAACGTCATCTGTGTCAGAACCTCTCATCTATTGTTTGGGAAAGCCATGGAAAGCCAAATGCCGAGCCAGCTCTGCCTGCGTGGTGGAGCAGTGCTTCAAGTGACAAGCAGCGCTTGTATTTATTCGTCTGATACATGCCTGGAAAGGATTCCCAAACCTGTCAAACTACCTTTCTGGATCTTTCTATTTTCTGGCAGTGCCAAGAAATACCGACAATTATTTTTTTGAATCTTACAGCAGACCGGTTCACTGTCCTGCCAATCATTTGCCGGCAATCCTGCGTAAATCATTGTCTTTGACAATTCATGTGGTACACATTCAATATCATTCAATAAAAATAGTTCATCCACAATTGAACCAAACCTGGGTGGTATAAACCAGCCAAAATTGCTGCTTTGTCATGGGCCATATTAGTATGCGTCATGAAGTCATATTCAGGCATCACGAACATGTTACAAAATTACTTTCTTCGAGTGATCCCCACCATCTGACGTTCTATCTGACATAAATTCTGACAGTCTCTAAGATTCTATCTGACATTTCATCTGACACATATTCTGACATATCATATCTGACATTCTATGTTCGGGTCCAGGCGTGGCCCGCTGCGGAGCTCGCGACAAAAAGACTTCAGATCCAGGTGTGCTCCACTGCACCCGGAGTTGCATCCGGAGTTGCACCTTTGTTAAAATCGAGAGACCCTCACTTGGCAGGTGGTCTCTAAACACAAACCACACATTTTTATATAGGTGTGTCTGAAAATCGGGATACCCATGGATACCCCCCAATTTCCGCATGGGAATTAATGATGATTAATCATGATTAATCTCCGCAGATCTCGGAGCACAGCTGCAGCAAGTCTTGTCATCCGTCCTGTCATCCATTGACCAAAAAGCCAGTGACCAGTGAGGCCGGCAAATGGATAGCACACCTGTGAGATTGCAAACATTGCATTCTGACCCTGTGACCACTTGCATTAAAACATGATATTGTTGGTCGTTGGGCATGCGGAGTTCACAATTGAGCCACGGTTCCACCTTCTATCACCTTCTTCACAACTTAGCTAATTCAATGTGAGGTTTCACTCAAACTCACTCCACACTCTTGCAAAGCAAGTGCAAGACATGCCGACATGCTTTGCCGTCTGTCTGAAAATCTATGGTCCTTTCCAGTAGGCCAAAAAAAAAGGACACAAAAACTACACTGCATCAAGGACTGACGAACTGGTCTAGCTGGTGGCTGGTGGACACATCTGCAATACAATAATATGATCGAATAAAATATAATTAATATGCAGTACACACACTCATACTCTGGCCCTGTGCACACACACAAACAAAATAAATATACACATATATGAATATGAGTGTACATTATATATAATTATATATATACACCGCACACATACAAATATGTAATTTTTATAATTCATATAATATAGTTAATACTATTAATATATACACACACACATATATATATATATACCCGGATCCCCCGCAGACTAGAAATTTGGTCTGAAGTGATTCAGTCTACTAATCAGACTGATTCCAGAAATCTCGCCCGAGCTGAAAATTCTCGCCTGAAGTGGTTTTTCTCAATTTTCATCAAAACATTCAACAACATATATTAATGATAAGAAGAAATAAAACATGAGAGCTTCAGGTTTTTGCCGGTTACATAAGGCATACCGGTATACTCCTACCCAAGGAACGCTTCATGAAATGGGGCCACCACCCCCACAAATTCCCTAAAGTGAATGGACCATCATGAATTTCCACATTGTGGCGGTTGAAAAAAGGGAATAATCACATTCCCACTATCTCACCAAAAATCGTTCCCAAAATGTTTGAATTTGTCAACCGTGTTTTTTTTAATGATCCTCGGGAATTCTTGCCTGAATGCCGGGAATTCTTGCCTGAATGCCGGGTATTCTTGCCCGATTTTTTTGCAAAAAAAAAAACGCATAAAATGTCACAATGTGCTTGAAATTTTCGAACATGTTCAAAATCAAAATTAATTTTGAAAACATCACAATTCATTTGGGTCGCCCCAGACAGATCCCACCAAACATGTTCAGGGCTTTGAGCCCCAGCACCTGGGCACATTCTCAGGTCAGCACATGTCCCAACTTTTACAGTACCCTTCCAATTTTTAACCGCATTCAATCTGAAGCAGGAGTTATCAGGTGAAAATAATCATGAATTGAATTCGTGCCTGCAAATAAGCTACAGGAATTCTCGCCTGAATTGGATTTCTCGCCTGCAGTCTATTTATCTGTCCGATTGTGAAAAAGTCTACTTTCTCTGTTCAGCCCAAAATATCAGCCTGAATGGTGATCTAGGTATAATAACAAACACAAATACACGACACGTATTGACGTATTGGTTCCTCGACCATCATCATCTCCATAGGAGTCTGCTTCACAGCTCAATGTTTGGGAACTTCGCACTGCTATCCTTGCCATTGGCCACTAGGATAATTGAGCAGTTCATTGTGTTCAGAATCGTCCAAGACCTTCCGATGCACCTGGCCTGTCTTTGAAAATTAGAAAAAGCGGCAATTGTGGTGGGCTGACACATGATCAGTGCGCAAAAACCCTTTGTCGTCCTCCAGTTGCTTGTTTCAGAAGGATTCCCACAGCATCCCAAAGCGGACAATGAAACTAATTAGAACAATTCGCACATACACAACCAAAACTTTTGGAAAGGGCTTTTGGCCATTGCTCACGTGATGAAGCACGCACAGCTGCGTGAAACAGGGCGAAGGCATTCCAAAAGAGACACCCGTTGTCAAACACTGTGGAAACGCAAGGGCTGAAGGAAGGGCAACCAGCAAAATCAACCTCCAAAACAAGGAGAAGTCTGAGGGATATTCCAAATTGATCCAAATTGCCGGTTTCCAAGCTAGACAGGTGGCTGCGGAACACAGTACGGGTTTAGAATGGAAGAACTCCCAGCAATTGCTCATGATCATCTCGTTTGATATCCACCACCGTCGAAATCACAGTTGGCGCATGCGTCACCTGCACGTCGAACAGCCGCTTGCAGGTCTGCAAGTTGAAGTGCATGTTTTTATCTTTTAAGCCCTGAGACCAAGAGTAAACATTGATTGAACATGATGTTCCAACATATTGAAACCAATGGGTGTTCCAGTCATTTTGCAACAGAACACTGGAGAAAATTGGATTGGTTTCAGCTTGTGGAGCCAAAAGGGCTCCTCAACATCCCCACGGGTTCAATCCGTGCGGATCCCTCTAGGTAAATTCCGTATTTTCATCCATTCATTCCACTTGTCATTAAATTAAGCAATTGGATATAAGATATCATATACGATGATATAAGTGGATCACGGGTGTTGAAAGTGGATCACTCATGCCTTTGCACCGGCAATGGTAAGAAAGGGCCTGCCTTTAAGGTCACTTGGTACATTCCATCATCTACCGGTACCTGATGTTCTCTCAGGTCCAATAAGGTGTTTTTCGAGGCCTAACCGGGTCTATATATTCATTGCATCCATGTACTGTCATGACATACTTATACCCACAAATCTGATTTTTTCGGGTATTGCCACGGTATTGCAGCACATGGAAAGTAAATACACGGCCAGGAGACGCCGTTTGCCCGGAATGCAATTCTCGACGTCGTGACGAAGAGCTAAGACCGTGGAAATTCCCGTACAAAACGACTGTATAGCAACATATCTTTAAATGGTTTTGTTGGAGATCGAAAACGGCTTTTGGATTAGGGTCGTCGAAAACTCGTTTTCCAGAGCCCCTGCTTGAGCTCTTTTTAAGCATCTTCGGTTTCCTCCACATAGAACAATGGCATGACATATCATGACATACTCAGGGGAATTAAACAATTATTAAAGATCTTTAATAAGGGTAGAAGTTTAACGGGAGTGGGAGAATTAAACACTTATTGAAGATCTTCAATGAGTGTAGAAATTTAACGGCGATGGGGAATTAAACCCTTATTGAAGATCTTCAATGAGTGTAGAAGTTTAAACAGGGTGGGGAATTAAACCCTATTGAAGATCTTCAATGAATGTAAAAGTTTAAGTTGGGTGAAGTTGGGACAGTTTAGAGTTTGGGCGAACGGCGGCGCCTGCGGTAAAAATATACTGTACCTGTGCGAGGGTCAACCCATGGTATCTGCGGTGTGGTCATCCATCCCATAATGGGAATCCTTCTGATGGATATCTAAACTCTCATGTGATTGGGAAACTCTTTGTAGCTCCTGGGCTCCCCATTTTCGTTGGCGAATATGGATACCCTGGATACCCATATACCCAATATACCCAATCTTCAAACCGCAATCTCCTAACCACCAAAAATAGTTAGTTACCCTCTGGTAATTTAACATAGCTATTGAAAATCACCATTTATGGTGAATTTTCCCATGAAAAATGGTGATTTTCCATAGTTATGTTAAATTACCAGAGGGTAAAACCCCTTGCACCTCCTTGCGAAAGAAGCTGAGCCGGACAAGATGCTCCTGGCATCCCAGGAGAAATCAAATTTTCGGGACGCGTGGCGTGGTGGAACCGACTCTCTACCCTATGTTGGCGGTGAAAACCCACCCATCCAAAAATCATCCAAACATATCCGAAATATGTACGCCAATTAGGGTTGGCCATCTCAGATACAGTGGACATGTAAAAAGACTTGTGTCACGCTTGGTCGAATTCATTGAGCCAATAATTCAATCTGTAGTTATTGCGTTCAATGGTTCTTTCATGTTCTTCCTGGTGGCAGCCCTTTCTAGTTTGTAGTGAAGTTTGTAGTAGAAAGGCGCTTGCAATCCAGTACACTTCCTCATGGGTGCACAGCTGCTCTCTCATTGAATGATGGCATGCAAAGAACACCAGGGAAGCTTTCAAAAAATGGAGGCCATATCAAATTGATCCAAATGACTAATGTCTTACTTTTGTTTTTGCCACCTCTTGACACCGTTTCTGGGTTCCAGTAGTGGAAACTTCTGGTGTGCTATTCCTGACAAGCTCGTATGTTTTCTACATTTTGCTTGTGTTGTGTGACCATGGCCAGATTCCAAAGTGTTCAACCTATGTTGAACAGTACCCCTTCTTGACATGGAAAATCACCATTTGAATACATATATAGGTAAACATAGGGTAATTCATCTACAAACGGACCTCTGGATGATAATCATTACCCTCTGGTAAAGTAACATAACTATGGAAAATCACAAGTTTAATAGGTAAATCATCTATAAATGGTCCATGTTCAATAATTATATATTGTACATACATATATATATATACAATTATATACACATTAAATTACCAAAGGGTAAATCATATTCAATGCTCTGACCCATCATGACCCTGCTCAGCCCTGCTCCTCGTGGCTTTGTCGATCTGGTGCCAATGGCACACCATACGGCAGCTGCATTTGTGAACGCCGGCCCTTCCACGATGCCACTGGTGTCATCAACAAAGGGTCATCCGGATCGGCCACATCAACGGCACCCACAGGTCCCACGGGCACCCTGCAACCGGACGTTTCCAGCTTCAACTGTGCATGCTCTAAATCACTCCATGGCCCAGAATTCATAACGTCACCATACGCGACCATATTTGTGACCACCAAAAGAAATCCAAAGCCACCCCTGACACTTGCAATTTAATTCAAAATATGGGCATGGGCTTCTCTGCAAAATAGGCTACACTAAAATCCAATAATGGATTGATATGATTGATAATCATTTTCCCTAAAATTGCAATTTTGTGTTTGGGACATTTTGGGAGGTAAAGTTTCAGCACCATATCACCATATCCCTGCCAAGTTGCAAAGGGTGCAAAGGTAGGGGCTGCATTGGTGGTGCTTTCCCTTGTGCTGGCGGTGGCTGGATTCGACGAGGCGCCACTGGGCGAATCTTCGGTGGCTCCTTGGCTTCTCGGTTTCGGTCACCGATGAGAGCTATGAGTAGCTAAAGGATAAGCCCAGTACGAAACCCTCACTGGTACATATATATATATAGTACAACTATTATATGCTATATATCTATATATATATACACTGATATATGATATATATATATATATATCATTATATATCTATATCTATATTTTGGGGTGTGATAGGCTGCATCTAAAAGCTCCAAAAACTGTTCCGTTGGGAATTCATCCACATGGACCGTGAAAGTGGTGGGCGGAGGGGCTTGCAATTTGGTGCTGCGGAAGAGGATTCATGTAATTAGAAAAGTGTTGTGTGATCGTCTCAAAGCAAGATTGATGGTTAACGAACTTGAAAACACACATCCTTCACGGCATTGGTGTGGTTCCAGGAACCACATGACACTGCTTTCTTCACGCAAATAACTTTTGACGGCAGCAGCGCCCATCACTATGCCCAGAAGCTACATTGAAAACAAACATAGCCCAATGCTTCCGGCCATCACAAAGCCAGCAAACTCATTATTTCAACAACTTCCATAGAGACGCGACAACTTCAAGCCGATATCTTGGCAACTGACATCAGCTTTGTCCCAGCTTTGATACCTCCTGTTTAAATAATCTGGCAATGGAAAATCATGGAAAATCGCTGGCTGTTCATTTATTTAGGCATCTACAAACTAGTACCTTCCCGCCAGCCATGTTGGATTGCGGGTATGGGACTGTGAAGCTGACTTGGTTGATGGTTTTGAACCCCCTGAACAGTCCTGAACCATGAATGTGTGTTTTCTTTTAACAGTTTTTTTTAATGAGTCATGGGTGATCATGATCCCAAACAGGAGGTACAGTAATGCAGGTGAGGAAACAAAACATATGTGAACCCAGCCGATCAACTGGAATCTAGCGTCCATCTGATCTGGAACCTGACCTGCGCTCTCCCCTGTGCTTATCACGCCCGTTGTGGCACCGCAACCCATGATGATCCCACTACAAATGTATCTCGGGATGTCCCGGACGTCCCGGAACAGGACTTTGAGCCCAATAAAAGAGGCTGCAATTTGCTGCAATCAGAAGGGCTTCAAGTGGGCAACATCTCCACTGCTTCAGCACTCGTAATATCTATGTAATATCTATATGAATATCTCATATATTTCTTCCAGCAATGTTGACGACCACAGCCCCAGGCATCCATCCGGAGTATAAACGCATCAGCAAATGGCTTTTTTTTTTTTGTTGGACGTCTGGAATTGGACGACTCTGACATATTCCAGTCAGCCAATTCTAAGATTCTAAGTGTGAGTTTGTGCATCGTCTCTAGTTACTAGATACTGTCTTCAAGCAACATCCGTGCTAGCACATTCGTTTAGCCGGGACTTAAGGGTTCGCAGCCCACCGATCCACCATGTTTCCCAACGGCTGTGGGTGCTTCAACGTTTTCCATGGCTGCTGCCTGCATTTGCACCACGGAAACTTGACATTTCCCACGTGTCGATTAGCAAACAGCATCGGCAATTGCTGTGTCAGTCTTATGATTTCTGATTCTTGGATGTTCTTGGAGGATGGTCAAATAACAGTGTGATATACAGTTCAAGACTGGAAAGAAAACGCGCTCTCCCGGGCGTCTTCTCACGTTTTTTTTCTCCAAACAAGGAACTCAGAGTGCTCTGCTCCTCGCCTTCCTTTTGCCCATATGCCAATCCTGTGCCCTTCAACCGGGCTGATGAGTCGAGAGGAACTCCGTGCTGCAGCTACAACATGGTTGCTAACACCTATCAACAAAAAAACAAACGAATCATGGAACATGGATTCCCTATGTATTTCAATGCTGCGACCTCACTCTTGGCTGTTGAAAGATCCAGGTGCTGTCGCTTTTAGGCAAACTTGGAGATGAACCGAAATGTTGCCATTTTCCACTTCGTTCAAAAACTTTAAAAAAAAACAACTGTTTTTGGGTCTCAACCCATCCCAAGAAAATGAGCCCCTCGGGGATACACAAACTTCAATGATTAATGTTCATCATTTCAGACACGGATGGACAGATAATGCATACATAACATAACATCACTGCAAAGTAGGAATCAGCAAGTGTTTGATTTCATCAAAATGTGGATTGTCCTTGTGGACTTGACTTGGGGTCCATTCTTCTGAACCGAATGGCTACAAATGGCAAAGGCTTTCCATCGCAAAAAGTGGGGAGGACGAACCTTCAAAAGCTCAACTTACAGTTTTACAGGAATTTTACAGGTATCCAATGATATCCAATGGTATCCAGTAGATGATATACTAATGTAGAGTATATATTTTCTCAGCATTAAGCAAGTAGACGAATTCTGCAAGTAGCGATTCACATTCCTTCGGCTGGGGACGGCAGGGGATGGCATGTTTTCCACCGGTGCGGCCACCATCTGCTCAGGGCGAATTTCTCTGGGCTCTCTGTACACTCAGTGACTCAATATGACTCTGGGGAGCATTGATATCATCTATCTATATATATATATATCATCTTAAGATATGGTGTCATTATGGTCTCTAATCAGAACATAGGTATACATAGGTCATCTTTGAATAGTGGCACGGTGTGGAACGCTTCACCCCAAAAAAAAAAACAAAAATGTTGTTGCTCTCGGGAATGCTGGAATCCCTCAGTCATAGAGATCGTCACTTGACATGTCGGGCACATCTTGCACCATTGATGCATCACAAGGAGGAACGGTGAAGCCCTCATGGTAGTACCGATTGGTGGCGACCACGTTGGGCTCTTTGAAACACATGGGGCACAAGTCGTTTCGAACCCCACTGGAGCGACACCATAAAATAAGGTTGTGACGGCGTCCGTTGGAGATCGGCGTGGCTTTGTGTAGCCTGAGGACCCGTTGCAAAAAAACCATCCTTGCCCTTCTTGGTTTCTCTGGTGATCTTGAAGATATTCTTTGGTCTGTAAAACGGGCAGTACCCTCCGGTAAACTAACATAACGATGGAAAATCACCAGTTTTAATGGGAAAATCCACTATAAATGGCCATTTTCAATAGCTATGTTAAATTACCAGAGGGTATGCAAAATTTGGGGACACTAGAGGCTCTTTTATGATGTGCGACGGCAACTGGAACATCACCACTTGTGTAAAATGGGTGCCATTTTGGCATCCTTTGCAAGTACCAGTTTACAGGTACTGGCATGGGTGGCACTCTCAAAAACCGGGGATGCAATGAGACCATTGGTGACAGACTGGGATGATCCCTTATTGAAACTAGCTATGATGCTTGTAATTACGATTTTACACACACACACATATATATATATTATAGATAGATAAACTATACCTAATTATAGATAGTATCTAAATATCCCAATCATACAGAATCATACAGAATCATATAGTAGATATACCCATACATATATAGAAACATATACTAACACATACTAACACATCATATACACACACATTATATATCTAAATGTATTGTATATATATATATCTATCTACACATATACATACACATACCCGAGCAAAACCAACATTGAACCCTTCTGGATTTTTGCTGGCCAAGCCACTCCAGGCCAGCATGGAAGACGCCCCAGCCACGACGCAAAGTCGCCTCGACCTTTTGGCCATCGTCCTTGTTGGTGGCTAAACCGTAGTAGACGACCTGGGCGACTCAGTCAGCACTGGGATCTGCGTCGCGTGACTCCCAAAAAAGTCACAACCCATCAGAAAAACAAATAACATCAAATAAACATCTGGCTGTTTTCCACCAAGCGACATTCCCACCACCCCATGTACCACCAATGTTGATGTTCAGCGTCACCTCTGCGTTGTCATAGTGCATGGCCAAGTCTTTGTCGCCATTGGCAGTGGAATCATAGAGCACAGTGAAGGCACGATAGGAGTCCAGGGTCTCGCAAAAGGCCGGCAACAAGCGACTCGCTATGACGTTCACGTAGTCATAGATCAAGGGATCCAGCAAATGTTCACCTGAAATAATGATGTGTACCCTCTGGCAATTTAATATAGCCATGGAAAATGACAATTTTTAATAGGTAAACCATCTATAAATGGGCCATTTTCCATGGCTATGTTAAATAACCGGATTGTAATGATGTGTATACCGTCACAGACTGTACACATGAAACACCTGAGTCAGGAGGAATTGACCCCCATAACCGGGGCTTGGCCAAGTTGCAGAATCCCAGCTCTGACAAGATGATGCCGAAGCGATTCATGGTGTTCGGTGCGGTCCGTGGTAAGCCTGAAGTTCTGGGCGAGCGTGCGGTCCTCTTTTTAAACAAGCTATTTGAACATCAAAACATGGAGTCGTATGGGGTCTTAAACATTGATGGTCTCATCTCACTTGACCTCCATCCACGCCAGTATATCTCAGAAGTGCCAATGTAGTAGATGTGTGACCTATTGTGACCTTTTATTTGATGATGCTACATGTGTGTGTAGCTTCATTCTTCAAAAACATCTTACCAGATCCAACAACTGCCAGAAACACATCAGATGCATAGCCAACCATCATCAACCATCTCAAGCTTCAAATCTTGATTCCGGAATAATCAGCTGTAGATAATTCCTGATTAATATTTTTGGGATGTATAAAATATGTATAATATATATATATATATGATTATATATGTACATACATAAATATTTAGATTGGGTTCCCCTATGTTCCCCAAAGATAATGATTTATGAACAGCCCAGCTATGCCCAGCTGCCAGAGTCCAGAAAATGGACCAGCTCCGCTTCCAGCTGGTCACAGAAAGCTTCAGTGAAGACCGGAAAGGTCCAAATTCCAGGTTTCACCTCCTCCAAGATCTTCTTCGCCTTCAGTCCTGGTGATTTTTTGGGTGAAAATCGATGCGGAAAACCACCAAGATCTGAAGGCCGTTCTGAGTGGATTTCTTTTGAGCAAAGCCATGCAAGATAATGTCAAGGTAGGATTAATTAATCCCTCCCGATTAATCAACCACCACTGCCCCTAAAAAAAATGTCATTTAAAAACAGGTGGTCCCCCTTAATAAACCAGCATAAACTGGGCTTTTCAATGAACGTCTGGATCTGAGCTGATCGCATCATCCGACACATCCATCTGACTCTCCCGTCTTGGCCTGGAATGATGGTGGCACCTGGCTTGCCCAGCTGCCGAACCAGCTCCAGAAAGCTCTCCTGCAGGTATGGCTGCTCCAAGCGGTACACCTCTGGATGTAGGGCTTGGTAGTCCTTCCTCAGTTTTGATGCGAGGGGGAACGCAGATTCAACTGGAGGATAGGTTTCTTCCAAAAGACGTGGGATGATTTGGATACCTGTTCCTACAGATCTGGGCCGCAAATCGTATCTGTTGCAAGCTTCCAAGCAGGTCAAATGCAACGAAAAGCATGCCATCCATTGATATCATATTCTTAGCGATAGTATTGAAACATATCATCCATTGATACACGTGTCAATCGATGATCAAAAACTTAGCCCCAAAAAAACGACAACAACATACAAGCATTCAAGGCTCGGACTGGTACAATCTAGACATGCTGCTTGTCACATGTTGGTCCATGTTTTCCCAACTTTGATCCATGATATGTTTGTCACATACCCTCTGGTAATTTAACATAGCTATTGAACATGGCCATTTATAGTGGATTTACCCATTGAAAATGGTGATTTTCCATAGTTATGTTAGTTTACCAGAGGGTAATATGTTGATCCACTTTTGCCACATGATCCTCCGTGAAGTTTCTGAATGCGCTGCGCTCGAAGCAGCGATTCCTCGGGTGCTTTCAGCCTTTCCTGTCGCTGCCTGCGAAGCTCTGTCAGCACTTCCTCTTCAGAAGCGCCCAAATCTTTCAGCTCGGAGCGGTTTTCCTGTGGTCCACGGGGGATTTCTTTGGTGATGTAATACTGGGAAAATAGGGAATAATAGGATTCATCATATACGATAAGAGTGGGATGATGATTAATCATCTGGGAAAAAACAACTAGAAGACTAGAAAAGTACAATCCGATTCTAAAGTAGTGATGATTTGCTGTTCTATCTGTTTTTTTTGTGGTTACCATAATGGGATATAACTACAGGATAACCCAAAAAATAAAGCGAATCTTCACTGGATCGGTTCTGTTGGGAAAACCTGCGCCGAACACATTTTTTTAACTTATGTCCATAGAGGTTTCCTGGAAATTTTCCCATCATCCAGCTCTAGGATTTTGGACACCGCCAAGAAACGCAGAAAAGGCTCAACAAGTTGCCACTATTTGAGCATAGGATGTTACCTTTCTATCTTTTTGGAGGTTGTTTTATATCTATGAGTCAACCCCTACGGTAAATATAAGAGGCACAATGATGCCCACGAAAGCTTTAGTACAGTCAACTTTGCTGCAAAGTTAGGTACTCATGTACTCCAAGATCGGATAGCTTGAACAAAAGAACAGCATTACATAGCAATACCAAACGCAGAGCATCCCTGGGATTCCCAGGTGGTTGGACAAATATGAGAGCTCCATGAAGGAAACTCAACAGCCCCCAGGTGGCCTCCAAGAAAGCAGCATCATCGCCCGTATATGAAAAGTGCTTCCCTGTACTCCGGACGAAATAATTGTGGGTGATGCGGCATTGGCACATCCAATAATTCTTTCCGTCGCTTTCCATTTTGCCTTGCTTCGATCCCATTGCCCGCGCGTTAGGGGATGTCAGGGAGATCTGTTGCCTGTGTTGATGTAGGTCCTCTTACTGTCATCTTCTTAATCACCGACATGGTTTGGCATGTGTAAGGATTGCGCCTGCAGGAGAGCTGACATAGCAAATGTTCGTAATTGGTGTGGAATTGTGTGAAGCAATGCCGTGAGTTTTTTTTTTGCAACATCAGCTTTTGGCATCCGCGTGATCCCATGTTTACCGGTGTCATCTGCCTGCAGGTCACTGAACGTTTAAGCCGCTACGGCTGGCAAGTACAGCATGGACAAAGCATGATAGAGCTGGAACCTCTCAGTGCTCCCCCGTGACAACGTGTGATCCAGGGCTGTGGCAAAGCTCCACACCACACTATCTGCAATATTTAAGCCTTAATCATTGCCTTTCTGATTATCCATATCCAAGAGAATCCAAACATTCCCAGACCCTGACACTTGTTTACAATGGGTGCCCTTTCGAACTTTCTAACGTTACCTACCCATGTTACAGTTCCTGATGACTTGGCTTGGCCTGCGTCCTGCATGCACTATATCGCTGTATGCACTGTACAGGAGGTATAAGTCTGAATAACACCATCACAGGCAAAGTGTCACCAAAATGTTGCAAAACGACCTTTGCGAGGAGGGATCTGACCATTCTGACCAATATCTACATATCAAAACCCTCCTGCCGCGCCGCTGCCCTTTTTCCATCCATCAAATTGGATTGCCGGCTCCCCTCGGACGTGACAAAGACCGTCCAGCTTAGCTGGGGCCGAAGGGCAATTGCCAACCTCCGAAGCGGCGCACGTCACTGGTGGGTTGCACTGTTGTGCCGCTTCAAGAATGTATAATGCTGGTTGTTTAGTTCATGATAATTCTTGCCATCACTTGATGCCATTTCTGGTTGTTTGGGGTCAGTGCGACTCAAACGCAAGGAACCTGTACTGCGCCAACATGATGAAACAACCAACCAGTGGATTGTGCTCGGCTTCTCACACAGTCCATTGGCTTTGCATGGCTGGTGGCACAAAATACCTTGAGGCATTCGCTTCGTTCATCAATGTCTAGGGCACTCACTTTGAGGTGCCTGAAGACATCTCATCACTGGGGATCAGTGACGAGCAAACATGGCATGATAGTGACCATCCTCCCAGCCCTTGAATATCCTTGATTTTTTTGAGCTCCAAGCACCGCAACCAAATTGATCAACATGCATGTTCAGAAACAATCAGAAACATCTAGCTCCAAGCCTGCTCCCTCATGCCACAACCATGATATCTCCATAATAGCCACAATATCTCGATGATGTGGATGTACAAAATCCTGCACCAGTTGGAAAGTATTGGTAAGTATCAACCATTGTAAATAATGTGATTTAACAATGGGATTTGTACCATCCACCAAGCGGTGCGGGATTTCGCTGGCCCATCCACTGTTTCAATGTCAAGCATGACATCCCGAAACTACCAGCCATGTGGTGAATGTTGACCCTCTATCAATTCATGCCCTTTCCATCCGATCCAAGTAGCATCATAAGGATCCTCCCCTCGGCACAGAATTGGCAGGAGATCTTTCAATTGAGCTGACTTCAGGGGATATCTCCAAACCATGGGCCTAGAACTCTCAAGAGAGAGGTATTTCATGGTATTTCTCAAAATGGGGAATTCTTGACAATACCTAAAAGATTAGCCTACCGGTAAAAGGGTTTAATCTTGAATATGTTCGAGCGTCCCGCATTTTGAGAAATGCCCATATTAAGCATCCAGACCCACAAAAAAAAACAGCACAATTGGATAATTTTTTCAGAAATACCCAGTGTGGTCAATTGCCTCAAAATATGGGGATGTGTCAAAACCTTGTACCCCTGGTGAACATCAAAATAGCTGGTAAATGGATGTTCATCCCCCTAAAAATGGTATTAATAGGTATTGATCCATACCCATATGTCAAAATGGTGTTAGTTACTGTTAGTTGGACATGGGACTTGCCACTGTGCTCGTCGGCAATTGTGATGCGATCCCACGGTGGTTTGATGGGTACAAAAACGGACCGTGGGGGCATCCCAAGCGAGGGCAAACAGTCAAACCTTAGAGATGGACGCCATGCAAAAAAACATACATAAAATACCATGTATCATTAGTATCGTTGAATATTCCTTGAACATTCGTTGAACATTCTTAACTTGCATGTGCTTGGGAAGCTCAATTCGCTCCTTCTCCGTTTTCCTTGGTGAATATGTGTGAATATGGATGCCAATTTTTTCTCCTCAGTCATCTTAGTCGCTCCCTCAGCCAGCGCCAAGCAACGCGAGGATGACAGGGATTCCTCTGCCTCGCCCATCATTTCCTGGCCCCGCCTGGTGCCGGCCATGTCGCTTCCCTCACTGGCTACATCAATAATGTGAAGGTTGGTAGATTTGATATGATTTTAAAACATGACCTGACGAAGCCTCTCTCTCTATAGCATTTATGATGTGGCTGTGAAACCAGCCACATGATATATCTATCTATGATTATATATATATAATATTCTATATAGTCATATATTTGTCTCCAGTGCACAAGGATGCTAGCTGGTAGTAGCGTGCTATATTATGTTGAAGGAGGCATGCAGTAAAATTAAGCACCAGGAAGTTCAAAAGATGGGACATTGTCGTTCTTCTTGGGGCGATTTGGGCACCAAGTCAAATGACCCCCCTTATGAAAAGGCTTGTTGGGTCACCGCTGGCTTGCATGCTTGATGGTAACAGGTAACACCGCCAACCCCTTTAGAGAAATGGACGTCTTAGACTCTGGCAATCTCTGGCATATATTGAGCACACATCTCAGTGACCCACCAAAATCCTCTGACGGCAGATGGTCCAAACGGTCGACCGTTTCCCGCCTGTCATCGATGCAAAAAATGGTGATGATGATGCCCAGCAGGGCACAAACAGCACAGCAGATGAAGACGAAACCAGTACCACAAGCCTCACGCCACGCCACGGAGGGATCCCATGATCTCCCAAGAGTTTTTCCGAGGCATGTCCCAAAAGGAAGTTATAGTCACGAAAGTGTGAGTAGCAGAGGAATTCCCTTAAATGGCCTATTTTGGAAAAGTTGGTGCAGCATTTGCAAACAAACCCATGTGAACTACCTCACATAATCAACAAACGTACTCGGCTGCATCCAAGTCTCGACGATCAGCGGCTTGAACATGGACGAGCCGACAACTGCCCCCGTCTTTCCCATGGCAGCGCAGAAACCATTCAACGATGAGCGCACTTCCCGAGGGAAGGATTCAGAGGGCAAAATGAAGGTCGTACTATTGAGTCCAAAGTTGCTGAAGAAATACCTCGGGCGATAGCTGAGAAAGCAATGCTAAAACTATGGCCGTGGCTCCTTCAGCACTGCAAGGCGCTAAAAAAAATGACAGCAGGAAGTGCAAACCAGGCCACGTTAAGCCATAAACGAACAGCAGTGTTGCTGGTAGGTTTTCCATAACATCCAGGAACATAGCCAAGATCGCGTAAAGCCTCAGATCAGACAGAACATCACAAGCACTCTTGCATCTTGTTTGAGAATCTCCAAGTCAAGTTGGGAGGCACTGATGGACGGATATTCATGGATATTCAAATTGTGCGGCCCTAAACTCTTCCACGCCCTTTAGATCCCTTTAGACACATCAGTGGCTCTTCAGTCTTTCATCACCTCATGGAGGGTGCGCGAAAACTGCCCGGGCTTATGCTCAGCATGGTGGCAGTGCCATCATGGCAAATCCTTGGATCTGGATGGTCTTCCTGCCCAAGCGATCCATGAAGCACACTGAGACGTAGTATCCTGGGAGCCCCAGAAGTGCCAGAATGGCCAGTTGCCAACAGAGGTTATGCTGGAGGTCGTTGCCTATCACAGGGGTGGAGGTCTTGGTGTCCACGTGGAACACGTCTTGCAAGATGGCAGGGGAGAACCTGAGAAGTGTGGGAAGCGATCACGTCGCTAAGCTCCAAACCCCCAAGTCAAAAATAATGACCGTCCCTGGGGGAAGGCTCAACAATTCTGCCCTCTCAATAAATGCCACCAGCTTAAGGGCTGCCAATCAAACCACCCCCTCTGAGATATGCCATTGATGCAGACATGGGGCAAGGAATTCCCATAGAAAGTGATGTCAAAAAGGAACCAACCACCAGCGCAACCAAGGATACTTCTCCAGTAAGCCCGATTTCTCAGTGCCTCGCAGCGGCTAGTTATAGGGTCATGTTGTTGCTTTGATTCAAAACTTGATAGCCCCTAAAATATCATAAAATGAGATAGTAACAAGATGTGACGATAGTAAAACCTATATGAAAACATATGAAAACATGTGAAAACATGTGAAAATCATGTGAACACCCAACCATTTCATCCAATGCTTCCAGGGTAACCACGTGACCGCCACGTGACCGCCACGTGACCGCCACGTGACCGCCACCACGCCTGGATCATACTGGGCGCAGCTGTTGCGTCTGGCCGAGGTTCAGCACTACTTTGGCCCCGCTGGAAAGGCATCAGCAGAATGCCTCAGCCAGTGACTCCAGTGACCACTTTTGGAAGTGAAGCAAGGGATCAAACTTGCAGTCACTTAAGCATGGTTTACTGAGTTTACTGGATGCTTTGGACCTCGAGGAGTTATATATATATATATAAATAATTATATATATATAATTATATATATATATATGGATTGTTCCGAACCAACTTCTAAACTTTGCGTACGAACCAACGCACGCATATATGAGTGGAACTTGCCATGCAGATCCATTGTGCCCATGGCTGCCATGGCACCTGGTAACGCTCCAAGACCAAGAATTAGACGCCAGGATAAGCCTTTAACGTTCATCATGGTCTTGGTGCTGGTGACACCATCGCCTCAAGTCGCAAAAAAAAGTTCTTGTCATGGCTCTATCACTGCAGGGTTTCAAGTGTTTTCTAGTTGTCCTGAGGCACTTCACCATGCCATTTACAGCCACTGAAGCTGCTACCCAAGAGGCCAAACATGTAGAGACACACCATGCCCACCTGAGGTCCGGGGCAATTCACCGGACCTACGATATGCCAAGCGGAACTAACGACCTGCCACAAAATGAGCCACATTTTGGGACTGAAGTGGATATAGCATTGATTGGCCGGCAACATGGGATAGGTAGATAGATAGATAGATAGATAGATAGACAGACAGACAAATAGATAGATAGATACGCACGTGTGTGTGTATATATATATATATATCTGTGTGTGTGATATAGGCATGTAACACAGACTTAGCATCTGCATCCCTTTGGCAATCTGAAGTTGCACTGGAAAATTGGTGCTGCCTAGGCGCCAAGGGCACCAGCAGCTGTCCCACCCCCTGCATGGAGAACACCAGCGCTACAGATCGGCCACGGTTCCTGAAAATGGCCCGGCAGCAGAGGCCAGGCGTGACCCCAATGGTTGACCCAAACTTCAAATTGGAACCATGATTGGACCAGCAAAGACCAATCCAAAACCCCCAAAGTTGAGCAAGATTCAGTTGGATTAGAAGATATTAGAAGGAAGTAAGAGGATGACTCTCAGGATCTTGCACAGTTCTTTTGTATCCGCTGCAGTTCTTGGACCACACAAACAACTTGCTGGAAGCAGTTGTATGTCTAATGCATGGTTGCCTAGGACCCCACTGACTGCTTATCAACCACAGGGATTTTGCAGCCACTGATTTTGCTTCATCCAAAGCACGCACTGCTTGACCCCTCCGCAGCCACAGTGGCAGCCAAGGGGTAGACACCACCAACGCCAACGCCCAGAATAAAGCGGGCAATGCTGAGGAAAATGAAAACCTTGCAAGAGTTCAAGCACAGGTTGAGTCGGTGTTTCAGGCCGGTTTTGGATATATGTGGCAATTTTTCTAGAGCAAGGTCCGTTTCGTTGAAGGATTGCAGTGTAGCTGTCAAGAAATCAACATATGGAGGTGTCCTAAAATGGATGTACCCCCAAATCATCCAAAATTAGACAATTTTAGGATTGAAACCCATGGTTTTGGGATACCCCATATGTAAGAAACATGATTCATCGATGTTAATCGGCTCTACTCCAGTGGACCTTCCAGGGCCAGAGCGGGATGCGAAGCCCAGGCGGGATCATGCGAGGAAGCGCCAATACATGGCATGATAAGTCTACGAAACATGGAAGTGGGAACAACTGCCACTTTTGACAATAAGATACACAATGATGCAATAATATCACATATATATATATAACATTATATTTATAGATAAAGGTATAAAATGGATCAAAATGGATTAAAATGGATTAAAATGGATTATTTTGGATTAAAATGGATTAAACTAGTAGATTAAAATGGATTAAAATGGTATGATGTAACCATCTTCCGCGTGCATCAAAACTGTCGAATCACCACATCTTCCCCTTCGGTTTTTTTGTCACAGCTACCGTGGTGGGATCTCGCGGATTCAGCGGCACCGCAAAGGCAGAGACTAA
Source organism: Cladocopium goreaui (assembly GCA_947184155.2). NCBI lineage: Eukaryota > Dinophyceae > Suessiales > Symbiodiniaceae > Cladocopium > Cladocopium goreaui. The sequence continues at coordinate 98,205 of CAMXCT020000994.1, read as the reverse complement.
TGCGCCGGCAATGGACATGACCATGGTCAGGTACAACCTCGTCAGCCACGGGGCAGAAACCAAGGGCATCCAGGTTTCAAGGTCTTCAACCAAGGTTTTTTTGAAGCAACATCTTTGGGTGGCCGCATCAAAGATCAAGTCAAGTATTTTTCATTTGTTCTTTAGATAAAAACAAACACATATACAGTGCAACAGGTGATTGGGATTCTTGTATGCAGGACTTCATGGTAGTCACTGGCGTACTGATATAGGCCGATAGTCACCAACAATCACCACAACATGATGGGTGAAAACATAAACGCTCTGATTCTGAATACTGGCTTTGCAATTTGAAAGTCATCCCCATTGGCACACACACACACCAAAACCATCCAAAACCATTATAGTAATTCCCATGAATGTGCATCATTCATCCCCATCATCAAACTTAATGCATTCTGTGAACTATAAAAACATCATAAGACATCATTAAACATGGTTCATCAATGTTAATTACTCCCCATTAACAAAAACATCATGATGGCCACTGCCATTCATTTGCACAAGTGGCGCAGGACCGCGCCCAAGCCAGTCACCAACGTATCCTCGGGTCATGACTCTCTCCATATGGCCACACGCTGGAAGCATAGGATGGAACCAGTCTAGATGGTGAAATATTGCTGGAGATAGTTTCTTTTTTTTTTTAAGTTGGTTGGTAATTTTGATGGTAATCAGCTCTTTGCCTTGCTCAGAAACAAAGAGTATCATGTTTGAGGGGGCCCTCTCGCTAACCATGGTTTTGTATTTCTGAGGATGATGGAGGAACAAATCTGTGAATGAGAGGAAAAGAAAGGGAAAAGGAAGGAGCAGGACAGGAAGAGGAAAGAGATAGGAAACCTTAAGCAAACGAAGGGGAAACAAAGAGGAAACATAGAGGAAACGGAAAGGAAAGGAAAGGGAAAGGAAGGTAGAAAAGGGGAAGAGGGTCTATCTGTGGTCTGGGGCCATTTTTTTGAACAAATTGGTATCGCTAAGGTATCGCTGTAGGGGTACGTATCGCTAATCTCGCCTCTTGCATGTACGCAACTTTGTGCAATCTGCTTCAGATGTGGACGTTGTATAACAATTATATATATAATTGTATGAATAGGCATCGCTTTGTGGGGGAGTGGTTGGCCTTACTAAAGTCAAATGTGACATTTTGACCATACCTCATCTGGTTGCATCATGCATCCCAGGTTGGTGTAAGAGCTGGAACCATGGAGAGAACCTCGCCGCTTGCCCTCCCGGGCCCCACAACCCCAAAAACGTCAGCCAGGTGACCAAAAGTCAACTGTCCAAAAATGGCACCCGCCAGGCAAGCCGTGCTCGTTGCCGCTACTGAGGCATTGCAGTGATCCTTGGCAAATTATCTGGGAATGCCATGGCTGCCCATGGCTGCCAAGTTCCTATGGTGACCCGCAACTAAGGCAGAAACGCCGCCGCAAAATTGGTTCTCCATGATTTCCTGCAGCTCAAGTCGCGTGAGTACTGGATCATGCCGGAACTGTGAAACAGTGATTGTATCTTCCAGGTGCTGGCTATTGGGCTCTGACGTGGAGGAAAGAAATCAACTCAAGATACTCAAGGCAACGCATTATCGCCCGAATTCCTGCAATGCTTGCTACATCCACAAAATATACCAACAAAATCTTGAGACTTCAAAGCTACCCACCCAAAGAATCAAACAATTTGGTAAGTGGGTTCAATCTCCAACATATAACTTATAACACTAACCCACCTAAATTTCCCATGTCTAAAACATGTGTTGTTAGGCAGGATCCAGGCCCAGTCGAGTGCCAGTAAGTCACATTGGTGAGGTTCACATTCACCAAGTTGTATGCGGTTGACAGGTTGCTGACAGCCGCAACGATGGTGGCCCGAATCTGCCGAGTGGAAAGCACCAATCTGGTCTGGAGAACCATGGTGAACCCAATGATAATAATTAATGATAACAATCATGAAGATAAGGCAAAAAAAGCAATCCCCAATTTTACCAGACATGGCACAAACAATCCCGCTACAGTATTTGGTTGACCATGGTTTACCACATTGCTCTCTAATCTATCTAATTTGCCGACAGCATCTTCGTCGCATATGTGTGGTTGCATGGATGGCATCGTGGGGGTTGCAACATTAATTATCATCAAGTAGGCTGCCGAGTGCCCTTGACATCAGTCATTGCTTAGACCCCGTCTGAGTTGGAACAAATATACAGTATGATCAGTATGCTCAACTGCCCAGAAAGTGGAAGCCACGTTGATTTTATGTGATTTTCGTTAAACAAAAAAAAAAAAAAGGTATTCCGATACCATGAATTACAATGAAGTTCAAAGGTTGATATAGCTTTGGTGTTGCCACTATTTGCCACTTGCAACCAGGTTTCCTGCTTGCTCTCGCTCCCGACACTTTCTTGAGAATTCGCCGGTCGAATTTCTGCAGACATCTGATCGGCTCCCAGCACCATGCGGCCGGGGCACCTGCAGTGTTTTTTTATCTTCTATCCTTGATGTTGTGACAGCTGCAGTATCAGCAAGTAAACATTGGCACAAATGCAGACCGCCCTGTTGGTGATCCGGAAAAAGACATCGCAACAGCATTCAAAGTTCGTACTGGCTTTGTGAACTGCAAATCTTGAAGCTATAGTCAAAGGATGTCAAAGCATAGCTGCGCCCATCAAGTGCTCGTGTCCCATTGAACTCCGATAGTTTTCACACGATTGGTTTGGATACCAATGATCTTAAAATCACCCATCAAACAATCAACAAAAATGGATAAACATGGAGTGTTTAGTCACCACATAACCAGGAAATGCCCAGTTTTCATACACTTGGACACCTTCAAGTCATCAATGGTCCACTTTACTTTGGCACCTGAGGACGCCCCATCTTTGTACAAAGGGTTCAGTTGTGCTAAGCCGCTGTGCGCCGCTAAGCGGCCCGCCTGTTGATGTGGAATCACTAGAAACAAGAATCGTGGGCTTGGCTGGATTTAGTAAGTAAGAAATAGTAAGCATATCTGAATATGTTGGAACAATTCTTCTGCAAGCAACAACAGTGCACTTTCAAGTTTCTTGGAACCGTGGTCTTTAGAGTGATTAACGATGCGGGGGGTGTTGTGACCACTGAAACTGTGGATCTGAAACCAGCCAAAGACAGCAAAGAAACCCCACCGGCCAAATTACATAAAATCAGGTTATCTCATTGTGTCATAATTTGCGAGCTTCCAGTTCTTTCATGTTCCCTCTACGTAACCTGCACATGTTGTTGAAATCTCCGCGCCTGCGTTGTCCGGCAAGCGTGAACACCTAGAGAAGGACGTGCAGGTTCTGGTTCTCCTTTATTTCATCACCAGCTTGCCGAAACTCAAGCTTTAAGAGCTCCCTCCAAGACCTATGTACCCTACAGAAAGGGGAAACAAATTACCTGCATCTCTGGGTTGATTTCAAACTTCCCCAGAAGTTAATAGCGCCTGCACACTCAATGCCACCACCACAGCAGCGGCCCCAACGATCCAATCGAAGGCCATACCACGCAACACCTTGGCCACCGCGTGCGACATGCTGGTTGATATGATCCTATCATAGCTAAATATGTTATGTAAGGTTGTCCACCAGTTACTAACCAGTTACAAGTATGTACTTGGGAAAGGAGGAGACGCACACACACAAAGCAGTCACAAATGGAACTGTAATCACTGTAATCCAAAAGTGTGCTGGGATAAAAAGAGGCATGAAAACACATGATTGAATTAAATACTATTTTCATCTTTATCATTACCGTGAAGATCACAACAGAACTCATGATGCACGGACAGATAGCCGTCATCAAGGTACTGCCCAAGTTGGTAGCAATAAGTTGGTGAGCCGACTTTAGGTATCGACCTGACATCTAGGCATACAGTATAGATTCTTTACACACACAGATTATAGTTATCATGCAAGTCATAATTTGCAGGAACTGCCTTTCCTTTTCTGTCTCACCCGTAAATCCCAAACCGGGGAACCATAAACACAAATCAATCCAAGAGCTTTGCCGCAAAATCAAGGATTCACATGTTTCCGGAGGCTGAGATGTGGAAGTGCACTTGATTCAGGGGCTGAGTCAGAAATCTCGATTGGTGACATATTGAGATACCAGCCAAATCTCCGAAGAAGTAAATGATGAGGAGAGACAAACATTGCCTTGCCAGGTTCGGTTCCATGTTTCCATATGTTTCCATGAACTTCTGGATCCAGCCGGTCCAGGAGTACTCCTAACAGCTGCCCAAATCATCAAATCGCTGTTCGAAGTTCAAGAAATGCCACTGATCGCCCACATAAACCTTGCAATCTACCCCAAGAATTTCCAGAATTTCCAAGGCATCATTTTTCAATACCAGATTCATCAAAATGCGGCTGGTGATGCTATCTTCTGCAGTTTGATATCCACTTTACCGAGAGGCACAAGTAAAAACTCCATCCTCCACTGGAAAACCATCCACAAACAGGCCGTGTTGTACGCCACTGATCGCACCACTGTGGACAAACCTGGGGTGTCAGAACACAAATCCCCATTGGAACACCCTGAGCCGCATGTCACAGCAAAGCACGAAGAGTGGAGAAAAAACTTGCAGCAAAGGATTACGAATTCAAACATTTTTTTACACACACACATAATAGATAGATGTATATATACATATATACATATAGCATTAATATTCATTGATGGTGGTTTCCATCAATGGTACCCCAATAGCTGGATGGTTTTTCCCATGGGGGAAAAACACCGATCGAGTTCACTGAGATCCAAGCGTTTGGACACCAAACCGCCCAACCAGCTCTGCAGCACTGCAGCCTGACGTGAAAAAACTGGGCTCATAGGAGGATGGTCATGGGCTGAGATTTTTCTGGCCCATTCATGTTCAAAAATTCTCAGGAGACATATTAATATGTACTGTTAAATACCCATCAAATAGGGTAAGCTGATAGTATCTGATAAGAATCTTCGTCAAAACAACTGTTTGGGTTGGTATTCATCTCAGGTCAACATGAAATTAATATACAGTAAATTAATTAGTAATATCCTTTTTAAAAGCTATCTAGCGAATCTAGCAAACCCAAAGACGGCCCTGGTCAGGGCGCTCAGGTCTGCTCTTTAGAGCTGACCAAAACTTCTCAACCCAAACATTCCTCGCCAAAATGGTCAAAACGTCCAACATGGTTTCACTCAAAAATCCGAGTGGCTCCGAGTCAAAACTGTGGTGCAAGTTTTTTTTTCAATCTTTTCACTACACATGCAAGAAAAATATGGATATATCGATATAGATCGGATGCTGACCCATCCAATCTGAGGATGATCCTTGTTAGGCACTGGGCATATGTTCCTCCATTCATTGCCATCCCATTTGCTGTTCAAGCCAACCCACCATCCACTAAGGCTGCTCCCTAAGACCCAAACTGTCAAGGCAGCAGCTGTCTTAAAGCTCCATCCAACAAAGAGTCCCGCCTGCAACGAAACTCAAACAACTAAATGATATAAAACACATTTACATTCCCCGCGATATACATATCATATACATACATATATCCAATACACATGCAGTAGTTTCTAATTGGAGACACGTGAAACATCCAAATGATAGGGGGACGAATAGGGGATGATGGCCTGATGGTTGGGAATAATATGATGTTAAGCATTGATGAATATGAATATGATGATGATGATGAGGAGGAGGACGACGACGATCCCTAAAACGCATTTTCCTCCTGTGTGTAGAAGTGTATAATATAATATATTATTGTATTATAATTATTATATTACATCATATTAAAAACATATATATATATTATTATATCTTTTAATTTCATTTGGCGCAGCGGCGCAGCATCTTCTTCCTCCGAAACCGCCGAAACAGGCGCGCAACTGACCAGGAGACCCTCGCAAGAAAGCGTCGTAAGGTGAGTTGGCAGATCGACGTCCAACTCACTGGCATTCAAATTGCCAAGAGAAAGCACTTGAAGGCTGCTTGGAAACGTCACTGACCTGAGTTTCAAAGACAGTGACCCATATAATATAATATAATATAATATAATATAATATATAATAATACAGTGTATATATATATATATCACTTGGAAACGTCACTGACCTGAGTTTCAACCAAAGACAGTGACCCAAGACAGTGCTGTCAGAGCCCGATAATTAGGGAATGTTCTCGAAAGATCTCGAAACATACACACGGGTTGCTTGTTTATCTCCCTACCAGTACAGATCATCCAGATTTTGGGGGAGGTTTCTGCCCCATCCCTGAGCAGCAAGCCGAGTGGCTCCAGGCTCTGAGAAAACTCCTGACCCACCGTCAAGCTTTGCAGACCAGCTGGCCACTTCACATTCTCCAACGCCTGGTTGAATGCCCCGCCAAAGCTGAGATGTTGCAGCGTCTCGGGCCAAAGAACCTGATCCAGTGCCTGATTGAAGGACCAGCCAAAACTCAAACTCTCCAGGCATGGAAAAACAATGCCGTCCAACTTCTGATTGAAGGAAAATCCCAATGCCAACTTTTTCAGGCCAATGGGGAAATCTACCAACTCTAGAGGTTGGTTGAATGAATCGCCAAAGGTTAAAGTCAAGCTCTGATCCGTGGAACCACCAAAGGTCAAGGTCTCAAGGCCACCGGGGAACCTCACGTTCTCCAACGTCTGATTGAAGGACCAGCCAAAGGACAGAGTTTTGAGGCCCCATGGCCAGGTCACATTCTCCAAAGTCTGGTTGAAGGAATTGCCAAACGTCATGGTTTCGATGCCATTTGGCAGCTGTGCCCCTTCCAAAGTCTGATTGAATAAATTGCCAAAACTCAGTGATCGCAGGCCGCTGGGCAATGGGATGTTCTCCAAACTTTGGTCGAAGAAGTTCCCAAAGGTCAAGCTCTGAAGATCTAGGTCCAGCAAGTTCAAAGCTGGGATCCAGCTTCCAAGTGCCAAAGTCTTCAAGGTTTTAGGCAATGTCACTCCTATCAGGTTTTGTTTGTTTCCCAAGCTCAGGTGTTGAAGCTGTGCCATGCACAGCCCCTCCAAATTGTGACTGAACGAGCCCGACAGGGTCAAGGACTCCAAATTTCTCAACATCAACAAGGGTTCCAAGCTTTGTTTAAAACCACCACCAAAGGTCAGGGACTGCAGACTGGTTGGAAACTGCACGTTCTCCAAAGATTGGTTGAAATCTCTGCCAAAGGTCAAGTTCCGCAGGCTGTTGGGCAAGGTGACTCTGTCCAAACTCTGATTAAATAACAAGCCAAACGTCAGCGTTTCCAGCTTGCTGGGCCACTTCACCTTGTCCAAACTCTTGATGAACTCCCGACCCAAGGTAAGGTGACGCAACTCGCTGGGTAACCGGACCCGCGACAAACTCTGGTTGAATGCAAGGCCAAAAGTGAGAGAACGCAAAGTGCCGGGCAGTTTCACCCGGTCCAAACTCTGGTTGTAGAAGCTTCCGAAGGTCAAAGTGTCAAGATTTGGGAGCATCACTCCAGCCAAACTCTCGTTGAATGCATGGCCAAATCTCAAATATCGCAGGCTGTGGGGCAACGGCACCCACAGGGAATCATTAAAGGAGTCGTCGAAATTAAGGCTCTGCAAGCTACTGGGCAAATTCAGCAGCTGGTGGCATGCTTTGATACCTGGCTTTGGGGATGCTTTGGGTCTGTTCCCAAGGGCACCGCGGATTTCAAATTCACCAAAAAACTGGAAAATTGCATAGTCATAGCCATATAAAAATCATATTAGAAATGGCTCATAAAATAGTTTGGTTCTGTAAAAGGTTGTGATTTCAACATCATTTGTGCCGTTTCATGCTGACCCCTCGGCCCCAAATCATCCGCACCTTTCAGCTGTGTCACCCCGTCGAGCAACGTGTCCTTCTCCGCCAAGTCGGCTGCCGCTTTCAAGGAATGCCAGGCGCCACGCAAATTCACAGGGAGGTAAACGTAGGACAACGTGGCATCGCGAAGTCCCTGTTCCTTCAGAGTCTTCTCCAATGAAAGCGCTTCAGATTGGTACAGCAGTGAGACGCAGGCGCCAGGCTTTGCCTTTGGGTTGCTGGCCACATTAGCCCTTTCTGGCGAGATCAACAAGAACTGCTCCAAACAATGCAACAAAAAAAAATCAAGAAATCTAGATACCTTCCAGTAACCAAACTAATTATGGATATATATATATATATCTATGTGTGTGTGTATATGTATATATATATATATGTGGTGTGTATATATATATATATTACTGTATATGATATATGGAACATCCACTAATATCACTAGTAATTCATAGCTGATCATTTCCATCCGGGAGAGGCTTTTTGGATTACCAGAGATGACCAGAGATCCAGGTGGCCGGAATCCGACCAATGATCAGCTCACGAAGGTCTCGGCCCTTCTTGGACTCCATGACTCTCACCTGCGGCCATGGGCCATGGCGGCCATGGTCCCCTGGAAATGCGGCGTTATTATTTGTTGTTCCTGCTATTACTATTACTATTGCTATCTATTACTATTGCTATTACTATTACTCATATATATATATTATATATATATAATCAATATAATATATATATATATATAACATCTATGTTCATTGGATGAGTCAGGCTGAAGATATGGGATTTAATGCAGTTTAATTTAAATACATCCACACGGTTGGTGTTTTGGCGTCCAACCGTTTCCAGTAAAGTTGGGATGTTAGCATCCGATCATCCTCATCATTGGTTCGATATCATGGTCATAATTTGTTATAATTGACTAATGGTAGTTATAACATAATGTAACTATATATTATATAACATTATATAACTATCATTTCACCATCGTACCATCAACCTGCAGCTGCTTATGATTTGACCCGGCCTTGAAGGTCTCGCCATCCAAACCAACCACGCTCACCTCGATGTCGCTGCCCAGCTCTGGCTCCATGCGAAATCAGCGGCGAAATCCGCCAGGGAACTGCTGGTTTTGTGGGGACCAATTGGGATCAAAAACCACGAATTGAATCCCATCATTTTCCATTGTAAAAGCCCGTCAATGCCAAGGAACAGGTGTTTTTTGATTGTTATATGATGTTGTATGATGTTATATGATGTTATTCTGACTTAGTGGAATCATGTTTGGTTCTTCCACCACTTATAGGGAGAAATGGGCAACACACCCGTCATTTACCTGTACATAAGCGACATAAACCGCATGATGCTAGTCACAAACTGATACGAGTGGGACTTGTCTGGCTTGATAGGCTTGATAGGCTTACCTCTGGTGAACTAACATAGCAATGGAAAATCACAATTCTTAATGGGAAAATCCACTATAAATAGCCATTTTCCATTGCTATGTTAGTTCACCAGAGGGTACATCTGACAACCTGCTACACCAGAAATCTTGCGATCATGGCGGCGGAGGATGCCACATGATGCTACAGTGGCTCTTGGATTGGCACAGGAAATGCTACACCCGGAGCGCACAACTGGAGCCCAATATGCCATACTACCATTCTGTTGCAGGTCATACCGAACGTTAGCAGCTTCGGTTGGCGGAGCACAGCCCTGCCTTCATGACACCATCTACTGACCGCTGCTTCCAGAAAGCATCCTCTGGTCGTGAACTGAGGCTACCAACCTTGGTGCACAGATTGCACAGCTGCTGAAAGGTCAACCAACCAGGTCAACCGTTCGCCGGCCCAAGATCGCCCAACTGTTAGGCCCTCCTCATGGCTCCCGTAGGATGCTGCAAACTAATTTGTATCTCCCGGGCCAAAACTAGGCCTGAAAGGTCGATAAACGCTGGTACCACCATGATTCTATAACTTGGATCGTCTCTTAGCCCTCGTGACAAGTCCTTAAACACTATAAATATATTAAATCATATTAAATCATTAAACTTGTCCTAAATCCTCATGAACTACATCCTTAAAACATCCTTAAAAGCTCCTATCTCTATGCGCTCCAAAGCTTTCGGATCTCCAGAGCTCCAGAGCTCCGGCCAAGGCGCAATGAAAAGCATGGCTGTGGCCGTTGCCAACCCCCCAAACTCCAGGTGCACCTGGTGCTTCAAGGATTCAATCAGATGGTGGAAACATGGTGGACGCATGGTGGAATTTTCGAAAGAAACTTGAGAAGCAAAGCACCTGGCAAGTCTTGGGAAAAAGATGGAAAAAAAGAAGATGAATGCAACTTGCTGCAACCAATCTGTTTTGACATATTCCACCTACCCATACCTACCCGCTTGTAAAAATGGCTAGGCATCATCTTCATAGTTTGCACTTTCCATACGCAGCCTTGATCCCAAAACCACGTGTGGTTCTAACGACTTCAGGCCTTTTGTGTGTAGAAGGGATACGGTCGAGCCTGACCACCCCGGCTCAACATTTGAAGATGGGAGAGGTTTGTCTCCCTATGAGCCAACCCGAGATGCTCTCCAGAAGGAATGCGGAATGCGTCACTTCTAGAGATGTCCCCATGTAGCGCACACCTTCACATTGATGGACTGGTTGATTGAGTTTGATTGATAGAAAAATATGGATAGGGAATGACAAGTAAATGCTTCTTTCATCTTGGTACTGCTTGTGATTGAAATCAGGTGCACAAAGCGAGCTCCAACAGAAACTGAAGAGCCTTCATGATCTTCTCACACATCAGTGAGCCGATGCAAGAGGACACCACCTCAGTGATCAAATGTCGTGCCGCATGTGGCCGAGTAGACTGACATTGAAATGGAAAACCAGAACTTTCACCAGAAAACCATAGAAAATCACTAGAACATGGTTCTCTCCAACAGTTTCGCCATTGACATGTTTGAACATTTTGCCCAAAACAAATTTGAAATGCCACCAGCGCAACCTACCAGCGGGCAAAATGTATCTGGACGCAAAAAAACTTACACCGGAATATGCATTTTAAACTTTCAGTCACTGAAAATAGAAGACTTGCCGAGAGGAAACCCACAGAAAAACCTTGCAGTTGGATGCAGTAATTCTTCCCTTTCCAGAATTCGGATGTCGGAACCCCCGAGACCCACCAATTTATGGTCCACATATGGGGATGGGTCAAAACCTTGTACCCCTGGTGAACCCCAAAATAGCTGGTAAATGGATGTTCATCCCATTAGAATTGATAGTAATAGGTTTTGACCCACCCCCATATGAGTTTAAGCAGGGGTCAAGCGCTACAAGCTGCCCCATCCCAGCAAAAATCCCCCCGTATATCCCAGCAAAAATCCCAGTGCAGTGGCCTTGATCTGCAAAGTCTGACCCAGAGAGAAGCATGCCGCCACGGGTAAACACCTGGGACGCAGGGCGACCGGAAGGTTTTTCTGCCGCTGGGGGATGGTTGGGAAATGTTGGGAATCCCTGCGTTAAGGCGTCACGCCAAAGCAAGGCAGCACATGCTCCTTCCAAGGGGAATCCCATTTGAACTTGGAAAACATTGGAAAAACCCTCTGAACGGTAACAAAGCTCACAATATCTCACGATTCTCGCTCAAGATATTGTGCAAGCCTGTTCACAGCACTCTACTCAGACATCTCTCCGAATACTACAATATTGGGAGATATTTAAAGGTATATTTCCAATATTTATATTCGCTAGATTTGGATAGGCTGGGACTTGGGACCATTTCTGACCAACGCTCCAATCAACAAAAAATCGTGCCATTGAAAGCAGCTCCTTCGCGACCATCCAGCGCCATGGACATGGCTATTCCAATGGGAATGGACGAGGCGGACATGGCCCACACCAGCGACTGTTGCACGATGGGCGTGTCCTTGATGGCCTTGGCGACAAAGGCAACCACAAAAGGCTCTGACTTATCCACTCAGGGTGCAGAGATCACCAAAAAAACACAAACAAAACAACTGAAGCAAAGTCACACGGTGAAGTAAGATGAAATATGTAGACAGAAATAGAATGATAGATGATTCATAATAGATGATGATAGATTATGATAGTGAGAGAAACCGCCATAAAACTTTTGAAATTGGCGGACGTGGTCGCAGGTATCCACTGGGCATCCCAACCCATGCATTGATCAAGTTTCGGCTGGCATCTGCCAGGATGAAGGCGACCACACATAGCACCTCCGAAATGCCACTGTTAGATACTGTCAGTGCTAGCAAATGACGAAACGCTGGTGACACACACACACAGATATATATATATATATTATATATATATCATCATATGTTATCCATGCATGTCCCGACATCAAAAAATAATAGACTTTGCCCTGAATCCAGCACATGCCTGCAAAAAACAATTCTTATCCATCAGCATCTTGACCTCCGCTGCTCTATGGAATCCAATTATTGTATCCTTGTTGCAAAATTTCCCCCATAACTCGTTGATGTCCTGAAAGTTTTGGGACCTGAACCACTTGTGCTCGGCATGGGGTTCACGCCTGTGCGGAGACCCCAGCAGAAGAGGAGAGCCAGGTGGTCAACTTGTTGTTGATGCGCGTGGCCTGTGACATCGTGGCGAAGCGGTTGACCATGTGAGCTGTAGCAAAACTCCTGCGCTATTTGGAAGGAACTTTATGACTCCAGGAAGAATAGAATAGGAGCAAAACATTCCACACCTCATGTCATCTCAGCTGTTTACAATTTCCAAATGTCATCAAACCATATCAAACCTTTGCTGCCACATGGGTCCCTTGTGGGCAGCTTCAGTTCCCACCTGCTTGTACCACGTGCGATCTAACAAGCCAATGCTCGGCCCCGGCGCCGGCTGAGCCTGGTGAAGACAGGCGAAACTACCGCGGTAGTTTGATGGGACAGGCGGCTGTTTCTAGAACAAGTTGTTGTTGATGGTTTCAACCCCTCTGAAAATATTAGTCAGTTGGGATTATCATTCCCAATATATGGAAAAAATAAAAAATGTTCCAAACGACCAACCAGTGATGTTGTGATATGGCAGGACAGATTCCCATGCTTTTGATTTTGTTAATTTTGACATCGTGAGACCGCACGGTGAGGGGTCATCATCCAGCACACCTGCATGCCATGCATGACAACAACCCAAATCAACCCAAGAAACAAACACCGGTGTCAGTTCGTGTAATTACAATTAATTACAGAGTTTTAACAATCCTAATGATGTTGAACGTTTGCAACATGATAAGCACATACCGAAACAAAGGATGCTAGCTGAGACGTTCATCCACCCAAATCTTAAGAATGTTTTGTTCACACGCACATATAACCCTCTCGATAGGCTCTCAATATGCACCGTCTGCCGACACCCAAGCCGCGCATTTTTTCTCGGGCAGGTCTTATTCTGTCTTGAGCTCAGTCTGAATCAGTGTCTTCTTTGTCAGCGTCGTTGATGTTGAAATATCGCATCTCATAGGAACTCTTGTTCGGTGCCACTATCCTCAAGAAGTCGCGGAGATTCTGCGACTTCAAATACTTCTTGCCCAGGTACTTCAAGTACCTCTTGGAGAATGGGGCCTCGGGTCATCACAATGGCAATTGGTCAGCGTCGGGCAGTGGCAATAGGGCAGCGAAACCGAGACCGCAACATACCGCAACACTTGGAACAAACCGCTCCCAAATAGATAACTTTATGAGGTGTGATTCACCTAACTTTATGGACATTGGGAAAAACCATGGAACCCTTCAGTTCACCCCACATTAGGGATGTTCATCCCCAAACAAATCTGGTATTTCGGAGACAGGTAATAGTTCACCCCAATGACTATAATTGATTCAACGTTATTAAACCCTAACAATAATCATATTATATCCTCACTACAACCCCCTTATATCCCAAATTTTGTTGGTAAAGTCTCATGCTTCTAAATCTATATAAATCTTATAATAGTTTCATGGTTAAACCCATGTTGACCGACTGTCGTCGGTCTCCCAGCGATCCACCCGACCCACCCGACCCAGATGGACCCAGCCTCCACGGTCACATGGATCTTCGCCTTCTCCCTGCTGATGTTGACCTTGTCGCCCAAGTTGCCTGTCTTTCCATCCACCTGCCGTAGCTTGAGACATACCCTGTCGCTGCTTAAATGACATGTAGAAAAACAATATCAACAAATAGATAAAGTATATATAATTTTTATATGTCATATTATTTTCATATATGTTGAAACAATATAAACACATATATGTAATATTATATAATATATATATATATATATATATATTCTAGATTTAGTATACGTATCATATTTGGTGTATATACCGTACATATCCAACAACGAACTAGTGTGCAGCCTTTGTGTTTCCTTTGTGTTTTTTTTGGTTCCCACATGTTCCCACCTTGATCCGATTGGTCAGGAACTTTTCAAAATCCTTGACCTCTAGGATGTTATCGTCCACGGGCTGCCTCAAAGGACAAACGGACGGATATCTGTTGGTTATTGACTTTGCCTTTTCCGTGAAAAATGGTTTTGAGTTTCATGACCTGATCACCTGTGCCAGGTAATAGATGTAAATGGACAATTTTGTTAGATTTGGTGTTTTGAAAATGGATAATACCATATTATGTTAGATGTAAATGGACACCTCAAGCCTTGAATTCTCAGTTTTGGCCCAGACACTGACAGTCGATGGTGTACTTCATGGTGGCCGGCTTGGCCTTCCCCTTTGGCGCGGCCTTCGGCGGCATCCTGCTGCACCAGTTCAGCCCAGTTCAGCCCAAGCTTGAGCCGCTCAGAGCGGCAGGACGTTTGAAGCAAAGCCTGACTTTAGTTGAGATTCATGATGAGACAATTACAGGAATTAACATGAATTCACATGAATTCACATGAATTCACATGAATTCACATGAATTAACATGAATTAACATGAATTAACATGAATTCACATGAATTCACATGAATTAACATGAATTAACATGAATTAACATGAATTCACATGAATTAACATGAATTCACATGAATTCACATGAATTCACATGAATTCACATGAATTCACATGAATTCACATGAATTCACATGAATAACATGAATTCACATGAATTCACATGAATTCACATGAATTCACATGAATTCACATGAATTCACATGAATTCACATGAATTCACATGAATTAACATGAATTAACATGAATTCACATGAATTCACATGAATTCACATGAATTCACATGAACTCACATGAACTCACATGAACTCACATGAATTCACATGAATTCACATGAATTCACATGAATTCACATGAATTCACATGAATTCACATGAATTCACATGAATTCACATGAATTCAACATGAATTCACATGAATTAACATGAATTCACATGAATTAACATGAATTAACATGAATTCACATGAATTAACATGAATTCACATGAATTCACATGAATTAACATGAATTCACATGAATTCACATGAATTCACATGAATTCACATGAATTCACATGAATTAACATGAATCAACATGAATCAACATGAATTCACATGAATTAACATGAATCAACATGAATTAACATGAATTAACATGAATTCACATGAATTAACATGAATTCACATGAATTCACATGAATTCACATGAATTCACATGAATTCACATGAATTCACATGAATTCACATGAATTCACATGAATTCACATGAATTCACATGAATTCACATGAATTCACATGAATTAACATGAATTCACATGAATTAACATGAATCAACATGAATTAACATGAATTAACATGAATTAACATGAATTAACATGAATTAACATGAATTCGCATGAACTCACATGAATTAACATGAATTAACATGAATTCACATGAATTCACATGAATTAACATGAATTAACATGAATTCACATGAATTAACATGAATTAACATGAATTCACATGAATTCACATGAATTCACATGAATTCACATGAATTAACATGAATTAACATGAATTAACATGAATTCACATGAATTCACATGAATTAACATGAATTCACATGAATTAACATGAATTCACATGAATTCACATGAATTAACATGAATTCACATGAATTCACATGAATTAACATGAATTCACATGAATTAACATGAATTAACATGAATTAACATGAATTAACATGAATTCACATGAATTCACATGAATTAACATGAATTCACATGAATTAACATGAATTAACATGAATTCACATGAATTCACATGAATTAACATGAATTCACATGAATTCACATGAATTAACATGAATTAACATGAATTAACATGAATTAACATGAATTAACTATGTCCCAAACAATGGCGTGGTCCCAAAGGAAGTCATCTTCCAAGCTGAAGCAACTCGTCACCGGCCTCGTTGGCACCCTGCTCCTCCACCTCATTGAACCTTTGGAGGGCTGAAGGTCCAGGTAGTAAAGCCAAAAAACACAACATCATCACCAGTAAATCATGAGCGGTGTATTGTATATATATATGTTATATATGAACATGTAGATATACATTTAATTATACATCTAGAATCATGGTTTATTTAGCAAACTGATATACTCAAACAGTTTCTGTAGCCTCATATAAACATATATAAACAATATACGCTCAAGTGATTCGAGAAAAACAGAGAAAGGGGTTGCCATGTCCAATTGTGACTCCCGTGCAGTTTGAAACCATGGAGCTGATTGTGGGACCTGTTAGCCTTGTTTGCAGAATGCCCACCGCCAGCAACGGGACTTAATCAAAGGCCACAAATTGCCAAGCAAGCCTGCTGTTGGGCCAAATATGGCAAAATGCTTACTGATGGGTTCCCAAAATGCTCGCTGAATAAACTATCTATTCTTGTAACTATAGTTACGTATATATAGTTAGTCAATGTTAGTCATGTAGTCTACACAAATGTCAGTATGGTGTATCCATATTGCAAGCACCATCAACTAGCTACCCTCTGGTAAACTAACGTAACTATGGAAAATCACCGTTTTGAATGGGTAAATCCACTAAAAATGGCCGTTTTCAATAGCTATGTTAGTTTACCAGAGGGTAGTTCCCAAACTCATCAGCCCACTGTCCCCAACAAGCTACTCCCAACTGGTCACTGAGCTTTCCAACACACAGCTGATGAGCTGAGCATCAGGGATCAAGCTGGAACCATCGCTCCTGGAAACCATTGCCGTACCCTCAACACCTGGATCCCTGCACCCATGGCAAGAAACCACGTTGAAGAGCCGTGATTTTGGGATGACTGAGGCTGATGTGGCCCATCTGCAGATATCTAAGGCCATATGGCCCAGTATATACCAGAAAATCTCTGATGCGAATGTGGTGACTGACAATGTTTTTTGTGGTAAACCATAGTCGACCCAATGATGAACTATCCCAGTTACCCTCTGGTAATTTAACATAGCTATGGAAAATCACAATTTTTAATGGGAAAACCCACTATAAATGGCCATTTTCAATAGCTATGTTAAATTACCAGAGGGTAACTAATCAACCCAAATCTGCTGCGGGGCCTTGGTGCAGCTCTCGCTTCGGCACCAGCCAGCGATGAACCTCCCCAGGCAGACCATACATCCGCATGCATAGATGCATCATAGATGCACACATACAAATCAATCAATGAATAAGGAATTAAGTATAAGTAAGTAAGTCAGCAAACAAACAAAATAAATAAATCAATCAATCAATCAATAAATAAATAAATAACATATATGCATATTAGTAATTATATGAAAATAATTGAACATATGTATATAATATATATTCTACATGCATGAACATGCTTCCAATGTCGGTTCCTCGACCAAACCCTCCTTCATTCGTCTTGAGACTCCCGCCAGCGTGCCGCACCAGGCTACCAGGAGCTGACTCTGCCTGCCCATTGGGCACCGATGGCCGTGCACCTGCAGCAACTCTGGCTGATTTTGAAGTGATGTAATGTAGCATCATTGACCTATCAAATTGGTGATTTTCCATGGAAAACTCCTGATTTTCCATCGCAAACTGGTGATTTTCCATGGAAAACCCGGGGACCAAACATGGTGGACCCCCAAAAATGTTTCCACGTCGATCGCCGAGTCTCCAACCTGGCTCCGCCTCTGAGGTGATCCTCCAATTTTCCCGTCGGGTGTAACGATCAGGGAAAGATCACAGTTCCTGCACCTTTCAACCCTTGGTATCCTTGGTTCCGTTTAAGTATAGTGTGTAACTAGAAACACATTTCGTCTATACATTTCTCATTTGTTTCGGTTGAAACCAAACTGCTGCACCCTTCCAAACCTGACGGGGAACCTGAACAAATGTGTTTTGGGTTCCGATTGGAGATGGCCATTTCGATGTTCCATTAAGATCCATTAAATTTTGGGAAGGAATTCCAGGAAACAGCAATTCAGTGAAGCATTCCCAGCTATTTGGGTTATATAGATTACCCTCTGGTAAACTAACATAGCCATTGAAAATGGCCATGTATAGTGAGTTTTCCCATTGAAAATGGTGATTTTCTGTAGTTATGTTAGTTTACCAGAGGGTATGTCAACCCAAAGATTATGAGCCCAGCACTGGGGATGACCCATGACCATCGTCATACCATCGTCCATCAGGAAACTGGGGATAACCCGGGGTTGGCATCAATCCAAAGCCAGACTGAAAGTCAGGCTGTGAAGACTGAGAAAACCAAAGTTAGGAATCCTGCCATCCAAGAATATTGATTGATTTATATTGATGGATACTCAGAATAATATAAACCAAAGTCAGGCAATGTTGATTGATTTATATTGCCTGATGTTATCAGTTGTTGCATTACCTTGACAGGGGTCTATAGTGCCATCAAAAAGATCCACGTACAATAATATACATCCATAATCCATATATATATATGCCTAAAATCTTGAGACCTTTGGAAAGGCAAACCTACAACATTCCAGACCACGAGTGGCTGAGGTTATCAAATATTATGTTTATATTTTATGTGCAGTAAAATAATGTAAAACATTTCTAAACAAATAAATGCATACCGGCCAGTAGTACCCGCACGAGGCGGGGCGGAAGTTGCCTTAAAGATATATATAAGACCTTTCTCATCTATAGAACTTGCATGCGCCGTGCGCCAGCCAAGCCCATTCGTGCGTGCACTCTGCGAAAGTGGTGTCCTGTTTCACATGTCACATTTGAAGCTCCACTTCGCCCTTCACACTTCTCACTGCACTCTTCACACTCCACACTGCACACTTCACACTTCACACTTCACAATACGATTTACGATCTTCAGATGCAAAAGACAAGAGTATTTCGTATGCAGCCGCGGCATCAAGCAACTTTGACGCAGCCATTCCAATGCGATCTGCAGTGACTCAGTTGCAAAACACAATAGAATTACGCGCAACGGCATCGGAAACTGCAGCTCCAAAACCGGATCTCGACGCCAAAGCGAAAAAAAGACGATTTTGCAGCACTTTTTAAAAGGATTTTTAAAAGGAAAATCACTATAGCGCCAAAATGGAGAAAATCTGCGGACAAAGCCATTTCGCAGCCTGGATGCAGCCACTCCAATACGATTTACGATCTTCAGCTGCAAAAGACAAGAGTATTACGTATGCAGCCGCGGCATCAAGCAACTTTGACGCAGCCATTCCAATGCGATCTGCAGTGACTCAGTTGCAAAACACAATAGAATTACGCGCAACGGCATCGGAAACTGCAGCTCCAAAACCGGATCTCGACGCCAAAGCGAAAAGAAGACGATTTTGTAGCACTTTTTAAAAGGATTTTTAAAAGGAAAATCACTAGCGCCAAAATGGAGAAAATCTGCTAACAAATCCACTTCGCAGCCTGGATGCAGCCACTCCAATACGATTTACGATCTTCAGCTGCAAAAGACAATAATATTACGCATGCAGCTGCGGCACCATGCAACATTCATGCAGCCATTCCAATGCGATCTGCGAACACAAACTCAAGAAACGCATAGAACTACGTACACAGGAACATCCAATGTTACAAAACACATTGAAGGAACGAAACGACCCCAGCCGCACCCGTCGCACAGACGAGGTACCTTTCATCGTCGGCTGCAGCCACTTTAGACGGAAAAACCCAAGGTTTGGTGCTCCGGCTTCCTCCCCAAAACATAGCCCATGCAACATTCATGCAGCCATTACAATGCGCTTCGCAGCATCCCGTGGCAAACCCGCACCTATCTACGCACGTGGCAACATCAAATGACGACAATGAAGCAGCCATTCCAATGCAATCTGCAACCAGAGATTCAAGAACCGCATAGAACTACGCACACAGACACAACCACTCGTTGCAAAACACATAGGAGGAACAATTCGCGCACAAAACGACCGCAGCCGCACCCGTCGCACAGACGAGGTACCTTTCATCGTCGGCTGCAGCCACTTTACACGGAAAAACACACGGTTTCGTGCTCCGGCTTCCTCCCCAAAACATAGCCCATGCAACATTCATGCAGCCATTACATTGCGTTTCGCAGCATCCCGTGGCAAACCCGCACCTATCTACGCACGTGGCAACATCAAATGACGACAATGAAGCAGCCATTCCAATGCAATCTGCAACCAGAGATTTAAGAACCGCATGGAACTATGCACACAGACACAACCACTCGTTGCAAAACACATAGGAGGAACAATTCGCGCACAAAACGACCGCAGCCGCACCCGTCGCACAGACGAGGTACCTTTCATCGTCGGCTGCAGCCACTTTACACGGAAAAACACAAGGTTTGGTGCTCCGGCTTCCTCCCCAAAACATAGCCCATGCAACATTCATGCAGCCATTACAATGCGTTTCGCAGCATCCCGTGGCAAACCCGCACCTATCTACGCACGTGGCAACATCAAATGACGACAATGAAAGCAGCCATTCCAATGCATTTTGCAACCAGATTCAAGAACCGCATAGAACTACGCACACAGACACAGCCACTCGTTGCAAAACACATAGGAGGAACAATTCGCGCACAAAACGACCGCAGCCGCACCCGTCGCACAGACGAGGTACCTTTCATCGTCGGCTGCAGCCACTTTACACAGAAAAACACACGGTTTCGTGCTCCGGCTTCCTCCCCAAAACATAGCCCATGCAACATTCATGCAGCCATTACAATGCGTTTCGCAGCATCCCGTGGCAAACCCGCACCTATCTACGCACGTGGCAACATCAAATGACGACAATGAAGCAGCCATTCCAATGCAATCTGCAACCAGAGATTCAAGAACCGCATAGAACTACGCACACAGACACAACCACTCGTTGCAAAACACATAGGAGGAACAATTCGCGCACAAAACGACCGCAGCCGCACCCGTCGCACAGACGAGGTACCTTTCATCGTCGGCTGCAGCCACTTTACACGGAAAAACGCAAGTTTTGGTGCTCCGGCTTCCTCCCCAAAACATAGCCCATGAAACATTCATGCAGCCATTACAATGCGTTTCGCAGCATCCCGTGGCAAACCCGCACCTATCTACGCACGTGGCAACATCAAATGACGACAATGAAGCAGCCATTCCAATGCAATCTGCAACCAGAGATTCAAGAACCGCATAGAACTACGCACACAGACACAACCACTCGTTGCAAAACACATAGGAGGAACAATTCGCGCACAAAACGACCGCAGCCGCACCCGTCGCACAGACGAGGTACCTTTCATCGTCGGCTGCAGCCACTTTACACGGAAAAACACAAGGTTTCGTGCTCCGGCTTCCTCCCCAAAACATAGCCCATGCAACATTCATGCAGCCATTACAATGCAATCTGCAACCAGAGATTCAAGAACCGCATAGAACTACGCACACAGCTTGAAGAACTACATCACGACTTCCCATCGTCCACACCTCCCTTCCTCACCACTCCCCTTCATTATCACTTCCCTTCGTCACCACTTCCCTTCCTCAACACTTCCCCTTCATTATCACTTCCCTTCGTCACCACTCCCCTTCATCACCACTTCCCATCGTCCCCACCTCCCTTCGTCACCACTCCCCTTCATCACCACTTCCCTTCGTCACCACTTCCCTTCCTCAACACTTCCCATCGTCCCCACCTCCCTTCGTCACCACTCCCCTTCATCACCACTTCCCTTCGTCACCACTTCCCTTCCTCAACACTTCCCATCGTCCCCACCTCCCTTCGTCACCACTCCCCTTCATCACCACTTCCCATCGTAATCACATCCCTTCGTTACCACCCTGTGTCATAGAGCTTCTTATGCTTTTGTTATATATTCCTAACTTCCTTTGATTAGATTATGTATTGTTATATTATGTATTATTATATGATCTACCACCCTTCCTCAAGGTCAATTTCATAGCTTCTTATTCTTTTGTTATGTATTGGTACATTATGTATTATTATATTATGTATTGTTATATTATGTATTGTTATATGATCTACCACCCTTCCTCAAGGTCAATTTCATTGCTTCTTATTCTTTTGTGATGTATTGGTACATTATGTATTGTTACATGATCTACCACCCTTCATCATAGTCAATTGCACCAAGTAAAAGTCATTCGTAACTCGGAAGTATTGCTTCCCAACTTCCTTTGATAAATAAATAAGTAAACTACCCTCTGGTTATTTAACATAGCCATGGAAAATGGCCCATTTATAGATGGTTTACCTATTAAAAATGGTGATTTTCCATGGCTATGTTAAATAACCAGAGGCTAATATAAACATAATATATAAATATGTCATTCATCATATCGAACCATTTGGGACACCCGACTCGACGATACTCTACGCGTCCCCCTGCTGAAATCTCCATCCAGATTTCTCCGGCCAACCTTCGTCCAGTTTGGTACATCACAGCACTCAAACACACCTAGGTCTGACCGCTGGGATTTATTCAGGGTCTCTCATCAGCATTTGGAGGGTCCACAAAATTTGAATGTGTTCTCGTCATTTTCAGTATGCTTTCATATGTGTTCATACTAGCTTTCATTCCTATCACTTCAGGAACTATAGGAACTCCGATATCTGAACACACGGCTGTGGATGGTATGACTTACGAATCAACAGTGGTTGTACCATAATCTTGGTGGTCGCAGAGCTCCCACTGTCATTGATATTCATTGATCCCCCATAAAATCTGACGCCGAGGTGCTACAAAAGCCAACAAGGTCACCACCAAATCCCAGCTTTCACCTGGCGAAACATGCCTGGGGAATGACATGGCATGACCAATAGCATCACCACTGCACCAATGATCACTGAGTCAACTATAGAAACTCATCAACTCACCATTGACCGACATACTGTGAATCGAAAACAACTGTGGATGCTTGCGAAATCCTGCACAAAATCCAGTTGATATATATGGTTTCTATTGGTTTATCCCATTATTTATAGGGTTTCCACCATCCTCTTGGTGGTGCAGGATTTCCATCAGAAAGAACGACATCTTTCGACATGGCCACGGCCTGTTCCGAAGAGCAAGTCCCAGAAGTGTACAACGATCACTGCCAAGCACTGGATGACCTCGGCGAACTCACGTTTCATTTGACTGTGCCAGGTAGAATGCAAACATAATAAACATAATATTTGTATATATATATATTTATAAGATGGGTTTGATTGGTTTGATCTTAGAATGGGGTAATGATTATAATGGCATATAATGGCAATAAATTATCATGTTCATTCATTTCCCCTACAGATCCCTACAGTATTTAAAAATAAACACAACTTGGAGGTATCTGGAGGTGTACTCCATTCTCCATTTAACAGCACAGTTCCTGCTACATGTTAGCCAACAAAACACATAAAGCCTGCTGGAGAAGCTCCTGAGGTTTCGCGCAGAGCGGGCCAGTGTGGAGAGGTATTTGGAGACATAGCCCGTGAACCTAAGAAATGTCGGTTGGTCGGTTGGTCAGGGGGTTCTGGGGGAAATTACACACCAGTAAATAGAACACCACATAGCATCACATATACCCAAATCTACTGTAATCCACAAAAAAAACTTTCTGGCTTGCATACTCCCGAACCACAACAGTTCGGGATGGGTCAAAATATGACTGTCAAGCCCATATCAAACATCATACGAGTACATCATCGTGCCTAGGCAAATGGATGGTTTAATCATGTTTAATATGGTTCATCACCAGCATTGGCCCTCAGCCCCAATGACTTGACCAGTCTTGACCACCACCACCCATGATCACCATGGGCTGCCAAGCCAGCTCTGCACAACTCTCGCCATGATGGCAGCACCTAAAGTGGCACCCGGTGGCTGCACCAGCAGTTCATCATTGAGGATGCCGTGAAACATGCCGTTCGGGGGACCACAACTTTGGCCGTTATTGGGACTTTTGAAGCAGTTGAAATCACCAGATAAATCCAGGACATTTTCTCCAGCGCCGGGATTCTCCAGAATCTTCACCAACATTTTCCAGATTTTTTCAGCGTCCGAGGACCAAACACATCCAGCCGCTGAAGGCCATTTGGATCATCTCGAGCCTGGTGGAATCCATGGGCCATGCTGAGCAATGCTGGACCTGCTGCTGGTGCTGGGTGCTGAGCACAAAGCCAGCTGCCGAAAAAGAGACTTTGCTTCATCGACACGGCCCGGAGGATCAACCTGAGATCGAAGGCTCATCCCATGATGATCTGATGAAAAATACCTGGAGAATACTAAGTTACTATGGTTGCAGTGAATGGCTTCAGACTTTGTTGATACACGTGACCATTGAAATTCTGGAGTGAGAGTTGAAAGGACCAAAAAAACTGCCGAAGAATTGACGACGAAGTGGGTGGAACTTCAATCGACCAGAGAAGTGACCGATGACCGAGTACACTGGTAATCACTGGTAGACCACGGCAAATTAAGAATCTGAATGCAGTGACATCCGGGCACGGCGCGAACGTCGGGAAAACATCTCCCATTTCTCGGAGCCCCGACAGGCCAGGAAAAGACAGCAGTAGGCCACCAATCTCCAGCCACACCTTTCATTTTGAACATGAATTGATCAACTGTACCATATGTCTGGCCATAATTTGAGGGAATATCCCCTGAAATTTAGGCCTTATATAGGCCTTATATATGGTAGGTACCTCCATTTTAGGATTCTGAAATTCCCATTGAATATCATTGAATTGATGCATATTCACAGAGTTTCACACATTGCTTCGAGACCAAAACAATGGCCCAAACAATTTTTTTACCATGACATGCCATGACAGCTGCCATAAAAGAACTTCCACCGTACCTTCTGGATGTAGAAGTGCTGATCCAAGATGCTCCTGAGCCAGGGCCCTGCCATGGCTATGGCATCCCATGGGTTCCCATTGCCCATCGGGTGGGTCAAACCAGGCGCAGTCTCCTTTCGTTGTACTTGGGTTTCAACAACTTCTCCAGGTAGACTGAGGATAGACACGAAAAGGCCTCAATAAGCAGGAAGATTTGCATCGTTGTCGAAAAATTATCCATCTGCTCCTTGCCATAGTGGATTCAGTTACACCCGCGGCAAATATGAATCATTCACAACAAGGGGAAACTAATATATCATTTTTTCCTCGAATGCGAAGTTCTGATGGTTTCCCTTTGGCAGCCAGTTCGATCAACCGATATTAATACATTATATATTTGCGCGTTTGAATTTTGAGATGCCAAAGTTCTAGTGGACGTGAGTCAAACCACTGAGATGCACACGATGGAAATCAAATTGAAAGCCACGGCCTCCCAGAAGGCGTTCAGAAAATTTGGATGAATAGATGGATCAAACAATAACATGCCATGAGTATGTCAATGTACGTCATCGACGGTTCTGGTGATGTTTTCAAACAACCCCCTTTATATATATATATGTATATAACACACACACATATATATATATAATTAATATAATAATAATCCCTTCCTCCTAATACTAAACGTCCCCCTAATACTAAAAACAGGCATCCATCTCCAATTTCCGAAAATTTCAGTTTGGCCAATTTGACTTTTAATTGATCCCCTTTAAAAAACAATTTAAAAATCAACCTACCATTTGTGGGTTCTCCCCCCTAATACTAAAAACTAGTTCACCCCGGGGTGTTTAGTATTAGGGGGGCCTAGTCCCAATCCCTCACTCCAAGCTGCCTGGCTACTCTAGCAATTAGGGGTAAGCTTCGAACTGCCATTTTTGGCAATATTTTAATTGCGTTATATAAGGAAATTTAATTGATTTTGAGATCGGAAAAAATAGTTTTTAGTATTAAGGGTTTTAATTTAGTATTAGGGGTAAGCTTCGAACTGCCATTTTTGGCAATATTTTAATTGCGTTATATAAGGAAATTTAATTGATTTTGAGATCGGAAAAAATAGTTTTTAGTATTAAGGGTTTTAATTTAGTATTAGGGGTAAGCTTCGAACTGCCATTTTTGGCAATATTTTAATTGCGTTATATAAGGAAATTTAATTGATTTTGAGATCGGAAAAAATAGTTTTTAGTATTAAGGGTTTTAATTTAGTATTAGGGGTAAGCTTCGAACTGCCATTTTTGGCAATATTTTAATTGCGTTATATAAGGAAATTTAATTGATTTTGAGATCGGAAAAAATAGTTTTTAGTATTAAGGGTTTTAATTTAGTATTAGGGGTAAGCTTCGAACTGCCATTTTTGGCAATATTTTAATTGCGTTATATAAGGAAATTAAATTGATTTTGAGATCGGAAAAATAGTTTTTAGTATTAAGGGTTTTAATTTAGTATTAGGTAAGCTTCGAACTGCCATTTTTGGCAATATTTTAATTGCGTTATATAAGGAAATTTAATTAATTAATTAACATGACTTCGATTTGGTTCCCTAATAATAAATACCCCCCTAATACTAAAAACTACCTGCCGTGTTTTGTATTAGGGGGGGGGGTTTAGTATTAGGAGGAAGGGATTATATATATATATATATATGTGATAAGCCGCACATCTCTTGGACCACTCTGCATCATGTACTGACATCATACGTGTTCTTGTTGGCAACCTCACAAAATCTAAACATATCGCGTTTACCTTCAAGTTGATCCAGTCATGCTGCAGTTGATGAACCCCCTCCACAAAATCCCCATATGGGTTTCGTAAAATGGGTCGTACCCCCAAATCATCCATAAATAGGATTACCGGCAAGAGACCCCAAACAGTGTAGTGGGTAGGAAGTCCATGCTTTAAATACAAGCAACTCTATGAGTAGGACCTCATACTAGAACCTCATACTCGAAGAGAATTTCACAAGATCGTCAAACAAGGACCTTCGATATAGAGGATCCTAAAAAATGCCTTAGAAAAAAAACTAATCTTCCTATTTTCGCATCACCCAGTACAAAAATTACAAAACACCAGCTGTTTGGATCTGTTTGGGGAATTTACCATTATAAAATTATATATATATATATATAATCAATGGGAATTCCAGGATCCTAAAATGGAGGTACTGTACCATATAAGGCCATATTTTGAGGGTATATCCCCTTACATATAACCATTTATAAACCATCCAGCTGGTATCCACCCTGATGGCCTCAGAAGATTCGGACAGGCCGCTGGCACCTCAGGACGCCACCCAGTTTTTTTGTGGTACCGTGGTCCGTTTGGCCCAAAAAAACACACACCCCACATTACCACATTATTGGGTGGAAAATATGACTTTAAAACAATTTCAATATCATCCCAAAATGGTAAGTTCATTGTTGGGTTTGCCACATTGCTCTGTCTCTCTCTCTCTCTCTCTCCCAAATGGTAAGTTCATTGTTGGGTTTGCCACATTGCTCTCTCTCTCTCTCTCATTCCCTTCATCGCCTTCTATATTCACCAGCACCTGTACCTACATGGTGACGCCACCTGTACTTACATGTTTTGGTTAATTTTTGTTGATTAGACCATTGTAGGATATTTATATAATATACGTTAAGAATTGTTAAGATATGTTAAGTATCCATGCACATAGCTGATCTGGGCCCTGGCGGGCACCCAACTCCACGAAGATCATGATGCTCAACGTCAAGAAGGCCAAGCCGTGGATCTGACACAGCAACGGTTTGTTTTTTTTGCGCCGCGAACATCGCCGCGAAGCGTTCGGAACGTGCGTTGCGACTTTCGAAGTCAAAGACTTCAAACCCCATAGGATCCATGTATGATATATATATGCTAACATGTGGGGTATATTGATGGTAAATGTTACCATACATAGCACACATGGATCCTATGGGAACTACATTTCAAACACACATGGGTCCAGACACGAGAAAGGAAAGGAAACAACTCAAAGCCTCCCAGCATGGCAATTGCTGAGCGGCGGACTTCCAGCCAACCGTAATGTCTTCTGAAGATCAAGGCACTCAGAAGAGCGCAGAGCGGCATATAGAGGTATCCTGGCCGCAATTTCTCATGATCCCTCATGATCCTCCTAAGGTCTAGGTGGGTAGCATTTTCAGGGACAAAAAATGACAAAAACACAGAACCTTCACGTCCGAAACAGCTTCATAAACCAACACGAAACAGATTCTCTTCATGTTGAAACGGGCATTTCGAAGAAACTGTCAGCATGTTGACACATGTTCACACCGAAGCCGATCACCACAAGGCCACAAGGTGCCTGTGACCATGATGACCGCTGCACCAAGTCCTTTCACAATGGCCAGGGCCAAGGCGCTTTGACCTCAGAGACTCAAGACCGAAGATGGAGATCAAATCACCACTTGGGTTTGTCATGGTTTGTCATATGGGTATGGGTCAGAACCCTGGTACCTAGTGAACCCCAAAATAGCTGGTAAATGGATGTTCATCCCACTAAAAATATATCTATAGGTATTGACCCATACCCATATGCTACCCTCAAAATCAGACTCTTATTCGAAACAGCCACGCTATGACAAGGCCCTGACTCACCGAGAATCCAATTGAGACCTCAGCCCCAAGGCCACTGGAGCGCCACGTCACGTGGTGGGTCAGTCTGAAAATGTTAATAGCACCTATTAAAATATTTATATAATAATTAGATATAATTAGGCATCAAATTCTTGAGTTGCCCCATAATTCTCAAACAAACCTATGCAGCAAAAGCAAAAGTGTCGAGACGTGGGAGCAATGCTCCCCACTGATACCCACTGATACGTTTGCTGAGCACGCGACCGGCCAACAGCCTCGGACAAAGATCGGGCAACCAGATGTTGTGATGAAACCATTGACTTGAACGAGGATTCCTCACATCCGACATTGACATGGTCAGAACTGCGGGAAAATAATTGCATCATATCATAATATCCCATCCCCGCTAATATAGAACACCTCGCAGAAACCATGCTGGAGGGATTTACATGATTTACACATAATATCACATAACCAGTTAGCTTATGTTTAATATACCCTCTGGTTATTTAACATAGCCATGGAAAATCACCATTTTTAATAGGTAAACCATCTATAAATGGACAATTTTCCATGGCTATGTTAAATAACAAGAGGGTATGTTTAATATTATATAGGGGGATGGGAATATATCGCTGAAGCCCACTGAACTCCCCACCGGGTGTCCATCAGTAAAGCACCGAGGACCCAAACGCAGGATGCTTCCGAGGTGCACCGCCACCTTTAGGCCATCCACTCCCTGCAGACATGGCACGCTCTCAAAAAGGATGGACAGCAAATGTCAATGATATGGATATGATATAGATATATAGTGACCAGTGGATATTTATAGTGATATGGATAGATGATATCACTATGTCAGTGTTTTTTTTTGAATTTGGGCCTCAAAACAAGGACATCTCAGTCATCTCATTGACCCAATCAATGGCAATAAAGTTCAATAAAGTGTCTCGTCTTCTTACTGCACCGCTCGACACTGACGGCCGTAGCGAAAAGATTCAAACCTTGAATATACACTTGGCACGAAGCCCCTGCAGAGATACAGCCTGGAACCCCAAAGCAGCCAACGGTACTGTAGGAAACCATGTTTTCCAAAGCTTCAACTGAACTCACATCATTGTTGTTTGATTCGATATGATTCAATTGATTTTCCGCGGCCCTTCAGCATCCTTCAGCATCCTTCAGCATCCTTCAGCCATCAACCAGTGATCCAGCATCCACCAAACATTTTTTCCGAACAGGCGATGGAACCGTTGGGACCACCATGGACCAGCACCACCTAAGCCTCCTAAGCTGCTTCCAGCGTGAAACGTGAGACCATCCAATCGCCATGTTTTTCAGAAATGGGCTCTGGCTAAAGACAGGGACTGCGATGAAGGCCTGGAATTTTTGGATTTGGCAACGAAGACCTGGTCCAAGTGCACTGACTGCACTGACTGCGGCCAGGGCCATGGAGAATCCAAATCTCTGGACCCCTTTGAGGTGCCCCGTGACTGTGGGAGCCCTGTGCTGCAACGAGAGGTCGGGACTGCTCCTACGGGTCCTACGGGTCCTACGGTGCCGGTCATGGTCATCGTTGGCAGTGCCAAGGAACCACTGAGATGAGGCCTGAAACTGCCGGGGCTGAGGTCCAGCAAGCGACTGCTGAAGAAGTCCCAGGGCAAACTGGAACTGCCTGAGGCCATGGTCCCTGAGACATGGGATTTTTTTGGGGGACATAAGCACCTGTTGAAGAAAAGCTGGGCGATTGGCTCTGTTGAACCATTCACTATTTAACGGCACCTGAATTCCATGGCAACTGGCCAAAATGGCTTATATAATTACAGTAATTCTATCACAACAGCATCCAGCTCATGCATGGTGACCCAGCTTCCTTCACAACTCCAGCAGCCTGTTTCCACAGGTTCCTACCTCAGCAGCATTCATTCCATTCATCATTCAATCATTCTATCCATCATTCCATCCATCACTCAGCCAAGTTGCACTCTTCATCTGTTCCCATGGACTCTATGGACTTAGAACATTTGGAACAGTCTGCTTCAACTTCCAGGGTGCTGCTGAGCCCCAGCTGTTCCAGCTGTCCCAGCTGCATCGTCGTCGTGGGCGACTCCAGCGACAGTTCCAGGCTTTCCTCGCTACGCACCACCGACAGCGCGCCGGAGCCCAGCGTGTGCTGGGAGAGGTAGGGATCAGGGCGTTGCGGAGCACGGCCGGGCTGCACCTGCATTCATGGAATGCAAAGGGAAAAGTAAAGAAATAACGACGGTAAAACCCACTGTGGATGGGTGCAACCCTCTCCAATCAACTATGTTTGGAAGAAATAAACATCTTCAAAAACGATTTGTCGCCGCTGTCGGTTTTTGCTCATTGTTACCTTCCCAGTCATGTCCCCAATCCCACATGAAGTGCCCATTTTTGTTGATTGAGTGGTAGGTTCAGGATGCTTCGGAACCCGGCAAATCACATCGTGTGAAGCTGGCCCAGATGTCACGATATTTGGCAAGCTGCCAATGTCCTAATTTGGCAAGTCACCGGCGCCAAACTTTCCTTCGTTGTGTTCCTGGGCGTCTCTGCCGTCGCCGGGACATCCTCCAGGGGATTCCAGGGGCGTCTTGAAATAGGCACCTCGATTTATGACTGTGGATGGGCCGTGAGGCTTGGGCAAGGGTGAACAGATTTAAAACATAGATGCGCCCCAACTAATTACTCCAATCAAAATGCTCTCTCTTTTCATCCTTCTGTGTCTATTATCTTGGAGGCTTTGAACTGATCTCTGACCAGTTGTGTTTGGTTCCTCTGGTTTCCATGTTGGAAACGCGTACGTCGTACGTATTGTTGGGCACCTTGAAAAGTGGTCGATCGAGATCCCATTTGTGGAGCATTTTCTGGTCGCACCAAGTTGAACAGCAGAAAGACCATCCCCAAGACCTATGTTTTCCCTGCCTCAACTTCAAAGATGTTTTTATTTGAAACTGCCATTGTTGGTGCCACCTTCGATTCTAAAGGTGTAGCTCATTTCAGCCCTTAATTCTGGCAAACCTATGGTGAATTCATGGTTCTGGGGAATGGGTCAAATGTTGCATATTCTACAGTAATTAGAATGTTCATAATGAGAAATGCACAATTGAATATAATTGACGTAAAGACCTGGGTGTTAAACGTTTGTTTAATCCCCAGGCCAATCTTTGCTCGTAGAAATGTGAATACATTCTTGTTGTCGCAGCAAATGCATTGTTGGTTGAGTATATAACGCCAAACCCCTTGTTTGGGGTTGACATTTGCAGTACTGGGCGGACCCTCAAAGAAAACAATCCATCAAACATACCGGACACTGTCGGACAAGAAAATCACATACCGGTAACATCCACCAACATCCACCAACTACCAGAAAGAAAGCCCACGACTCGTGGCAGGTCACCAGCTGTCGCTTGCTGCGCCGTGCCAAGCGAATGTCCTTCTCCAAGGCTGCGCGCAGGTCTGCCGCGAGGGCACCCGGGTTGGCGGTGTCGTGACAAGCGCGGAAGACCTGGGCTCTGGGTCCCACGTTGGAGGAGGGAAAAACATCTTGATAATTCTTGATATATCTAGCAGAATCTAGCAATGTTGAAGAGTAATGAGTAATGCTCTGATGGGCTCAGTTCTGATTTGGTTTCATTGCTCAAAGTTGGCTAATTGATATATGGCGAAAAACACCACGCAAGTGTCCGTTGAGTTAAGTTGACGTGGAGAGTCCAGTGGTGAGTGACATCTTTCCGCTTCAAACGAAGGGGTTAGAGTCAAAGTAGTCGCTTAAACCCAGGAATTACCTCTCTAGAACTATATACCTGGTGACGACCCTGTGGAGCAAGTTCTGATTCTGGAGGTATCCACAAGAACGTCTCCCACATACAACAACTTTCAAGGCAAATCGTGGGAGACGTTTTCGGCCAAATACTGCATCCGCCAGCCAGACGGCAACACAAGTTCCGGCGCTTCAGCCGCATCCGAGGCCATGGAAGTCATGGCTATCTCGCCAGTGGAATGCACGGATTGCTTCGCGGCCTGAACTTTTTCCAGGTGAAGTTGGGTCTCCAGATGTTTCGATTCTTCCAGGAAAGCGGAACCTATGGCCCTCAAGCGCCCTTCTGGCGAATAAATGCTCTTGGCACTGAAGACATCCTCAGCGACAATCGGCATGTTGTGATTCCAGACTTCAGCCTATGGATTTGCTAAATGCCTAGCTACAGAACCCATCCAAATTCCTTTTTTTTCCCACCTGCCAGGTGAGGGTTGTTAGATTTTATGTCAGTTGCCTCCTCCTGCCTCGTCCTCCTCTCCTCCTCCTCCTCGTCCTCCTCGTCCTCCTCCTGCTCCACTGCGATCCATGTCAGTGTGCCCTGCCGGACCTCAACCACGACCATCCACGTCAGTGTGCCCTGCCGGACCTCAACCACGACCATCCACGCCAAGTGTTCCCTGCCGGACCTCAACCACGACCTTCCAGGCCCAATGTTCCCTGCCGGACCTTAACCACGACCATCCCCGCCCAGTTTTCCCTGCCGGACCTCAACCACGACCATCCACGCCCAGTGTTCCCTGCCGGACCTCAACCGCGAGTATCCACGCCCAGTGTTCCCTGCCGGACCTCAACCGCGAGTATCCACGCCAAGTGTTCCCTGCCGGACCTCATGTAGGAAGATATGGGACAAAGAATGTGCAGAAGAAAGTTAGAGAAGATATGCCAGAAGATATGCCAGAAGATATGCCAGAAGATATGTCAGAATATATGCCAGAAGATATGTCAGATAGAATGCCAGAAGATATGTCAAGAAGATATGCCAGATAGAATGCCAGATAATATGCCAGAAGATATAGATATGCCAGAAGATATGCCAGATAGAATGCCAGAAGATTTGCCAGATAGAATGCCAGAAGATATGCCAGAAGATCATATGCCAGAAGATATGATATGTCCAGATATGCCAGAAGATATGCCAGAAGATGCCAGATATGCAAATAGAATGTCAGAAGATATGTCAGATAGAATGCCAGAAGATATAGATATGCCAGATAGAATGCCAGATTGAATGCCAGAAGATATGTCAGATAGAGTGCCAGAAGATATGCCAGATAGAATGCCAGAAGATTTGCCAGAAGATATGCCAGATCATATGCCAGAAGATATGCCAGGTAGAATGCCAAATAGAATGTCAGAAGATGTGTCAGATAGAATGCCAGAAGATTTGCCAGTAAGAAAATGTATAAATGTCATGGTGGGGATCACACGAAGTAAAGTAATTACTTCTTACAACTCATATTTTCATTGAAGTGGAGGACATGAGAAGGATGGAAACCGCCACACAACACACATCGAATCCACATTTTCCAGTTCCAAGTCTCTCGAAATTCGCGGATCTTGTCCAGCAGGGTCTTTTCAGGTGGCCAAACCTGCAGATCTTACATGGCCCCAAGGCGCAGTTTAAACCCAACCAACCAATCCAAGCAACACAACTACCCTCTGGTAATTTAACGTAGCTATTGACAATGGCCATTTATAGTGGATTTACCCATTGAACATGGAGATTTTCCATAGTTATATTAATTTACCAGAAGGTATAGCCTATAGCGCCATAAACTCTTTAGCCTATAGCGCAAATGTCACTCAAAAAACCATAGACATCCATAAAATATTATACAGTATAATACACATTTATACTATACTTATTTCATAAATCCTCAACACACTCGATTTTTCACTCTTACCCTTGCAACCCTCGCATTAAAGGAAAAAATGTAAACGCCAGTCATCACCAAAGGAGCACGTTTCACAGCGGAGTTTGCACTCCCATGAAGCTGACCCACTGCCATGCATCTCTGTTTGAAAAAGGCCTCTTCCGCCGCAGCAATGGCAATCACCTGCGATCTTTCCTGCCGGGACAAAGAAACTCCTTACCACATAGGAATTTCTTAAATTGGGATATATACCCGGTATTAATGCATTGGTTTCTCTACTAATGTGTACTAATGTGGGATGATTTAAGGTTCTGACATGGTCTAACTTTTTAGGAAACTTCAGTATACGTTGTTGCATTAATATGCACATCACAACCTCTGCCCTACAATTTCCAACTTGACTATCTGAGACTATGAGGTGCAGTATAGCTGGAGCCATTCCTATATTAATATCGTTCTTCAGGATCTTCGGGTCACTGTAGTTACATAGTGAACTACCCTGGATTGACGAACTCATGATTCTAGCCGAGTATCCTTCTGGTTCAAGTGTGCTGCCACATCTTTTGCAAAGAGAGTGTAGACCAAACCCGAGGAGGATTCGCAAATCACCTGGCGTAAATGCTCACGATCGCCCTTCAGAAAATGACTCAAGCCGTAGGTGGTCCCAGGCAACACCAGGGACAAGATCGTTCGCGACACTGGTATCTTCCTGGTTGCTGCTTTCCCCTGGGATGTTTTAGGTCTAGCAGCTAGGGTTGTCTGTCTGAATCAACATGACAAGAACAAAACAAGAACAAGAAAACAAAATATCTGGACTGCTTTCTGCCAGTCAGAAATTGGTGGGACATTATGCATATGTTAATCATAAATCATTAATACTTCACCAACCAAATCATGAGACCCTAAAATGTGTCCAAACTTATTTAATCTTGTTGGTTCCATCCCCATGAGTATCAATCATCTCCCCCATTTAAGTTGTTCATGTTTGTATCCCATAGGATCCATGTATGGTATATATGCTAACATTGGGGGTATATTGATGGTAAATGTTGCCATATATAGCAGCAACATGGATCCTATGGGTATATGTTTACCGGCTCAAGTTGGCGTCCAGCGTCTCACTTTTGGTCGGAAATTTCTCTTTCTCCTGATGATTCGGCTCCGATGGTCGTCGGCGCGGTTCCGACCAGGCGGGGCGATCTGTTTTGCTCGGCCGGTCCTGACCAGGCATCAACGAGCGCCTGGGCAGTAAAGAAATAAAGGGACCTGGCATAAATGTTGACAATGGTGGTGCACCAAGATCACTAAGCAATCCTAGAGACTACTAGAGACCTTAATGTTTCAGGTTTTCAGATTGCGAATTTAAGCTACACACAAGAAACCTGATCAGCCTCCAATTTTCGAGAGGATCACCTGCCATGGGATTTTCACGGCTGGTCCTGGGGTGGTTTGACCTTGATTCTGCCGCGAACGGAGAAGGTTCCAGAGCTCACCAAATAGATGTGCATCACAGGAGTGCCCACATTGATCAGGATGCCATGACGACAAAAGGCCCGACTCTGCAGCAGGGCAGCGAGGTTGGGAATGTTTGGTAAAGCTTCCAACAAGGGGATGCTGCGCAAGAAACTTTGTCGATCTTGCTGGAGCTTCGAAAGTTGTGAGTGGAGGATCGCTTTGTAGTCCTGCCATTCCAGTGAAATGGAAACCATTGGCACATCAAAACTACAGTCTCCGTATACAATTTAACATAATTTAACCTGACCAAACAAACATTTTGAACAGGAGGTAGAACGCATGCACAAATGAGTCCTTGAATTTTTGGGTGGGTGTGTGAGGGGGTTGGTGTTGATGTCAATCATTTATAGTACATCCACCCATACACTGAAACATCAAGACATGATAAAACATCTGTGCGCAATTGCCCGTGTGTGTGTGTGTGGCACAGTTGCCATGGAAAAAAATTACTTTACTTCGTGTGATCCCCACCATGACATTTATACATTTTCTTACTGGCAAATCTTCTGGCATTCTATCTGACATATCTTCTGACATTCTATTTGACATTCTATCTGGCATATCTTCTGGCATATGATCTGGCATATCTTCTGGCATATCTTCTGGCATTCTTTCTGGCATATCTTCTGGCATATATTCTGACATATCTTCTGGCATTCTATCTGACATATCTTCTGGCATATATTCTGACATATCTTCTGGCATATCTTTTGGCATATCTTCTGGCATATCTTCTGACATATCTATCTGGCATATCTTCTGGCATATTTTCTGGCATTCTATCTGGCAAATCTTCTGGCATTCTATCTGGCATTCTATCTGGCATATCTTCTGACATATCTTCTGGCATTCTATCTGGCATTCTATCTGGCATATCTTCTGGAATATCTTCTGGCATATCTATCTGGCATATCTTCTGGCATATCTTCTGGAATATCTTCTGGCATATCTATCTGGCATATCTTCTGGCATATTTTCTGGCATTCTACCTGGCAAATCTTCTGGCACTCTATCTGACATTTTATCTTCCTACATGAGGTCCGGCAGGGAACACTTGGCGTGGATACTCGCGGTTGAGGTCCGGCAGGGAACACTGGGCGGGGATGGTCGTGGTTGAGGTCCGGGAGGGAACACTGGGCGTGGATGGTCGTGGTTGAGGTCCGGCAGGGAACACTGGGCGGGGATACTCACGGTTGAGGTCAGGCAGGGAACACTGGGCGGGGATGGTCGTGGTTGAGGTCCGGCAGGGCACACTGACATGGATGGTCGTGGTTGAGGTCCGGCAGGGCACACTGACATGGATCGCAGTGGAGCAGGAGGAGGACGAGGAGGACGAGGAGGAGGAGGAGAGGAGGACGAGGCAGGAGGAGGCAACTGACATAAAATCTAACAACCCTCACCTGGCAGGTGGGGAACTATACATGGAACAACACATCACTGTTTTCCCATCAACATTGGGGTCTCTGTATCTAGAGATGCAGCAATGTTGAAGACATTTTAAGACTAATGGGCCAGTGATTTTGCTTCATGTTCAATCTACATATGTATAAATTAGTAGTAAGTTTCTCAAATCATCCCCTTGCATCATTATAGTTATATTATATAATATAATTACAGGATAGTGACCTATCTTGTTGTTATCATGATCTCATCCTGTTTCTTCATTTTTCATAATGTGGGTGAAACAATGCCATAAACAATTCCCCAGTCATCACCGTATAGTTGGTATAAACTGTATAAACCCTTCCCAGTCATGGGTGGTTTATGGCATTGTTTTGACCACATATCATCCCATTTATGATTTATAATTTATAATGACTTATATGTACTATATATTCATATCATCCATTATCATCCCATATGCCACAAATCATATTCTATGTTATAATGAACAAATATGAGATGATATGGTTTATATAATGGATATTCATTCATTGTTCATATATATCCATCCCATTTATGATAAATGTGGGTATAAATCATAAATAGATCACGCCATTCATATCATCCCCCAGTCATCACCATTTTTATGTGGTATGTTCACCATTCCCCAGTCATGGGTGGTTTATTATATTATTGTCTTACCCGCATATCATCCCTTTTATGATTCACATCTATTATATATTCATATCATCATCCATAAATGTCATAAATATTCATAAATCATCATATGTGCGACGGTCAAAACTCAATTCATGTGGTGAGGTCATGGCATCGCTTCATAAGGCCCCCTATCGCTACACACAGTCCCAGCACCCTTTTCACCAACTAGGCAGAATTGCTGCTAGAAGAGGAGGATCCAGATGAGGAATCGGATTCTTATTCCCCTTGCGATGGTATCTCCAGGGAAATTCAAACTTTTATGTGATCACCAAGGCTGACGTCGACAGCTTCAGCTAGACACCAGCCGGACTCACTGCAGGTCATCTGACCTCGGAGGCTGCCCTTGGCTTGTGTTGGCTTGTCTTGGCTTGTCTTGGCTTGTCTTGCCTGTGCTGCCTTGTTTCCGGCGCCTTTTTTTCTTCACCCCGCCTCCTTTGCAACCTAATACCACGCCAAAATGAATCGGCAAAACCCTGACCAAATGAACCCTTTAAGAACTAACCCAGTAAGAACTTGAGGGTACCCTTGTTCATACTTCCCATATTTTTCCACCTGTAGCACAAGTTGTATAGTTTCAAGTGACCATGTGGGGTACTCCCTAATTTCATGGATTTCAGGTATCGCTCTGGGTATCGAGGGGTATCGCTTCGGGCATCGCTACAGGGACCAGAAAATGTGTGATCTCAGGTGTATGTTTCAAGTGACATGAAATTCTGACAAGCTCCATGTTGCAATTCTACTCCTGGACAGTGGCTTTGGAGAAGCGTCCGTGACCGCACAAGGATGCTTTTTCAACATATCTCAGCACGGTCACTATCTGAATCAACATCATCACCATCATCATCAGCATCATCACCATCATCAAGCTCATGATGCGTTATGAATTAGTTTCTTGCATACCTTATAGATCAACACACCCCAATATATCAATATTGTTTAATGTAACTATCTCATATATACTTGACGACAGGCCATCTTGCAACTACCCAGGAAGACCAGCCCACTGCGACTGCTCCAGTGTCGCGCTCTGACTTCAAAAGATTGGAAAGTCATGTGCCCAACAGGAAGCTTCAATCATAAACAGAGTCTGAAAAGAGGTATCGCTACATAAGGCCCCCTATCGCTACACGCAGTAAATCACATATTTTGAGTAGTGATGGCGGATCGTAATGGAAGCCTTTCATAGCGTCTTTTGACCCTTGCTCATATGAACAGAAATATGGCCTATGAGATGGCCTATGAATAATTATCATAAAATATACATCAATAGATCTATTTGATATCCATCCCATTTAGTAAAAATCACCCGGGGGCCCCCGGGGGCCCCTGGGATCACGGCTCCACGGCGGCCTCCCGCAGCAGCGTGGCGAAGATGGCGTCGCCCCGGGTCTTCACCGTCGCCGCCCGCGGTTGGTCCGTCTGCAGGGCCACCTCGCCGAAGCTGTCGCCCACCTGGCGACAGCTTGGGAAGCCATGGGGAATGCCATAGGTCATAGGTCCTAGGTCAGGAAATTCCCAGATGGATTATGGTATAACTAGATACCATCATATTTTTTTGAATGGATAACACCATGATATAATTATATAATAATGTGTATATAGCTAATATGCAATAAAATGGGATAAATGTGTGGAATTGTACAGAGAAAATGCCATAAATATGTGGGTAAATATACGTAATTAAACAATATTAAATATGACTTCAAAACCAGCATCTGTAGGATGATCTGGGTGGTAGTTGAGGGTGTTCGCATGTTTGTTACTTACGTCATATACCCTGTGAATCCCTGTGATTTTTGCATGTCACGGTTCCAACCCATTCTCGGGAACTGTGCGCCTGCAACTGCGCCACCTCAATAAGCTTGGGACCTGCGATTTGGACGCTGCCAAATGTAGCGAAAGAACATGAAGATACATGAGCTAGTAGACAATAGACATCAATAGACTGTACATAACTGGTTGGTGGTTTCAACCATCTCGAAAAATATGAAAGTCAATGGGAAGGATTATCCCATATATATTAATTTATATTAGGGAAAATAAAAGCCATGTTTGAAACCACCAACCAGAGACTGTACATAAATAAGGAATTAAATTATGGGACCTTTTGGAAAAGGGGCGTAACTCCGAGTTGGACATCCTCCGACCGTTCCTGGGCCTCGGAGGTGGAAAAGAGGCCGCGCCAGGATGGCGCGCATGATTCTTCCGGTGCCCGCAGGGCCCGGAGGGCCCGGAGGGCGCTTGGAATCTGCTGAAGCTTCCTCTTCCTGGATCTCATGGGATCTCATGGGATCAAAAGGGACCCACATGGACATGGGAAAATGCATGGGAAAATCATGGAAAATGATGGAAAATGATGGAAAATGGTGGAAAGGTGATGGGACCTGGAGAGAATTCTGGAAATATCTCCCAAAGATTCAGATATATCCCAATTGTCCCATGCTTCGTGACTGGGTAGCTGATATACATGGGGATGTGCCCAATTGCTTACAACTTGCTACTAAATAATTCACCTCCAGTGCTCATCCTATCACATCCTCTCCTTCTTGGCAAAGGCCCCGATGCTTTTGATCTCCGACAGCAAGCTCGTTTCGCGCACCAACGCCGGACTCGGGGAACGCCCCTCTGCGGCATCACTGTGCTCGCTGCCAACTGATTTGGACGAAAGTCGACTTTCGCTTTCCGATGGCCCTCTGCGAGGCGTCCCTCCTGTTACAGGTGTCCACCGGAAAAAAAAAAGGTAATGTAGCAACAAAGGATGGGCAAACTGAAAATGTTAGGGGGGAGTTGGGATGTGTATACAAATGCTAAAAAGAAGTACAAAAGAAACTCAA
Source organism: Cladocopium goreaui (assembly GCA_947184155.2). Classification (NCBI taxonomy): domain Eukaryota; class Dinophyceae; order Suessiales; family Symbiodiniaceae; genus Cladocopium; species Cladocopium goreaui. The sequence goes on along the minus strand of CAMXCT020000994.1, from coordinate 57,256 downwards.
TCATTTCACTAATTTGCAGTTGAGTTCGATGGATCACCAGGTTGATCCAGCCGAACATTTCCGAAAAACAACAGTTTCACTACCCAAACTTCAAACCTCCCAATTTCATCTGATTTCCTGATGGAGATCAACAAATATCAAAAACATTCAAAAACCTTGAAATCCTTTTTGGCAAATGATACTTAAAATATTAATTGGAGGGATCCCTCAAGAACTGTTCTCCTTGCGCTGCACCTTCTGCAATGGTCAACTGCTTTGGCGAGGACGGCTGCAGATGAGGACTAGCCTCCGTTCCGTACTAGGATTTTGTGTTGGTGGCACCATTTGGCACTGAAATCAAACAACTGTGAGATATCACCATCTATTCTTTATGTGTTTTTTTTCCACTTGCAAACCCAAGAATTCCATGTTGAGCAAGAAATGACATGGATACCAAACAGTCCAACTTAAAAAAACAGCAACGAGGGGAATTTGTTAAGGTATTCGGCACCAAAACATTGGTTGGTCCTCAAGATGACCGACCGATGTGTCAGGCCCTGCAACCTTATCATCAAGCATCCAGTATGCTAAGCACACCGAAGTACGCAATGTCACATCATGAATTTCAGGTCCCAAATCACCTATTTTATCGTATCTTTCATGATCTTTCATGCTTCATCATGCTTCATCATGCCTCATCATCTGCAAATATCATGAAATATCATGAAATATTATCATTCAATCTGGTTCAATCTGCATCTTTTCAGGACTTCCCAGGGTCCCCAGGGGGTCCGGCTCGGGGGTCCCAGGGCCTTGCCGTCCATTGGCAGTTCCACTTCCTCCACACGCACCGCATCCTCTGGCGCATCCAGGGCCAATGCCGAAGCGGTGGCAGATGGGACCTCGGAGGGCACCTCGGGGGGCTCGATGAGAGCTCCTGGGCTTCATGGCTTCATGGATTTTCACGGTTTTGTTCTATGATTTTCACGGTTTTTTCTATGATTTTCATGTGTTTTTCTATGATTTTCATGGGTTTTTCTATGATTTTCATGTGTTTTTCTATGATTTTCATGTGGTTTTCTATGATTTTCATGGGTTTTTCTATGATTTTCATGGGTTTTTCTATGATTTTCATAGGTTTTTCTATGATTTTCATGTGTTTTTCTATGATTTTCATGCGTTTTTCTATGATTTTCATTGGTTTTTCTATGATTTTCATGTGGTTTTCTATGATTTTCACGGTTTTTTTCTATGATTTTCACGGGTTTTTTCTATGATTTTCATGGGTTTTTCTATGATTTTCATGTGTGTTTCTATGATTTTCATGGGTTGTTCTATGATTTTCATGTGTTTTTCTATGATTTTCATGTGTTTTTCTATGATTTTCATGGGTTTTTCTATGATTTTCATGTGGTTTTTCTATGATTTTCATGTGGTTTTCTATGATTTTCATGGGTTTTTCCATGATTTTTATGTGTTTTTCTATGATTTTCATGGGTTTTTCTATGATTTTCATGTGGTTTTCTATGATTTTCACGGTTTTTTTCTATGATTTTCATGTGGTTTTTCTATGATTTTCACGGTTTTTTTCTATGATTTTCATGTGGTTTTCTATGATTTTCATGGGTTTTTCTATGATTTTCATGTGTTTTTCTATGATTTTCATGTGTTTTTCTATGATTTTCATGTGGTTTTCTATGATATTCATGGGTTTTCCTATAATTTTCATGGGTTTTTCTATGATTTTCATGGTTTTTTCTATGATATTCATGTGTTTTTCTATGATTTTCATGGGTTTTTCTATGATTTTCATGTGGTTTTCTATGATTTTCATGGGTTTTTCTATGATTTTCATGTGTGTTTCTATGATTTTCATGTGGTTTTCTATGATTTTCATTGGTTTTTTCTATGATTTTCATGGGTTTTTCTATGATTTTCATGTGTGTTTCTATGATTTTCATGGGTTTTTCTATGATTTTCATGTGGTTTTCTATGATATTCATTTGTTTTTCTATGATTTTCATGGGTTGTTCTATGATTTTCATGTGTTTTTCTATGATTTTCATGTGGTTTTCTATGATTTTCATGGGTTTTTCTATGATTTTCATGGGTTTTTCTATGATTTTCATGTGGTTTTCTATGATATTCATGGGTTTTTCTATGATTTTCATGGGTTTTTCTATGATTTTCATGGGGTTTTCTATGATATTCATGGGGTTTTCTATGATTTTCATGGGTTTTTCTATGATTTTCATGTGTTTTTCTATGATTTTCATGTGGTTTTCTATGATTTTCATGTGGTTTTCTATGATTTTCATGTGGTTTTCTATGATTTTCATGTGTTTTTCTATGATGTTCATGTGTTTTTCTATGATTTTCATGTGTTTTTTCTATGATTTTCATGGGTTTTTCTATGATATTCATGTGGTTTTCTATGATATTCATGGGTTTTTCTATGATTTTCACGGGGTTTTTCTATGATTTTCATGGGTTTTTCTATGATTTTCATGTGGTTTTCTATGATTTTCACGGTTTTTTTCTATGATTTTCACGGGTTTTTTCTATGATTTTCACGGGTTTTTTCTATGATATTCATGGTTTTTTCTATGATTTTCATGGGTTTTTCTATGATTTTCATGGGTTTTTCTATGATTTTCATGTGGTTTTTCTATGATTTTCATGGGTTTTTCTATGATTTTCATGGGTTTTTCTATGATTTTCATGTGGTTTTCTATGATATTCATGGGTTTTTCTATGATTTTCATGGGTTTTTCTATGATTTTCATGGGTTTTTCTATGATTTTCATGGGTTTTTCTATGATTTTCATGTGGTTTTCTATGATATTCATGGGTTTTTCTATGATTTTCATGAGTTTTTTCTATGATTTTCATGGGTTTTTCTATGATTTTCATGTGTTTTTCTATGATTTTCATGTGGTTTTCTATGATTTTCATAGGTTTTTCTATGATTTTCATGTGTTTTTCTATGATTTTCATGAGTTTTTTCTATGATTTTCATGGGTTTTTCTATGATTTTCATGTGTTTTTCTATGATTTTCATGGGGTTTTCTATGATTTTCATGGGTTTTTCTATGATTTTCATTTGTTTTTCTATGATGTTCATGGGTTTTTTCTATGATTTTCATGTGGTTTTCTATGATTTTCATGTGGTTTTCTATGATTTTCATGTGTTTTTCTATGATTTTCATGTGGTTTTCTATGATATTCATGGGTTTTTCTATGATTTTCATGTGTTTTTCTATGATTTTCATTGGTTTTTCTATGATTTTCATGGGTTTTTCTATGATTTTCATGTGGTTTTCTATGATTTTCATGGGTTTTTCTATGATTTTCATGGGTTTTTCTATGATTTTCATGTGGTTTTTCTATGATTTTCATGTGTTTTTCTATGATTTTCATGGGTTTTTCTATGATTGTCATGGGTTTTTCTATGATTTTCATGGGTTTTTCTATGATATTCATGGGTTTTTCTATGATTTTCATGTGGTTTTCTATGATATTCATGGGTTTTTCTATGATTTTCATGGGTTTTTCTATGATTTTCATGTGGTTTTCCATGATTTTCATGTGTTTTTCTATGATTTTCATGGGTTTTTCTATGATTTTCATGGGTTGTTCTATGATTTTCATGTGGTTTTCTATGATATTCATGGGTTTTTCTATGATTTTCATGGGTTTTTCTATGATTTTCATGTGGTTTTCTATGATATTCATGGGTTTTTCTATGATTTTCATTGGTTTTTCTATGATTTTCATGTGGTTTTCTATGATTTTCATGGATTTCCTATGATTTTCAATGGCTACTGATACTGGTGTAGTCCATATATAGTCTAGTGGGCAGCTGAAGCGCTTCAATTTCGTCGAAATCAGCGGATTCTGATTTCGAAGCCTTACGGACCAAAACGTCTCATCTTACTGGTGCTTAGTAGGGAATGGATGGGAATGGGGGAATGGGATTATTATTACTAGTGATGATGGGATCATTCCCGAAATTTCCCTGCGTTTGGCACCAGTAAGTCATGTCATGTTTCTAGACTTCTAGCTATGCTGTAAAATCAGCAGAGTAGATGGAAAAAAAAACTTACGAACAAAGAATCGCAAAACTTGTCTTCTTTAACCGGTCTAGAATTGTTGAAACTGCTGGCTCGATTGAATGCAAAGCAACTGAAAAAGACATGGGTCAATGAATACTATACGGATTCGGCTGGCATAGACACCAATTCAAAAGAATGACGCCTGTTGACATGTTTTAGCCAACAAAAAAAAGTGATAAAATTACATGCCTATTACACATGCATGTGTCTATCATATGCGAGTAATTTTCTTAAAGCAATCCGTTTTGCTACTTTTCATGAAAGAAGTCCCACCGTCCACCCCAAGCACAACAGCCTTCAGTTGTTTTATGCATTGCAAGTTGGATCCATCGTCGATCCTTCGGTCAGATTTTCCCAGCATTGTCGACTAGGCTATTTCTGAAGCATGACGTCTAATTCGTTAGACATCAGCTGCGCCAAACCAGCACCTCCCAGTATTTCTTGGGCGGGCGGGTGTGGATTTAAAAGGAGGTGAAGGGTTGGAGGCACATAACCCTTTCAGGGTTCCTTTGTAGCCAAAATGGCCAACGGTTCATGTGCAATCCGCTACTACTTGCTTGTCACTCTGGTGAGTTCTCAAGCAATCCGTTTTGCTACTTTTCATGAAAGAAGTCCCACCGTCCACCCCAAGCACAACAGCCTTCAGTTGTTTTATGCATTGCAAGTTGGATCCATCGTCGATCCTTCGGTCAGATTTTCCCAGCATTGTCGACTGGGCTATTTCTGAAGCATGACGTCTAATTCGTTAGACATCAGCTGCGCCAAACCAGCACCTCCGGGAACTTTCTCGCGCAGCTCTCTGACCTTCTCGCATTTGATGCATCTGTGTGCTGAGGCCGGTGGGATCTTTGACAGGGTCACCTTTACCGCCCGCTGCGCAAAGTGCCACCCGCAAGCCGTGGACCACTCGTTCAAGTCCGTCTGCCACGCAGCCCTTGTAACCACGTGGGTTACTTTCTTCTTGCCTCTCGTCTGGGAGGTTGCCCAAAGCTGCAGATCCTCTGGGTCCTCTGGTATCCGGATGGGACACGGGGTGCCCGGTGCCGGCGCGGGAGTTTGCGGCGCCAGAATCCCGTTGGGCTTTGCCTCGTTGACCTTGTCGGGGCTTCCCGGGGGAGATGATTTCCCGGTCGGTGTCCTTGGTGACCTCGCCTTGCTCTCGGTCAGTGTTGCCGTCCATCTTTCCAAGGACTGTGTGTGGTTGATGACCGAACCCTTTGCCTCGTCCTCCGTCATGTCCTTCAATCTCGCGTTCATTGGTCTCTCTTGCAACGCTTCCTCCATGTAACGGAAAACAGCTGAGCTTTTCCACCGACCCAAGAATGAGATGTCCTGCACGTCCATTCCTTTTCTTGTGTAAAACATGGCACCCGAGCGCCTTGCCGAGTGACCTGTAAGGCCGCCGTCCAAGTACTTGGCCCAGCACTTCGATGTGTGGGCCCTGGTTCTTTTCCCTCTCCCTTGCATAGAGAAGAGGAAGTCCGTGGCCTTGCCATTGGGCTTCTCGGCGAGCGATCTCACTGCTAACGAAAACGGGCATTCCTTCGTGCACTCCGATCTCTTGCAGCATGCCAGTGTCCTGACGGTGCCCTTCGCAGCTTGGTCTGTTTTCGACTTCCTGATCTTCAGGGCCACCGTCTTTGTCTCCCAATCTAGGGCCAAGTCACCCATCCTCAGTTCTGTTGCTTCACACGCTCGCAGCATCCAGGGGACGGCCATTGCGTACATCCACGCCGGCCTCGTGTACGCGCCCTTGTCCAGGCACTTCATATCCCAGGCTTCCTGGCTCAGATCGGCTATTTGTACTTCTTTGGCTCTTATTTCGGGCCCTCGGTGTCTTTTCAGCGCCCTCTTGCACAAGTACAGCTGTCTCTCCAGGGGTGAGCTCCACTCGAAGCCCGCCTCGACATGCATTAATTCTACCTCGTGAAGGTATTGGTCCCCCGACTGCAACTGTGCCTCATCCAGCGCCGTGGCAACGCTCAGAATTGCTTCCTGGGTCGCCGGGAAGTGTTCCTCCCCTACCGTCGCCACCAGCAATTCCCTCACCTTCTTTCTTTTGGCGTTCTTTGCCAGGAGCGTCCCGTATGCGAGGAACTTCTTCTTGAACGTTTCCTTGGCTTTCCTCAGGTCGTTCGGCGCCTTGGCGAGCTTCAGGGCGTCTCCCATGCCCGATTTGGATTTGTCCAGCCTCCCGTTCCCGGGCTTCCTCTCGCCACTTCTGTCATCGCCCCCAAGACCGACATGCTGTGACTGCTCCTTCCCAGCCTCCTTCTCGGTTGCTGGCTCCCTTGGTCTTTTCGGCCAAGTCCTGCGCTGGTCGAGGTCGTTGTCCTTGGTGAGGGCGACCATGCCATCTCCGTCTCTGGGCTCCTCCTTGGTCTTGTTACTGGCGAGCTGACTGACAGTTTCCTTGTGTCGACGCCTCTTGGCAATCTCATTGTTGACGGTGACGAAGTGTCCAGTCTTGAGGAGACTCCTGGCGTGCGGGTCGTCGGTGACCCCTCTTCTGGAGTTGCCCTCGTTGAACATTGCCTCGAACCCTTGCCGCCCCTCCATAGTCTCATCTGGCACAGCCGCGGCACACATTGCCTGTAGCACAGACACCCTAGGAGGAACGATATTCCTAGGGACCACAGCCAAAGGTGCAGCCAGGGGATCACCAGGGAGGGCTTTATCGGCTCCACTACGCTTACGACCCATGACGGAGCAGGTACAAGGGACATCGAGTCCGGACGTCCCCTCCCGCCCCTGGGCCCTGTGTGATGTCTGCTTGAACCTCAAGCTAATGACAAGAGATCTCATGCTCCATGTGCCAAACTCACACACGGGAGATCCCCTGAAAACTTTAAAAATTACTTTCAATTGCCCCAAACTTGCAAACCCCCGTTGAAACGACAATTAACGAACCCTTCAGCCGCCCCGTTTCAGCCGTGCTTTTCAGCTGTCCTTAATTGATCAGAGCTGAATCTGCTCACAAGTTGTGAAACACCGACACATTGTGTGGCGGGATACCTTCCCAGGGGCTGTTTTCCGCCCCCAGAGGTTGCAAAACAAAATCATCTGCGCAAATCGGGGCCAGTTGCTTGATCTTGACCTTGCGCAAGTTGGCTGGTATCTCGGGGTCTCTGTCGTGGGCCCGTGATAGCCAGTCTGGCTCCACGTTGAGAACACCAGGTATGTGCTGTGTGACCACCCTGATGACCCCGTACTCCTCCAGCCTGATTGCCAGCTCTCCCCCCAGATGGTTGAGCGGGGGGGAAGAGCTCGACAGCTGCCTCGTCATGGCCAGGGCCACCACGCTGTCGCTTCGGATGAAGATTGCCCTGTGCTGCAACCTCGTCCTCCACAATTTGACTGCTCGTAGGATGGCCAGAGCTTCCAGCACTCCCTGGCTCGATGATTCTCCGTGATCAACACCAAGGAGTTTTGCCTCTGTCTTGTTGAACTTTGCCTCGAAGGCCTCCACCACGTAGAGCGTGCCGTCGTGGGGGGCCACTGCCACCAGCACTGCCCCCAATCCCAACGGAGATGCATCTGAGATGATGCCCATGGTGACGGGTCTCTCCAACAGGTCTTCTCTCCTCAAGGTGAATCTATCCACCCTGGCCAGGGCTGCAATCAGCCACCTCAGCGTGGCTCCAAAGCGTTTCACCGCCACCAGACCGTATTTGGGCCTTTGGTCCTTGCGGCGCTGTGCCCTTTCTTCTTCGAGGCCCGTCTTCTCGTCTTCCTCCGCATCACGCAGCACTGCAAAGAAGACAGGCACCGCCCACCTCAGTCGCGGTAGGATGCCAGCCACCCAACTGAGCCGACCCGTGGTACTTCGTAGCTCTCGGTGCGACACCATCCCACGGTCCATCCAGCCCATTAGGGTCTCCAACAGCTCGTCCATCATCTTCTTTGGTGCGGCGTACGTGATCGAACCCTTCAATGGGCTTTCGGGCCATTGCAGCAGCATTTTCACACCTATCCACTGCACTTGCTGACCTCGCTCCCCCTTGTTGAGGGCGATCTGCACTCCGAAGGCCCTCATCGTGTACAGCCCCAGCGCAATGAGGTTCGCCTTTTCCTCTTCGGTGCCATTGATGAGGGTCAGCACGTCGTCGACGTAGATCTGCATCTGGCCCTCCGTCGGCGACATCAGTGATTGCCACAGCCTTCCCACTGCTGCACTCAGCCTTCCCATCAGCAGTGGGGCTGACTTGAATCCGAACAAGAGTGCCCGGAAAAGGATGGCCTGGTCGCTCCTGTTGCCCGGTGCCAGACAATTGGGCAGCTCGTCACGGCAGACCGGGAAATGGCAGAAGGCGTCTTGCAGGTCGTACATCACAAACTCCGCCGTCCTGCCATGGTTGTCCCCCTCATTCTTTGCCGCCATGTCTCGCGCCATCTTGGTGACATCCACCACCCTCGGGAGGACTATCCTCTCGGGTGTCACCGTGCGCCCATTGCCTCCAGACCGGAGCAGGTCCACCACCACCCGGCGCTTGATGCTCCCGTCGGCCTTTGTCTTCAGGATCAGCGCTAGTCGGCTAACTGTGCCTCTGTCGAAATGGGACTGCACCTCGTCCCAGTCCATCAAGATGGCAAAGCCCTTCTCCACGTACCTCTGCACCTCGATCTCTGCGTCCTCAGGTGCATCTATGAAGCTTTTGTAGTTCGTCACGTGGGACTGCATCTCGATCTCCGGCGCTTCTTCTGTCATCTCTGGGGACGTTTCGCCCGACGCTGGGAAGACTCCATTGGACAGCGGTATCGGCACGTTCATGCCCAAGGGGACTCCGCTCTCTGCCCATTCAGCGACGTGATAGTCCGGGTCACCTGTGGCTTTGAACCATCCTCTCCACAAGTCGATGTTCAGGTGGCTTTTGAACATCAACTTGTCTGTCAACGTCAAGCCATCCCTTGGGGTGACCTCCAAGATCGAGGCAAGCTTGATCTGCCACTCCATGGCCAGGGTCTCGTCGTACTGTGCCTCCGCAGATCCGTAGGCCTCTCCCAGTCGAAGAGATGTTGGTTTCTCTTTTGCGAACTGTTCCCAAGCCAGCCTGATCTGCTTGCCCACGTTCTTTACCTTCCACAGCCGCTTGACGGCCCCCAAGGGGTTTCTCATACCTCCCACGCAGAACTCATTCTCCGCTTCCCTCTTCTGTCGCTTTGGCATTTGAGTTGATGACTTAGGGCCGGACTCCTTCTCCGGGTCCATGGTCACGGTGGCTGTCGGCTTTCGAGGCTCCAAGAAGACTTCTCCCACATGGCCCACTCTTCTCGTGCCCGTGGTTCTTTGCCTCTCGGAGATGCGCCTCTCTTCGTTCTTGAGCCACCCCGTCTTCAGCGCGGACACCTCCTCGGATTTCTGCACCAGCTTCCAACGCCAGAACTCCAAGTCCAGTGTCCTCTTCCATGAAGCCACATATAGTTTGGCCACCTCCGAGCAGAGCTTGTCTGGGTAAACTCCCGCTCTGACCGTTGTGCCTTTTCCTTTAACCGGCACATGTTTCACCCATGGGGGGCACCTGCACACCTTTGCCAGGGACTCCAAGTTCTCCAAGCGCCCAGCCCACCTGCCTGGTTTGAAGAACCTTTCCTTCCCATCCATATATGTGCAGGTGTTGAAGTCTGCCATGCCCGCGCCCGTAGATTCCAGTGCTTCTTCAACTTCCTGAAGCATCCAGGCGCTACCTGCGGGCCCGGTTTCATCTCCAGGGGGGTTCTCCACCGTTGCAGCCTGTGGTACTCTCCTGCTCCTTTGCGACCATATCTGCTTTTGCATGAGCCCCAGAGATCTCGTTGCCATCAGTGTTCCATCATCGGCTTCTTCTTGCTGTTTCGGGCTGTTGGACGGCAGCCCATATGGAAACTGCCTTGACCGCACTGGTCCTGGCATGCCAGCTGACTCCACCCAACGCACCCTGCTGAAGCTTCCGCATGGAAACCCTGCATGAAATCCGTCATAGTTGCCCTGGGTGATCCTTTTCTCGATCTCTTCAACCGCCGGGCCCTTTCTCAGATCCATGGATTTGTCCATCTTTATGTCGACGCTGTCCACGCTGACCTTCAGGCCTGCTTTTGCCCCCTCCTCTTTCAGGGCGGCTGCTAGCCTGTCATTGGGGCCACTGAACAGGTGCAGGAATGTGAACACCCTGCCTTCCCTGAATCTTCCAAAGTCGCTTGCATCACCAAGGGCAACTTTGACTCTATCTGGAATGGTCGCAGTCTTGGCCGTCTCCAGCAACTGCTCTGCCGCGGACGTCACTTGCTCCTTTGCCTCTGTCGACTCATCCGTCCCGGCGGGCTTTGTCTCTTCCGCGGCCGGGTCAGACGAGCTATCAGATGACTCCGACAGCACTGACATGTTCGATCCAATGCACTGCAAATGTGAAAGACAACATGCGTGAACCTTGAACCTACCTGTGCAAACGTTCAATTCACAACCAAGTCGTCCTATCACAAATCAGACAAATTTACAAGTAAATCAACTCTCAAATCACTTAAAATAAATAAACAAACAAACTCTGATTCACAAAATTCAAGCAACGGCCAACCTGGGTTTCGAACAGCACTGTTTCTCATGCGCTCACTTCGAAGTGCACTTCGCCTCTTGATGGCTTGGCGACAAGCAAATCCTACATTTGTGGACTCGCTTCACCGCGCCAAGGCACTCCGACCCAGGTCCTAAGTGGCCGCACGGACTGTTGCCCGCGCTCCACGAGAAGCACAAAGGCTTCCCACTCTGATCCTTGGTCTTCCCCTTGGATTGGCCTTTGCCCTGGGAAGACTTTACCTCCGAAGTTCCTTGGCTGCTCTGACTGCTTCTCCAGCGCTTGAGTTCTTCTCTGTCTTCAAACATGCGGCGTTTCTTCGCCTGCCTCTTTCCTCGGTTGACTTGAGCTCTTCTCTTGCCCTCGTCACCCGTTGCCTCCGTTGCGCCCTCGTGGTTGCCAGCCATGTGTGCCTGCAGGGCTGCTTCTGACGCCACCACCGGTTTGCCTCGGCTTCCAGCTGCTAGCCACGCCGCCGCTGGGTGATGAACGTTTTCTGCCCAGTACTCTGTGTCCTGGATTGCCATCTCGAACACTGCCGTCCAAGGTTTTGCAGGGTCCCAGTTGATCGGTGTCTGCCTCCCCAAAGCCGCGGCAGTTATGATTCTCCTTCTCCATCTCTCCAGCCCTTCTGCCCTCATCTTATCTTCAGCCTGAGCAATGAGGCCCCAGCAAAGAGGCCACTGGGTGACTAGCCTCTCAACGAACCTCTCGTAGCTCGTCAGGGCCGCCAGCGTCGAGATGTTGAGCATCAATGCCGCCGACTTGAACACCCGCCAGCATCCAAGCCACATCTGAAAATTGACAGGGCCAGGCAACTCCTTGGTGAGGAATGACCCGTCCCCCAGTGGAAAAACTGTCCTGTACTTCTGGTTCTTTATCGTGCGTCTTGCAAAGGGGGTCCAGACACTGAAATCCGTATAGGGCGCACAGTCGTGAACCAGGGTCCTCTTTGCCAGCGCTGCCAGTTGTGAAGCCGTGGGCTCCTCCGCAGGATCAGGCAAGGCTCCCATGATCGTGACGTAGGCCTGCGTCCAGTTGTTCACCTCTTCATTCGACGGTGGCAATAGCTCTGATTCGTCCTGAGCATCCAGCAGTGCTGACATTTTCAAACCTCTCTCTTTGATTGATGCCGTAGTGGTTACTACTGACGACTGACCTCCTTGCCCATGTCGACTGTTGCCTCCATGCTCCGACCTAGCCTCTGTTTGTTCACCCCATGGATCTATGTCTACAAATTGGTCCTCGCGTAGTCCTGATTTTGCTGCTACCACTCGTCTACTGAGGTGCCAAACCAATCCCACCTGTGTAGCCTGGAGAGGAAGTAGAGGGGATCCATCAGGGAATTGCGCCTGCCCACAGGCGGTCACTACTGCCACTCTTGGCAGTGCACTGAGAAGACGGATGTCGTTGGCAGGGTCCCCCACCTGATCGGTGAACGCCTGCCACACTTGTCTGCCCACGCCCATGGTGTCCTTTATCTCTTGGAGATCCATGAACGTAAGGGCATCAGCCCAACTTCCAAACAGGCTCATCGCGCCTCCACCCTACACCATTTAAAAGGAGGTGAAGGGTTGGAGGCACATAACCCTTTCAGGGTTCCTTTGTAGCCAAAATGGCCAACGGTTCATGTGCAATCCGCTACTACTTGCTTGTCACTCTGGTGAGTTCTCAAAAACACGACATGTCGCTGTTCTCACAGCTGAACTTGCACCCAAGCCCTTCGCTTTCCTTACCCCATGCTTGTCCTTCCAATTGGAGTTCAGCCACTGTTGGAGGCACTGCGCCATGCACCAACTTGGCCAGTTTCACCCATCCAACGCTCTGCTCCTTCCGTGGAGCCTCTGGTTCCCCTTGTGGCACAGGGCTGGGCGAGGACGCCGCCCCTGGCGATGGTGGCTGCGCACCAGCTGCACCGTTGGCGCCCTCAGCGCTGGGCTCCGTTTTGGAGGCTTCGACGTCTTTCGCCTCCACGTCTTTGATGAAAACACCTGGATTGGAGGGAAAAACACGGAAAGACAACATATGGATACATATGGAAACATATGGATACATATGGATACATATGGATGCTTTGGTCTCTTCTTGTTATGCTAATTGGAGGAGAGCTGATGATCTGGACCATTCAAATCATTTAGCAGGTTGATGCAGGTTGTGGATGCATGCGTACCTCCTGCATGCAAACTTGCACAAATCTGATCCAATCTCTGCAAATCACCAACCATGTGCCATGTGATTTGTTTTGTTGTTTCTATGAAAACGCCAAATGTTGCAATTTTTAGTTAGTTAGTTGCCATCCTGTGCCCTGCCTACTGAGCCACATAAAATGAGGTAGAACTTGTCACCGCGGTCACCTTGCTTGAAGAGTGTGGTGTCGCCAGGAGCTCCCTCCAACTTCAAATATCGACAGACCTGAATCTTCTCGTGCTCCCCCAAATCCTGAAAGAATTTGGTTTTGCTGAGACTGGCAGCGAAGGCTCTCACATCTTCAGGGCTTCGTTGCTCTGGAGATTTCCGCAGGATTTGCAGCTGCCGCTTCAAAACATCTCGGTTGGCCCCGCCCAGCTCAGCCATCAAAGGTGGCTGCCTTCATCTGGCCATGGCGATGGAAGCTCCATGTTTCTGGGAGCCAGTTGCAAATACCCCAAGGGGTCAGAACCTGAACTAGGCTGGCATTATTAACACTTGTGTAGCCCAAGCAAGAGTAAGGTGATGCTGAGGTGTCTGGGCCAATGACTTCTTCCGAGCATTGGGATTTCGAATTTCAAACATGTTCAAACGTTCCAGGGGTTGGTTGCATAGCTGCTAGCTCCTCATCTGTCGCCGGGAAGGGATGGAACACTATACTTCACTATCCCATCAGGATTTCCTGCAAGGGCCACTACCATCCATGAGAACCCATGAGAACCAATGGATGTAGCAGTTGGGATTGATCACCTGATCACCTCATGTTGTCACTTCGACATGTTCGACATGTACCATCCCGCAGTTGGCCAACTCGCTGGTTTTCAGCGAGCAAATGGGCTGCAAAAGTGGGGCTTGGCCATGCCACGACAATGTGATAGCTCAACATGGTATCTGATGGCAGTGAGGATGCCTGATCATCTGCAAATTCATCCATCTGTATATCATATACATCAGTAAGATGTTAACTTTAAAGGCTGGGATCATCCACACAAGACATGCATAAAACGATAACTTTGCTTAGGCTTTCATTAACGTTTCCGCCTTAGAGAAGCCGCACCTCGCAGCAGGCGGTGAGCACCAAGCCGCTCACCAGCGACACCTGTCGAGAAGCAGAAGGATCTCAGCCAGGAGTTATGGCTGGCTTGGGGCCTGGAGTTGCTTTTCTTAAGATGATACTTACAGTATTTATATACATTTGTATGCCTGGATCTTACATGATGTTACTGAGTTCAAACATGCTCCAGAATTATGTGTAATTATTACGACAACATGTGCATATTCATCATATGGCTATTGGTCAAAACCCTGGTACCTAGTGAACCCCAAAATAGCTGGTAAATGGATGTTCATCCCACTAAAAATGGTATCTATAGGTATTGATCCATACCCATATTCTATTGCAGCATATTGGATCCCTGACCTGTCCACCTAAGATTCCCGGCCAATCCCTGGAGGAAAACCAAGATTTGGCCGTCCTAGGGGAGACCAGAAAATGCCCACACTTTTCTCGCTTGGAACTCTCACTTGAATGGGTCCTGGGTATGGATTTGCTTTTTCCCAGTGGATATCTAAATCTAACATAATCTAACATAATCTAACATAATCTATACTATTAATGCGATTCCATTTGTGAAGTACGTAAATTCCCCTACCTTTGATGACCAGAGCCTATAACATGATTAACAGCTTAAATAGTCTTAAATCGATTTGTCGGTGGGTACCACCCCCACGCTGACACAAAAGAACCAGTAACCAGAAGGCTGGGGATCTTCCCCTGAAAACATGCCAGTCAATGGGATCATGATCCCAAATGAGGTTGAACAGTTGAAAATGGAAGCAGAAAAATACAACAAATGTTGATTCATAGAATTGTAGAGAAATGTTTCATTGCATACCAGCCTGGAAACTCTGTTGCATCATGAATCTGATACTAATCATAGATACCCACCAAAAAGATTCCCAACGGGCTGTTTCCGGGCTGTTTCCCCATAGTTTCCAGGTGTCCAACCTATCTTGGGGTGCTGTATGGTGCTGTACATGTTATTTTGAACCAGAAGCCATCATTTCCAACCTGCGAATCGAAAACCCTCCGGTTTTCATAGGAAAACATGGGCAAAACGTGGCAGAACGCCATAAAACAACCATAAGAAAACCATAAGAAAACCATGGGAAAACCATGGGAAAACCCATGGGAAAACCATCATTTCGTCAATGGGGCGATAGGGGCGATACACACCAACCATCTCCAAGGCGATTTCTCCAGGGCTTCCAGGCCGTTGCTGTAGCACCCCTCAGCGCCCTGACGCTCAGCAGGCTCTTGGCAGCCCTGGAAGCTGGTGACTTCGCAGATTCCAGTTGTATTCAGGGCACTTGGCGCAGTTAGTTGAGGTCCCAAATGGGTATAACTATGGTTATAAAATGTTATAAACCCTAGTTAAGCCATTGTTATGCATGATCCACTTATAACTGGAACTGCCATTGAACTATGTTGAACTGCACTTTCCTATCAAAACTTGGGCACTATTGGGGTAAATGTTGGTAAGTATTGCAACACCATCGAGCATATGGGCAAACAAAGGTTCTCGGACATTGGGGTATGTTTGGAGTCATCAGGTGGGTGCTTCATCCTTCGTCCAACAGCTCCGGAACTGAGGAGGCGTCTCGACTGCAATATACACCTCGGAATCTGTTTGATGCAAGGTGCCCAGGATCTTTTGAGCATTCTCCGGCAGTATATCTACAATATTTTTCCACAGACCCCTAGACACTTTCTGGGACTGCATGCTTGAGGTTCTGCCGGGTTGGATTCTACAAGCACCTCTTGGTTTATATTCAACACCAGGCATCTGCATGTCTTTGGGTGTTGCTTCTGTGAATCTTCCGCTACCGGGATGATCGCTGAGGCTGACACCAACACCAGCACTATTTGGAAGCCACGGCCTATGGTCGAGCGACGCCTTAGTATTTTCACTTGGCCATTGAGAATGCAGCACAGAGTCATCGGTGAAGACCATTGGATCACACTCAAGCCAGTATAATTACACATAACATGCCCTCAATAATCCTCAAATATTAGATGATGTTAGATATTAATCCCTGTGCGCATTCTGCAGAGAAGTTGTGCCCACTAAACCGTTTACAAACACAGCCTTATCCTACAAAATGAAGCTTGAATCTGAACCAACCCCCCTTGCTACAAAATGGTTTGGGTGTTTTTATGATGGATCAAAAGCCAATGTCGGTCACTACAAAATGACTTTACGGAACCATTTTGTAGTGAAAACGGGTTGCAATGAAAATAATGATTCGCTACTAAATGGGTCATAGCATTTACTAGGGGAAATGCTATGGGGCAGCAAAAACGATCTGAGCGCACAACTTCAGTTTCAATTGATTGGTTTTGAAACCAAATCTGTCCCATTTTTCCTTCTTAAAGTCTCTACATAAAAAGCATGCTTTTCGAACTTTTTGGGGCTTATCTGGAGGGGGGCGCAGTAGGTTCTACAAAAGGTTGTGCACGCGTGTGTCACTACAAAATGCAGTGCATGACACAAGTCATCCAGAAACTAGGACATCACGCATCGAATCTGTGCTTTGTGACATTGTGGGTGAAAGGAACTCTGAGCATGGATTCGTTGAACTGGGGTGAAACTTGACTATTGGACAAAAAGAGCAGGAACCTAGTAGAATGGGATAGATTTAGATTTTATAATTAATAATCGCATGTGATGGCCAAAAAAGGTGTGACAAAAGCACGGCGCAGAGGTTTTGAACTGCAATCGTCAGAGCTATGGGGCAGCAAAAACGATCTAAGCGCACAACTTCAAATTCAATTGATCGGTTTTGAACCAAATCTGTCCCATTTTTCCTTCTTAAAGTCTCTACATAAAAAGCATGCTTTTCGAACTTTTTGGGGCTTATCTGGAGGGGGGCGCAGTAGGTTCTACAAAAGGTTGTGCACGCGTGTGTCACTACAAAATGCAGTGCATGACACAAGTCATCCAGAAACTAGGACATCACGCATCGAATCTGTGCTTTGTGACATTGTGGGTGAAAGGAGCTCTGAGCATGGATTCGTTAAACTGGGGTGAAACTTGACTATTGGACAAAAAGAGCAGGAACCTAGTAGAATGGGATAGATTTAGATTTTAATTAATAATCGCATGTGATGGCCAAAAAAGGTGTGACAAAAGCACGGCGCAGAGGTTTTGAACTGCAATCGTCAGAGCTAAAAACGATCTGAGCGCACAACTTCAAATTCAATTGATGGGTTTTGAAACCAAGTCTGTCCCATTTTTCCGTCTTAAAGTCTCTACCTTATTTGTTTTTTTTCGATTTTTTGGGGGCTCATCTTACCACGAAATAATCGTGAGTCAAGAGCCAAAAATGGTCTGAGGGTCCAAGCTATATGTTCATGTGACCGAGCATGACTGGTAAAAGAGGGCTATAGGGTTTCCGGCACGACACAACGCATCCCAAAATAAATCACTACAAAATGCGTTTCCGATTTATGAGTGTAAAATGGAACGCCGCTACAAGATACAGTGCACACCCTTTTACTACAAAAACTGGTGCACGGGTCCATTTTTTTTGCTTGAATTATCCACGAATCAGAGGATGGTACCAAGCACGTGTTCACCCTTTTAGTAGTGGAAATGGTAAGGGGGATAGATATTATAGAATTAAATAAAGACTACCTATGATATCCTATGATCATATATCAAACAAATCTTTGATGTTGATGCCCAAGGTGTGTCCGATTCCGACCCTCAAAAAGCATGTGAAGGTCGAGCAGCCAGTCCCGCCAGCTCTGCTGCGATGGCGTCGTCTGATCAAAACTCAAAGATTGCCTTGGACAGGGTTGCTCCGAGCACAAGATAGGGGGGTAAATTGGAGAAATATAGTGATCAAATGTGATAAAATGTGATAAAATGTGATAATTTGATCAGATCAAATGTGATAAAATGATGTAACATGACTAAGTTACAGCTGGTGAGCAAGGGCCAAGTGCTTGGAAATCATCGTGCAGGGGACGTGATCTGAGCACAGTGACTGACGTAGGAGGCCCAGGTCAAAGCTGTAGCTCTTAACCTGCTCCCTGGTGCCATGATGGCCGTGTGCAATACCCTTTGGTAAACTAACCGTTTGCCATAGAACATCGCAATGTTTAATGGGTAAATCAACTACAAATGGGCCATGTTCAATAGTTTTGTTAAATTACCAGAGGGTACCTTTGAAGCCACGATGATCCAAAATTATCCAAGAATTGATGTAAAGATTCTGCATGATTTCACCACATGTCTTTGCCGAACACCAAGAAACCCATGTTGGATCCAACCCCACAAATATATACAAATATCCAAAGGGCAATCATCTGAAGAATTAGGGAACATATTGATTGGGGCATAGGTCACTCTTGCATTCTGGTCAGGAGCTGGTCGAGTCCCTTGTTATTCTCTTTCGTATGACATTCCCACCTGTTAATGATCAACCATTCACCACAGTTGCGTGGGGACTTCAACCAACTTGGATCCAAATAAATCTTCTGGGCGAATAATTTGAGCCAATCGCATGTGTCCCTTCACATATATACATGTATATATTATATAATCCTTTCCCCCTAATACTAAACGTCCCCCCTATTAATAAACACCTCAGGTAGTTTTTAGTATTAGGGTTATTAGGGGGGTATTTATTATTAGTGAACCCTATCAATAAAATTAAACCCTTAATAATAAAAACTATGTTTTCCGATCTCAAAATCAATTAAATTTCCTTGTATAACGCAATGAACATATTGCCAAAAATAAGATTTCGAAGCGGACCCTATTAATAAATTTAAAACCTTAATAATAAAAACTAGTTTGTTCGATTTCAAAAACAATTAACTTTCCTTATATAACGCAATTAAAATATTGCCAAAAATTGGTTTTCGAAGCGGGCCCTAATAAGAAATTAAAAGCCCTAATATAAAAAAAAAAAACTAAAAGAAATCGGGCGGACCCTAAACACCCCGGGGTTAACTAGTTTTTAGATGTTTTTAGTATTAGGGGGCAAAACCCACAAATGGTAGCTTTATTTTCAAATTGTTTTCGAAAGGGGATCAATTAAAAGTCAAATTGGCCAAGCTGAAATTTTCCAAAATTGGAGATGGACCCTAGTTTTTAGTATTTGGGGGACGTTTAGTAATAGGGGGAAGGGATTATGTGCGACCAGAATTGTTTGCCTCCCTTGATTATCCAAATGCTGAATGTCGTTCCTGTGTGGTATGATATCACGGGAAGAGGTTGTTGTGAGCGTGCACTTGTCTTTCTTGCATCCCTCTCTCTCTCTCTCTATACAATGACACGGCCCAGGGTGGAAAGAACACAGGGCCTGGCCTGTCACCCACCATGTCTGGTGCAGCGATGGGTAAGGCATACCTGCCGATGATCGAACATGGAGCCATACTCTTGGCACATAACCAACTGGCACCCCACAACCAATGTGGTTCTTCTGATCTGGAGGCAAGCCACCCGCCAAAGACTCTCGTAGACTCAACCTAAGTGAAGTGTGGAACGCAAGGACAATGGTACCCGGTTTTGCATGGTAGTTACAGTGAAGGGTCATGATTTCAGAGTTGAGACTTGGGGGGATCTGGAGCAAGGATCACGACGTATCCACAGATACTTCCTGTTCAAAAGTACTTTATCTGCAAAACTTTTTTAAAAATCTATGAACTGTATACGTGCTCACCTACATCCTGTGAGCCGACATCCACTGTGCCAAAAAATAAACTACCAAATCCTACCAGATCCCGTTTGCTCTGGGACTTCGACTTGTGAACTAAACATATCAGAGATGTTCACTTCCATTCATCAAACCAACTCCGTCTTTATTGTCTCCTGACCGACAACACTTGCAGTGTTCAAAGCCCTCCGTCGTCCCTTTATACTGGTTGATCCGTAGGGATTCCCACAATGGATTGTGACAATCTAGAATCTAGAATTTATAGATAGATGTATATTGGTTACGTAATGGTTACGTCAATAGCCCCCGAACTAATCATATTTTATTATAAATCATTTATAAATCATATATAAATCATATATAAATCATATATAATCAACAGGGATTTTGAAGATCTTAGTCAGTCTTAGTCAATGGATTTTCGGGCAAATTGAAGCCGGAAATCCATGGGAAATCCCCACCCGCTCCAGCGCCAGAAAGCCGCGGAAAAGGCTAGGCCCAAGGGACGGGTGCCGACCACGACAAGTTCGCTTCAGGGGCAGATCTGGGAGCTGGGATGATCACTACTCAGTCACTGGGTGTAATATAATATATAATAATATAGCATAATATACTATAATATATAATGTATAATAATATAATGTAATATGTATATGTATATATGTATATAATTTTATATATATATATATAGATATATTCCAGCTGTATCCCGATTCATCTATGAATATATTCCAAGTAGATTCCCATGAAAGAAACTCTAAGCCCATGGATTGTTAACCCATGATCCATCATTGCCTGGCTTAGCCTGGCTTTGTGATGATGGCCAGGTGCAACTCACCACCACACTACATCGAATGGACACAGTGGGTGGGCCCAAATGCTTGCTAAAGGCCAGGAGGATTGTTTTTTTCTTCAAATGACCGTCTTGGAGCCTACCTGGAAGCTTCATCAAATTTGAACACAATCAGTCATACTCATGACATTTCTTAACCAATGATAAACTGAAATGACTACAAGCGTGCTGAGATGCTGAGCTTGTGGCATGCGGGATACATCCTGCAGAGCGATGCACAACCAGTTGGAATGATGCGGTCTCAGCCTATATCAGCCCATAGTGACTGTCCATAGAAGGCTCATTGCCACCCAAACATAGAAAATCAAGGAAATCATCATAAACGATGGGTGATGATAATCCCAAACATATGGAGGTTTCCTTTAAAAAAACACCAGAAACTCCTGAAATCTAAAATACATTGCACCCAGAATGATCCAAAGCATCAACCAATGGTCGGCTTTGGTCCATCCCACCTGAAAGCTGTCAAAGGAGCCAGTGAAAGATGGATGCCATGACCTGAAGTTTCCACAGAGGGGGTTTCCACACACAGTTACTATATGAATTCTATAGATTGGCATGTAGAAAATTGTAGAATAGAGTCTAGATGATATATATTATATAAACATATATATATAATATATACACAGTAAAACTCAAAAATCCCGCACAAGAGACAAAACCATGCTTCACAGGAGAAAGAACCATACGGTGTCTGTGCCACCAAAACACCTAGTGTTCTTTTTCTCTTCGCATTTCTCAAAAGGTCAATCCGATTCCTTTGCCACCACAACCTTGCAGGCTGCTTTACAGACCGGCAGGTTTTGCGCGTGCAACTTTCGTTGGTTCCACGCCCTAGGATGCAGCCTGCCATGACCTTCCATGTATCCGCGCTTTCAAAACCACAAAGAAGTTGTCAAAAACTGTCCTCTTCTAGCTGTCTCTCAGCTTCCCCTTTGTTTACCATGAATATCATGTGTCAGGGAGTCATGCCGCTACAGAGTATATTGCACTTTTGGGCCGCTCTTCAGCCCGCAGAAATCAAACAATCAATCATCATCAAAGTGAATCATCCTGCTGCCATGTTGCAATATGTTGCATGTGTTCCTTTTCGATGCTTTCAACCCATCATTCCATGATCGCCATTGGAATGTTATTTCAATCCAGTTCTCTCTTATCATTTTTTGGTCAAATAATTACTACATATTACAAATATTTCAAAAATGCAATGATGTTTGATGACATTTGATGACAAGAACATGATCCAAATTTGCTCACAGATTCTGGAATTCAGCGATCATTCACACGCAAACATTTCAGCAGTGCGTCTTGGCAAATTCCCTCAAAGCCCGTTTTCCCATGGTCCACTTTGGAGGATCCTTTTCCTTGCCTGGGCCCGGTGTCTGGTGATGTCTGGAATGGATCTTATCTTCACTGGGTCGATGCAACCAAGAGCTGTAGAACACACACAGATGTTTTGTTCCATTCAAATATGTATCAACTTTATATAGACTTGTGTGTTTGAACAAAAACACATTTGGATCTTTGGGAATCGGTGGTTGGTCATTGGTCATTGCTTGGAGGCTCCATTTTCCTTGCTGTTTTGCTGGCGCTATCTCCATCCAATTTGCTGATGAACTCTGGCCAAAATACCATCATATTCAGAGACAAAAAAACCTCCATTTGTAGTTTTTTTTTCTAACCATCTATGAATTGATGATAAAAAACCTCCATCTTGGGCCAGGGCAACCCAGAAGGTCATCCTTAATTTTCCTCCTTAAAACCAGCATTTTTACTTTGGTGGAACCCATTTTGGTGGCATTCCGCCCCCCAAAAAATCCCGGTGTTCTGGCGAAGTGTCTGATCTTGCAGGCGCCCAAACCATAGACCTTGTCGGCATCATAGGATCCGGGCCCTGGGACGCCTGCCTCAACTCCTGCGGAATCCAAAGAAATGGAGATGCTAGATGGATGTGATTTTATGATTTCTGATCATATATATATATATAGTGTTGTATAATGGAATATGACACTATTAGACATGATATGATGTGATGTATATAATTATGTGATATTATGATTTATGATCATTTATATTCATTGATCTAATATTGTCATAGAGTGGTGCATAATGCAATGTTTATCTACTATTGTCATATAGTGTTGCATAATGTAATATTGTCATATAGCGTTGTACAATGGAATATGACACTATTAGACACATGATAAAAAAACATTATAGGATATTATAGGCATATAGTTGTAATAGTTTGCATGAACGGTACGATGATATCATATAAGAATAGATATTGCCTGTATACGCTATATATGTATGTATTCAAGTCCGCGTGGCTACATTTGTATCTTATATAATGTGTGTATGTATTCATATATATATATACATATATGCGTGTATATTCATGTATATTCTACAATAGTGTACAGTGAACAATTACAAAGTTGGTGGCTTCAACATACTTCAATCCTGCTGAATGTTCTCAAATCGGCATATGCGAATAACACATTATAATCATTATAACACATCCTTGAAAGCACGAGCAATTCGCACCCAAGTCTCACTGAGGGTAAAGGGATACGATGAGGTTGCACAGGGCTGTACTACCAGCTTCATGCGAGGTCATCTCGGTCAGTGCTTTATGACTGGGATCCTCCGGGCCTATCCAAATCCAAAGGTGTCAATGGGTTTCGATTTTTTTTCCAACCACCACCACCACCACCACCACCAGCATCATCATCATCATCATCATCATCAACCCTTGACCACCCAGGTGGAAGGGTCCAGCGCCTTACTTCTCGGTCTCCTGGATTAAAGAGTGCACCTTCCTTCATGAAACGTGGCCGTCTGGACAGCAGCACCCGACCTCCACCATTGGGAATGGCGCGCGGTGGGGCTCCCCATGGCTCCCCGGGGGGAACCTGGTTTGATCACCCAAATGAATCCGGAATCAGCAGCCAGTGCTTCATTACTCAAGGTGAAGAGCCAACATCTGGCGTGCGGGACAGCGTCCAATATCCTTCTATGATCCCCCCAAAGAAAGGATAACTGGATATTTCCCTACAGTTCAAAGGAAGAAGTACTCAAGTGAAACCCAAATGCGGCATAATGCGACCATGCGTGATTACGGTGATGATGCGCCATTCATATATTCACATGACATGACTTCGATATAGCATGAACAGTAAATATATATATATACAAGACCCCTTCAAGAAGTAAGGACCAGCATCACAAACTGGGTGCTTCACAAACTGTAATTCTGACAGTCGTGTGTTGAAGGACATATCTCCCAACATCTCCCGTCATCATCCCATGCCGGGCTGCAATTCACAGGTTTTATGATCTCCTCCGTGTGCGCTCCAAACTTGTAAGTGCCTCCGGGTGCGCTTGGAGCTGCCAGCGGCAGCTGGATGATACAGTAAGCCTGTTTTTAGCACTGTAAAGTAGCCATCTATACCCACATGCACCCTCCTGGTGGGCTATCTGTTGGCATAGACTGAGGGACCTGTGCCACACACATGAATAGAAATCCGCATGCGGATGCTCTCCCTCCTGCAACATAAGCAAAAAAAAGAATATCGAACACGCACTTGCGCTGGAAAACTTGGTATCGTATGGAATGAATCACATGGACATCCACCAGGTTTCAGAGAAATGATATGTTTTCTTTGAAAACGGTCATGTTCAATATCTTTCAATTCTATGAGGGATGCACAATGCTTGCAGTCACCTCTGGTGATCACCGGCACTGCCGCAGTGCCCTTTGCTATTCTACATGATGGCATGTGGCAGGAACACTTTTCGGCCACCAATTTATGAAGACTCACGGTCTGAAGGCACTGTGGAAAATAAAGCAACATAATGCAACCACGACATATAAATATAAATAATATAAATATCATACTGAGCGCACATACCCTCTGGTAAACTAACATAACTATGGAAAATCACCATTTTTAATGGGAAAATCCACTATCATTGACCATTTTCAATAGCTATGTTAGTTGACCAGAGGGTACTACCATCAGTTCAAAACCTTCAAGCCGCAAGCCGTCCGGGACCCATCTATTCGCACCTGGACCGGGCACGGCGACATGGTTCTGGGCAGCAGGGGATGAGGCGGCCACAGCCCCATGTTGACCTTGCCATGACACGCCAAAGATCGCTACAGGATCCGCAAGTGCAACATCGTCAAATCTCGGTTCACATCTTCAATGGTTTGTGGCTGAAAAAAGAATGTGTTTCTGCATCTTCGGATCATTTATTTAGTAGCACGGGTCCAAGAATGCATTGGCATGGCATTGGATTGTAGTGCATATGAAATGCGTGCCTGCGGATCCTGCGGGCTACCAACGGAGACAGTAAATCTTAATAAAATATTGATCACGAATATAGAGGTAATATATGCATGTAGATCCAATAAAATACCAACAATCTCCAGTGTAATCCCATCCCCCTAATATCAAACACCCCCCAGAATCCCAGAAACAATGGTTTCGTAGGGAATTTACGCATGATCATATATGGGACCATAGAACGGAGGTGTTTATATATAATATTAGGGGATATTAGGGGGATGGATTACCCTCTGGTAAACTAACATAACTATGGAAAATTACAATTTTTAATGGGTAAATCAACTATAAATGGGCCATTGTCAAGAGCTTTTTGTATGTTTACCAGAGGGTAATCCATCCACAGCTGCATCCAATTCATCCAAGTGGCACAGCTGTCTCATTCGAAGCTCTTCATCCGCAGCTTTCCGCGCAGCCTTCTTGCCACGGGGAGAGGCACCTGCACAACATGGCACTGCGGGACGGCTGTGGCTCATGACCTGCAGCAATGACGTACGTCATCCTTAGTGTGATCGAATTTGTTCATATCCTTTCGATTTCAAGTGAACAAGAATGATACCAATGATATACCATGAACATGAGATTATCATTGGTATCATTATTAACAATGACAGTATACCATGATTAACAATGATACTCATGATTAACAATGACAGTATACCATGCATTTCAGGTGCATAATTGCCAGAGATGATCTCATGATGGTCCTGTTGAATCCCGCCGATGGAGCTCCCAGATTCCTTCCGGCTACCGGCGGTCAGCCTTTTACGTAAAATTGGTGAGAGATTGACTGCGCACAGCAAGTCAGTTACAACCTTCACAAACTGGCAAGACTACCTAATACCCAAACAATTCTTAAGTTGAAAATGGTTTAAATACCTAATTAGAATGGGTATTAGGTATTATTAAGTTGAAAATGGGTAATTGAACTGGCAAGATTAACTATGTTGAACTATTAAAACGTTCAATCTTGATCCAGTTTGTGAAGTTCTGCTGAGTTTCATCACTGAGTCTATGCCCATAAGCCCTGCCTTTGAGTTGTTTGCCAGCCTCCGGCATTCTAACATGCGGGTCTGGCACGGAACGTTCCTAAGGCCTTCCGATTCGAAGCCGAAATGCACCGTGGATGCGACTGTGCACAGATCTGTTCTGGCGGCTTGTCAGCAGCCAGAAAAAAGCTCCTTACAACAGCTTAACTTGGCAACTGTCTTACATGCCATTCTCATTGACAAATACTCCTGGCAAGTGTCCATAATTTGCCAGTAAGAAAAAAAGAGCTACAACTATTCATGTACAATTGTAGTTTGTGTTCGACAGACTGTTCAACTGTCTATTCTATATAGTTTGCCTTAGCTCGTGGGTTTCTCGAAGAAACACTTTCAATGATCAGCGCGGCGCCCTGCCTTGCCAACGGGCTTGCCTAAGGTCAGGACTTCCATGGGAAGTCAGAAATCAATGATGGGCTCCCATGGGCCACCGAGTGAATGTGGTCCCTTCCATGGGAAACCAATCAACAACTAAGGTACCCCAAGATCCAGTGGCCTATTGTCAATGGGGCCCCCATTGAAATGATCCGAAACAGCGTTTTCTTGTGGGTGCCCATCTCGTGTTTCCGGACAAACATGGACAAATCATTCATGGGCGTAGCTATAGTAGGTTATGAAAAAATAGCATGTCTTGATGGTTGGATCATGTTAAATCATGGTATAGATCCATACCCTCTGGTAATTTAACATAGCTATTGAAAATGACCATTTATAGTGGATTTTCCCATTAAAAATGGTGATTTTCCATAGTTATGTTAGTTTACCAGAGGGTAATGATCCATCATTTCTGGTAGAGAGCCTCCATCCCAGCACTTTTTCGCCTCATCACGAGGAGGTACCGACAGACGGTGAGACGCTGGAAGGAAGCTGGGCCTCGGATGCCGAGGCAGCTTCATGAAAAAACTCCTCTGAATACATAGATTCAGATGAAGATACTGAATCTGTATAAATAAATAAATGTACACACACGCACATATATATAATTATATATCTATAATTATGTATATCATTATATATATATAATTATGTATATAATTATGTATATAATTATATATATAATTATATATATAATATGTATATACGTGATATATATATATATAATTATATACAATATATATATATATGTATATATACGTGCGTGTGTGAAATTACAACAGATCAAATCGAAATCAATATGTAAAATTGGGAAAGTTCCATTCCACTATCTTTGAGGCAACCATTCTCTTTAGACATCAAGTCTTGTTTGGTGCAGACCCGTTTCACATGTTTATTTTCATGGATCTTTTACCGCCTGCAACATGTTGAACTCGCTCAGATCCCAGCTCCTCTCCTGTCTCTCCAGCACCTCGGGATCGTCATCACGGGCAATCAGCTTGGGATAAGACGGAAACGAACTGGCACATGTTGAGATAAATTGAGAGAACTGGCAATTATATGCAATTATAACATATTATAACAATCTTAGTGGTTGCTCAACAATCTTGGGATTTTTCTTCATGTGGTTCCAAGCATGGACATAGGTGATGCATGTTTTATCCGGCACCGAAAGTAGTAGAATTTCAAAAGCCTGCCGAACCTAGAATGAATTGGCTGCCAAGCTGCTGGATGGCAAATGCAACTCCATTTCCATCACCGGCCCAGCCATCGATGCATTCAGTACATCTCAATACGGTGTAAGGATCGCCTTGTGCTGTTCGATGACTTGTGATCAGTGCGTTTTTTATCAGCATCTCTCTTTCTTCCTCTCTCTCTCTACTGCATCTTCCTATTCTTCCTGCTGTATCTGCTGTGACCGTCGCTTTGCAAAAACGCGGTGAATCGTTTCTGCCTTCTTGAGATGATTGCTTTCCGTTGCTATGCTGAAATGCTTGCAGGGGGGCCACATTTTCCAGCTCAAGTGGCTATGGCTGAGACCATCGAGACACCCCAATTACCCCGATATGGTACCTGGTGTGTGAGAAAATGAGACTTATGCCCAGCTCTTAAATTTTAGGTGATCCGCTGCAAGTTCATCAAGCCAAAATCATTGGGTGAAGGCTTCTCTGTGCCACACCTAGGAGAAAAAAAAAAAGCTATTGCTCCGCATTGCCAACCTCTGCATATGTTTTTAACAAAGCACCAAGCGGTTGCCGGGTGAAACTTCCTTCATTGGCCGCCGTGAATGCTGCATCATGCTGCGCTTGGTCTATTTGGATGTAAGGTTCATCACTGCTAATCACCCATCAGCTCAGTTACTGTAGCTGCTTGTGGTGAAACCCTGAAGGAAAGTGCTCAATGGCAAATCACACAACTGTCAGCCGTTGATATGGTTACACCTCCGATGGATAAAGAACAAACAACATTTTCACAAGTCTCCATAGGAGATACTCCAATCGCTCTCAAGGCTTGTAGTACTTTCCAATCAACCAGCCTCAAGCCATCGCAGGGGCACTGCCGTTTTAATACGGAGAGCATCAAACCATGGAGGCAGTCATTGGACTGGACGTTGAAGCGAGCTCATGTGGAGAATTGTGGGATATTGTTTTCTTGCTTCCCACTGGATAGCCAGGGATCCATCATCATCATCATCATCAGCATCAGCATCATCATCATCAGCATCAGCATCACCATCTAGACCCCAAACCCCTTTATTGAACTCTTCAATGAATGTAGAGTTTTGCTGGGGTGGGCAAGCACAGGCCAGGGCCCCCAGGGCCCCCAGGGCCCTAGCCGCCAAGGGCACAAAACAGATCCACCGCTGGAAAGACCTCAGCGGATCATGGAAACTTGGTGGGCACTGCCAGGGAACCGATGGAGATGTCGATTGACATATTGGATCATGTGCAATCATATTCTACATATGTCATCATATGTCCATATGACATGCCCCCGAAATTGACTTCTCAGGAGGCAAATAAAATAACCTATGGGTGTTGAAGTCATTGAGTCCTTAATCATAGATGTACAGTACACCACCAATGATGTACAAAATGTTTGTCCATTGATGGTTTGATTGAGCATCCCAGCCAGAACGCTTGCCAGTAGGGCGGGCGGCTTGTCTGCCGTGGCCACCTTGGCTGCTGATGGAGGGATTTCAAACAAAGCCAGCTCCCAGCAGCGCGTTGTACTTTCGAGGATTCCAAACGTTTGGAGTGTTTGAACCCGAGGAGAAATGGGATGTTTATATGTGTCCCATTCCAAAATACCGGATCATACCCACAACTCAGGTTCCGAAGAGTGGGACACTTCCCTCCGATCCCACGGCATCGTTACCTTTGGTTGCTTCCAATCCACATGACATGCCCAAAACTCAGCTGGGTCTGGAAACCCTGAGCACCTCGTAATCCCATCCCCTTCATATTGAGCACCCCCATTCTATGGTCCCTGATAGGTGTTCTCATCCCCTACCAGTTCATGAATATTCCAAGAATGTCATATTATATTATATCATAATATGCCCATTATATCCCCAGGAAAAATATATTTAATCATTAATCCTGATCACAACTAATCACCATTATCAAAGGCCATTAATCACCATGATATAATCCATGGTAATATCCTCCCATTAATTCCATAGTGTTTGAGTGCCATATTAGTCACTTCTAATCACCATTAATCATCATTGTTAATATCTATCTATCTATCTATTTATCTATCTATCTATCCATCTATCTATCTATCTATTTATCTATCTATCTATTTATCTATCTATCTATCTATCTATCCATCTATCCATCCCCATAAATCCCATTGATTCGCCATTGAAAGGACGGGATTGCCATGTCTTTATGGCTGCCACCTCCGCCAAAGGCCCCGGGCCAAAATAGCAATGCGTGCCACGCCATCCAGGATCAGGGCCAGGTTCAGAGTCCTCGAGAGGAGCCAGCGGAAACCCAACCGGATGCCCAGCCAGCAGTTTATTTAACATAGCCATGGAAAATCACCATGTTTACTAGGTAAACCATCTATAAATGGACCATCTATACCATGGCTATGTAACAAATAACCAGAGGGTATATGTGTATAAAAGTGTGTGTAGGTATATAAATAGAAATATGTAAATGAATAAATATATGATCTGTACTGTATGATCATGTATTATCTGTATTATAGATAACTGTCTCTGGAAAAAACTGCGCTAGTTCAAAGTTGGCAGGGGCGTGCAGGTTGTCAATTGTGAGGCATGCTCACCATGCTGACCGTGCGACCGTGACGAGCCCGCCAATGCCTCAAGAAACAAGATATATCTCAATCCACAATCCGCACGAGTTCCCTCAGCTCATCATTTCTAAGGCTTCCTCATGTTGGTTTTCAAACTCTTCCACTTGGGTACCCCAACTAGTAACTAACATGTGGAAAATCACCATTTCTATACATTATCCATTTCTTAATGGGAACACCCCCTCCCTTCTTAATACGCGTAATGGGTAATAACTAATCTGTGGAAAATCACCATTTCTAGCCATTTCCTAATAGATCTTAATAGAAATGAATATAGGTAATCTTAATAGATCTTTATAGATCTGAATAGATCACAATTATATAAGAACTATTAAGATCTTTTTAAGAGCCGTTTTCCTATTAAATGTGATCTTATATTATAATATGAACGAATAAAGATCTATCTATTATAAGATCTATCTATTGTATTAAGATCTTAGATAATTCAATTACAAGATTATTAATTCATTTATTAAGATCTATCTAAGAACTACTAAGATTATCTATAAGATTACCTATATCTATGATAGATCATCTGAATAGTTCTATAATAGATCACAATCTTAAGATCATCGAACTCAACGGGCCGTGGCTTCCTCTCCTGTATGTCTCCGAGCTCAATCGCTTGGGACCAGCCACTGCGGCCGTCTGACCTGGAGGCCAGGCATCCGGCCGTGGGCACCGGTCAACAAATAATAGATATATGGTATATTTACAAATAGTTGTTTAATATACTGCATATATATATAATATATATATACTATATATATTGGTATATCTATATATATATATATGTGTGTGCCCATACACTTACATACCATAATAGGTTCATACGATATCATCTTATGGGTTCTCATTGGGTTTACCACATGGTTGTGATTCATATAATATAATACAGCTTGTTATGCGTATGTATATTATATAATGTCCAAAAGCACCCAAATCATCCCAAACCCATAGGTCAATGTGCCACATGTTGTCTTTCCACTGAGGTTTTGAACTGAGATGGTACTCTATCTCTCTTCATCACCTTCTCGAAGAGTTGAGCTATGCTAAAGGCTGGGATGGTAATACCTTTCATATCTAACAGCATGGACCTGATCTTGCCATGTCGCGCCCATCCTATTTTGACTCCAGCTGCAGGGGGAGTTCCTGTCAGTCCAGCCCCGCTTTTCGCAGTGAAGCCTGACCGGCAGCTGCCAAAATGCGACCGACTTGTGGGCGGGTTGTGTCACTACATGTTACTTCGAGTTGACCCGTTTGAAGGCGGCATGCTCCTGCCATCTATCTATCTAATCTATCGAATCTATCTAATCCATCTAATCGATCTAATCTATCCAACCTATCTAATCTATCTAATCTATCTAATCTACCTACCTACCTACCTACCTACCCATCCATCCATCCATCCATCCATCCATCCATCCACCCAACCGAACCTACCCTAATCTACCTATCTATCTACCTATCTAGCTATCTATCTACCTATCCATCTATCTACCTACGTGTGTGTGTGTGTGCGTAAATAAATATATACATATATATATATATGTGTGTGTAATCACACATAATTATATATATATATATATGTATATGTATATGTATGTGTGTGTGTATGTGTGTGTAATTGTGTGAACATATATCGTGTGATACTGCATGATACAGCTGGCAGTTCTGGCAGTGGCCAGGTTCGAGACTCAATGCAAAATAATGTAATCAATCTATAATATATATATATACACGCCCCACATCCAGTGCCAGGGAATGGTATCAAGGGGTTGAACGTTACCGTCAGAAAAGGGCACCTGCATTTGTCCAACTGCTCTCTCTGGAGCATTCTTGCACATCTCTTCCAGGTTGATGTTGCTCAGCATGCCTGACAGATCCTTGGCGCTGTCCGCAGGGTGGGTGCCCTGGCAGCCGTCTCGGAATGGCAGTGGCATTCAACAGTCAACCCATCATACTCACCATCTTTCAGGGGGAATGACCAAGAGGATTGCCCCCATCCTCTATGATGCAAACGGTATCCAACACAGCCGGTTCATTTACAAAGACATTTCAATTTAGCTAAGTAGTTATCATCATCATCATCATCATCATCATCATCATCAGAATCATCATCAGCAGCAGCATCAGTCACCGTCATGATCATCCTTCTCCATTATGAGTCAAGTCTCCAGGCCAGTTGCAGCAGCATAGAATCCTTGCCCGAGGCAGTCGGGGTGAACTTACCTACCTTCGAAGAGTTGGAAAGGGAACCCCTGTCGATGCCCATTGTTAACCACGCTTGCCACACTTCACACCATGTTTTGCAGGTTGGATTCACTATATTGATCACTATAAATCAAAAAAATATACTATTAAAAACTATTAGTCACTATTAATCACAATAAGCAAACACAACAAGTGATCCAGGGGCTGCTGGCTTTGATCCCACCTAATTGACGCAGGAAGTTGCAGGCATCTCCAGCTTCGCGCATCATGGCGGGAGACCGCTCCACACTGCGCCGGACGTAGCTTAGCATGGAGTTCCTTGGAACTCCATGGCATCATGGCAGGGTGCCACCGGGAAACACAACAGGGAAATGTGGAAGATGTGGAAGGTGAAAATGAATGTAAAATATACCCTCTGGTTATTTAACATAGCCATGGAAAATTGCCCATTTATAGATGATTTTCCCATTAAAACCTCCATTTATAAGGGATGTTCCATGGCTATGTTAAATAACCAGATGGTAAATGCGACATCCAGCTCGTGATGATTATGATGATTATGAAATGATTATGATGGGACGAAGGAGTAATAAAAAGAATCAGTCTCAACAAGCGTGCACTTCTGCCATGATTAGGCGGCTATGCAAACCCTCTGCATGGGCGTCTTGGCCTGCTTGTCGCGAACACGTAAAATCCATTCACTATCACCATATCTATCACCATTCATCACCCATTTGCCAACAAGATTGGAAGTGCATAGCCATTTCATCTTTGGCTGCGTGACCGCTGGGAGCTGATTGGAAAGGGGGCTTCCATCTTCCTTTACATCTTCTGCAACTCTCGGAATTGATTATTTAACCACCTCTCATCAACAAAATCCCTGAATCTGCCTATAGACAGCCATGAACATCCAAACTAAATCAAACATAAGCATACATTAATATGAAACATTATGAAACATCCATCAACTGGCTGATTTTGTATGATTGCGGGATCCAAACATATCCAAACACCTTTCCAGGGCATCCAAGCGATCCAAGCGACATGCACTCCTCGACCGCTGGGCCGTGGGCGCGCAGGTCCTGGAAGCCTTTGGTGATCACCGTGAGCGAACCAATGCGGAAGGCATCTGCAGGAACCTCACCTCAAATGGCAAGTCATTTATGGCAAGTCACTATGCTTCAAGATATTAAGACTATTTAATAGGATGATATTCATATAATTTGAAATGTATATATATATACACAGTAAATATTATGATATATGGGTCATAGTGTAATGAATTATGATATATTATGATGAATGCTGGGCCATTTGAGGGAAGATGCTGGGACATGTTCTTTGGTACAGCACCCTCCACTTTGGAAGCATAACAGCATAACATAGCATAACCAAATTCTCACAGAAAATTGCTTGGTAGACGGTTTCATGTCTATCAAATCTACCCTCTGGTTATTTAACATAGCCATGGAAAATGGCCCATTTATAGATGGTTTACCTATTAAAAATGGTGATTTTCCATGGCTATGTTAAATAACCAGAGGGTATTTGCTGCCTTCATGCCGGATCAGGAGGAAAATCATCTGCAAATCGGATACCACAGTGACCAACAAGTCGCCAAAACTGATCCGCACAAGAAAGGCCAGGAGGCCGAAGGAAAATCAAACATTTAACTGGGCCTTATTTTATGCAGTAATTATAAGACTGAAAAGAACAACTGAGTCAATTTGTCTAAGATTCATTCCCCAGCCACGTCGCAATCAGAGCATAATATTCTGAAGGGGCACAACTGCCGTGCAGGATGATTTCTATTGATTTCTGATACCAAGATATACCAAGTCGCTCCCATCTCTACAGGTGTAGGAGAAGAGAACCTCCGTGTCTGTCTTCGGGAACTTTGGATCATGGTTGTCCAATAAGCGGGGGATGCCACGACAAAAAGCTTCGAAGAGCTTGGCGTTCCAATGTTTTCGCTTGCTGAAGGCGATCCTCAGCAGTAGACATCCTACTCATCCTACACCTCACAATGCTGGGGGACGAGCTTCACTCTGATCAGTCTGCATTTCATTTGCATCAAATAAGCAGGTACTATCAGATACTATCCAGTTTGTGCGCCCCCCAAACTCAAGGCAACGCAGGCCCAAGGCAACTTGAATGCAAAGCCCAGAGTCATGCTGTTTTGAAAATTGCGAGGCGCCAAAGACCGCAACCGATTTGGACGATAGAGCTCCTGTCGCAGCGAAGCTCCGTCAACGGTACTGTCGGTTCTGTATCCCCCAGTTCCTCTGGACCCGTCTTGAATTGTCTTTCGGAGGTTGCAAAATCCCATGGAAAAATTGTGTAAACCGGGTGGCCATTGCTTCTTCGTCCTGCAAGACTGTTGCAAGACCGTTGCAACTCATCCTTCATGAGAAGATATCACTGAGAACAAGAACCTTCGAACCATTTCGAACCAAAGGTGCAGTCCTGTGCAGAAAGCTCGAAGTATCTATCATGACGGAACTCCAGCTTTGAGAAGTTCCAAACCATGGTGCCTGCAAAATGATCACAGCATCGATCCATCATGTCACGGGAGAGCCAAGGTGGACACGGTGACCCACTGGTTGGTGGTTGACCTACCCCTCTGAAAAATATTATATAGTCAGTTGGGATATGATTATCCCGTTATCCCCAATATATGGAAAAATAAAAAATGTTCCAAACCACCAACCAGACTATATACAGTTCAAAGCTCCCGGCCTAATGAACAACGATCCATGGTGGGAAGCCAGCCCTTGCAGAAGTGCTCGGCCACAGCTTGCAGCAACTCTTCATGATACACTCCTCATCTTCGCCAGCCGGGCCAATCAAAAATGCTGCCTCAAAGGCTAAGAGAAAACAATCAAACATCTTGGTTTGCAACATCTCATCCATAATCATTGATAATCATGCCACATTCACACACCAAGACTGCTGGTATGCTCACAGCTCTTCCCAGTCCTGCACGAGCATAGGTCCAAACGAAATACGTCAGATTGATGGGATGCATCCGCTCCAACCTTTGGCACAGCAAGCGCGTGCACGCCTCGTGCCGCGCAATGCGAGTTGCAGCGACAGGACCCGGCTATGCTGAAGAACACATCCTATTGAAATGGGCCACTCAATTGGGGACAGAATTGCGAGCTGCCATGAAGTGAATTTTTTTTGCCATCCTAATCCAGATATTCTTTGGGTAAAGCACCTGGCCTCAAAGAACTCATCATCGGCAAAAAGCTGGCGACTTGCCTCAGGCAGTGCATAGATTTGGCATCCATGGTTGTGATCATCTCTTGCTGCTGGAGATCTGCCGCAATCTCCATGGGTCTATATGGTATATTGGTATAATATATATATATATGTGTGTGTGTATAATCCTATGGAATATCTGAGACAGCTGGTTGCCGACCACCCATGACAAATATATCAATGCTACGGGAAAACCAATGGCCACTGGGCCACTGGGCCACTGGTATTCCAGGTGCCTCTGTTGGCCCCCATTGGCAAGTCAACCAGCCCTGCTAGTGCCGCCAAGCTGCTTCTGCGTCAGAGCTGAAAAAACTCTTGGAAGCGCCGGAGTCGCGGTTTCTGTCGTTTGTATCTTTCCCTCCAAAAAACCAGAAGCAACGATACTGGTAGTCGTGCCATGACAGGACCCGCGGCAACCAAGTCTCAAACTCATAGCAAGCTCGCTTTGCCAATTCTTCAGCTGTGAAGCCAAAGTCTTCAGCGTGACCTTCGCGCATGATGGATTTCCTGACGCTGCAACTTGCTGGATGAATATCATGGAATACCATGCTTCCAAGAACTGATGGAAAAAATGAAAGATCAACTGATCAACGCAGCTTGATCTTTAGGTCATCCCCTGGCGCGTGCGCACATTTGTATGTTTTGTACATGAAAAAATCTGAGTCCAGCAAGAAAAGACTGTCAATTGGAGCATCATCCCAAACATCAAGTCACTGGTGTTGAAATTCACCATGACAAAAGCAAACATTATTGGTGATATCCCTGTTGCTGGCGGTGTTTTTTAAATCTGTAACTATGCACAATCATGCGCACACAGATCCAGTTTAAGCCGTTTAACCGTTGTTATTGTTGTTGTCCGTTGGATCTTTGTTGGATGTTGCTGTATGTTGCTGCTGGTATATGCTGGTGTATATATGTGCACATCATGATTCTGCAAAACCATGCGCCGAGCTCAGCGGAGCTTCAGTTCGAAAGGTGTGAAGGTCCAAACAGGGCCTTCCTGAAGCAGGTCGCAGCTCAGGTCGACTGCTGACACGGCAGTGGTTCCCACTGCAGGCTGCTCGTAGCTTGTGATCCTCGGGGCGATGCTGGGCAAAGTACCAAGGTTTTCCAGAAGGTGTTTAGAGGTGGAAGGGATCGGGGTATGTACTAAAATTCTTTTGACCTATAAAGGATCTTAAAAGTGACTATAATTACCCATAGGATCCATGTATGGTATATTGATGGTAAATGTTACCATATATAGCATACATGGATCCTATGAGTTATACACATACAAGATCATAAAAGGCTTTACACTTTACACATGGCACTTAAAATTCTGATCGATCCTGCCTGGAATGTCGATCCAAAAGCCGCCAGGGTCGCCTTTTGGGTTTTTCATAATTTTTCCAGGGGATATTTGTTGAATGGTTTCTGGTTTTTCCGAGGGTTTTTCATATTTTTCATAATTAATTCCCCAGAATGACTCAACAATGGCAACTATGGATGATTTTGATTCTCAATCTTGACTCAAGGACCCATCCCCGGAAGAATCCAGTCACAAAGGCATGTGACTGGAAAATGAGCAAAATCAACCAAGGTTCCCGGTTGATGTGTTGTACCAGTAGGACTCGCAGTTCACTTGTGGATGTGCCATACGCTCGACCCACTCGTCGCCCAAAGAACGGGTATTCCGGGAGTTCCAGTCCCAGTACCCTTGGTATTCCTCTTCCGAACCTCCGTCCAGACCTGTTTTGCTGCTTCGAACATAACACTAACCACTCAAATGTTACTATTATACAGAATATCTTCTATTTGATTTGGTTTTTGTTGGGGTGCCAAACCCGAAATCAAATAAAAGATGGCCTGTAAAATAATAGGGGGAATATATTATATCTTAGTTTCTTGAAATATAGCAACCAGGACTAGTTAGAGTAACCACTGAAAAATTAACAAACGTCAAGAACAAAAACAACACATTGTACAGCATTGTACATATGTAGTCAGGAAGCTCATGGCAGGTAGAGTAACTTGTTGGTCAGGATCTACCTCATCTCCAGAGACAAACAAATAGAAGTCCGCAGTAGCACCAGCAATTCGTCCTCACAGGGATGAATGTCTGTCTTAAGCAACCAGGAATCTGCAAGTTTAAAAAAACATAACCTCATTGTGCTGATTGCTGGAGTTTTGCTGAATATTGTACAACCCCACTCAGGGACAAGTCCCAGGAATGACCTATGGAACCTATCGCTTATAGTGACTAAAGTGCTGTGGACATTGGAATGTTCATCCATGCGCTTTGAAGCTCGCATCTCCAGCTTGGGCATTGGTCGGTATGATAAGTGTATGTAACAAGTAAATTGCACTCATCATGTTCAGTGCCCAGTGCCCAGTCACTTGCATTTACCTTTTTAAAGCTTCCCCAAGCCCCCATGGCAATTGTGTCAGGGTCGTTTAGATTCGTTGAGCGTCCTGACACCGGCAGCAGCTTTGTCCGGTTGCCAGAAGTGCCATAGCCACTGGGCTTCTCTCGGAATGCAGCTGAAATCCAGGTGCGTCGCCCGTGTCCCTCAGGCGCCGGCTCGGCTTTCCCTTTCTTTCGCTTGTAATAGGATGACACCTGACCTGCACAATGTTGTGGGCTTGTGGAAAGGGAAAGCATGGGGTCCCAGGAGCACTAAGATGCACTCTCTCTCCATCGCTAAGATGCACTAGCCCAAAGCATCCCGAAGCGTATAACGCACAGAATCAAACAAGTGACAGTTTTGCAAGTTGATTGTCGTTTTCACCATGTTCAAGCAATTGGACCATTTGGAGAAGAGCAAATCAAACCATCACCAAATGGAGCCGATCACCGGCCGCACCAACCAACCAACCACCCGCATCATCCTGGTGATGTCCCCCATTTTCCTGTCGTGCCGCCCCTGGCCTGACCCATCTCCATCTGACAAATAGATCTGGTCCACGTCATCCAATCCTGCAAGAATCTGACCTATAGTATAGCTGTTCCCGCAATATACCCAGAGACTTGTAGAACATCTGCATTTCGGCTACAGTAATGTGGGGCCATGCAAGTTCTACCCTTCCTTTGGTGAGTTTGCTCTCGCAAGCATCTTCTCTTCTCCAAGCACTCTGGTTTGGGTTCCCAGGTCAACAGCAAACTAGCTGGTCTGGTAGGTCCTAAGTTGCTGACAATTCATGATATATTCATGTATCTTATGTTTGGACATAGCCTGCAACCGAAATAGTCACACATCATATGTGTCGGGTTATTGGTCATCCAATTTGATGCATCAAATTGTTGTCGTCTTTCCGGTGACATTGCCAAGACGTGGGATATCATTCTCGCGGAAACAATCAAACATGATGATCATGATGTGCCGGATCAATGTAGATGTTGCCACAGGTAAGTAAGCATAGCATATCATAGCATCAATCCACAGCAATTCCCAGTCTCCTGTGCATGTAGTTTTCGCAGCTGTTTGCAGCATGGGGGAACATCCAGGTCACGCCGCCCACGGCTGATGCGCATTGGTTCAGCAGAACATCCACAAACCGTTTGCTGAATCAAACCTGCAAAGGTTGATTTTATACATTTTTATACATATATTTATAGTTAATTATAATGTATTATAATTAATATAATGTTCTTATTAACTTTGCTCACCTCTGGCTGGAGATATTCTGCTGCACACTTCCGCAGTTCCAGGGGCTTCTGAGCTGATTATTTCATGGCATGATCTTTAATATGCCATTTTTCTGTGAGCTTCGGAAGCCACAGTGGCTGCAGATCTATGGATCCCTCGAAATCCGTGCATCCTTGAAACGCCACCCATTTTTAGTTCCAATGATCATCTCAGGCGACCCATGAAACCCGACAAAAAAAATACAAAAAAGGGAACAGCTTTTCAAGATACTTTAAGTCCAATCATTATCCCATAGGATCCATGTATGCTATATATGGTAACATTTACCATCAATATGCCCCCAATGTTAGCATATATACCATACATGGATCCTATGGGTTATGGATGAATCTTAGCTACGGAATGGTCCATTTCCATCATGTGTGGCCTTGAACTCCCTCCTGGGCTCTCCTGGCAAACATGCGCCACGGCCGCCACCACAAAGCACCGCAGGGCTCCCAAAGTGAAGGGACCAGTGAAGAGGCAAGCGCTGCCCCAAATCACCTGCCCCAAATCCCTGGGAGCTTGAGGAAAATATCGACAGCAATTTTATGGTGGACCGGCATCCAGAAACACACGCAGATCTGCAGACCTATCGAATCTATGGATCTTCCCATGCAGGAGTCCTGCCTGGTGTATAGCTGTGGCAGCATAACCAACCTCATCCAGCCGGACACCAGCCACGGGTTGGCACCAAACACCTTTCTACGGGTTCATAATTGGCCAACCAAACCTTGACCCATTCGACCCTCACAACATCCTTTACAACATGTCAGGGAGAAAAAAATGCAGTCATCTCAATCGCAGTTTGGTTTCTGCCTCTAATTCAACACTGAGCTTGCGACTGCCAGCAGAGTCAGCAACCAAGTTCGACCCTTTTCCGCACGAACTGAGAACTTAAACTTTGGGAGGCCGTGCTGGATCAATGTTCCTCGAGATGGGTAGTTGGGACTGGACCGGTAGTGTTACTTTGTTAGGATCAAAATGGAAAGGACAACCCCTAAGCCTAGGTATGAATAGCAGTTGTAACGGGAAACCAGCATTTTGATATATTTTGAGGAAGGAAGGTCTTATATAATATAAGTGGACCCACTTGATTTACCCAAGGCAAACAACCCACCTTCGAATGCAACTTCGGTGCCGATGCATCCGAATGAATTCCCGCAGCAAACCCAGTTTTTCTTGCCAGACTTGGACTGAAAGAATCATACTATATCAAACGGACCGCTCTTGGTGCTTCAATGGATAAATACCAACATATCATCAAATATCATCAAATAATCATCAACATATCATCAAATATCATCAAATATCATCAAATATCATCAAATATCATCAAATATCATCAAATATCATCAAATATCATCAAATATCAATGGTATCAATGGTTAATGGGCATTGGCGGCCATTGCATGTCATTGCCTTTGTTTTCCACCAGTTGCCGTCTCAGAATGCGACCATATCCACCCTGGAAGCCGTACCATGCCACAAATGCCAGTGGCACCTGTCAGCGGGTCTCAAGCTATGTTGAATCAGTTCAAACCCGCAGGGCGCTATGAGAAGTGTATAGTATATCATATATTATATGTATATAGTGTAATATGTGTATATATATATATATGAAACAATGTATATGATTGTCCATTTGCAATCACCTACATACAGTATATTTCTTTACTTCTGTATAGTATTAGTCATCCAAGATTCCAACAGTTTCCAACATGGAAATCCAGACTTGCGGGTGACTCACCAGTCACACCGCCCGACTGTCACAGGGTTCTGTGGAAAATTTTGCTTGCAATGGCCCAGCAGGTTTGTTACACATTGATTTGTTGACAAATCATCACTCCCAAAACCATGCTGCTGTGGAGCTCAGTCTTCGACAGGGCGTCCGTCAACGATGGCCATGTGTTTTTGAATTCTTGATTGAATTGCTGGAGTGGTACCCTATTTTGAACCTTATCTGCCCTAGCACAGTCATGCTCAAGATATCAACGCTGTCGCCGGTGACGGGGACCTGTGCCTATGCTGGCATCCCCTTGGTTTTTGTCATAGTTGTCTCGCAGAATGTCCCATCACACTTATCGGATCACTTGCAAAAAGGACTTGAACTATTGAGGATATTGCGGTATGAATAGCTCGCAAAATTGCAGGTCTTGGAGGAAATAACTAACTCAATCTCACCTATATAGAAAGATAGGCCCACGACACATGCCCAATTCCGCATATCTCCGACCTGGGCCAGAAGGAAAGCTTCAGTTTCCAGCCTTAGCAGCCAGGCGCTCCTAGATGCGGGCCCTGCATCGGGGCCCCCATCGCCCCGGTGGCCTATATGCATGGTATATCTATCATGATCTCCCCTCTGGTAATTTAACATATAGCTATGGAAAAGGCTCCATTTATTGATGATTTACAATTGATTTACCTTATATCTGTGTACATCTGTGTACCTATATCTATCATGGATCCATTCTAATCATTTCAAAACATGTCAAGTTCCTTAAAGAAATGTTGCTCGCTTTAACCACTTCTTGGCTAAGCTCTCCACGGAACCGGCCTCTCACCCAGCCTCAGAGGAGGCTGACTCTGCTGCTAAGGTCGACCAACACTGGGGGTACAGCTTGAAACTTTGGACTCATTGGCTCGTTGGATTTCAAGAATGCCAGATAGATTGTCAGATGAGATGCTTCTAACACCTTGAGCACATGTACAAATGGAGATGAATCAGCAGTTGGGATCCCAGCAGGCGCACCAGCACACCTTGGAGATGCAAACCATGAGTTGTGCAACTCAATGGGAATCTCAAACATATGGGTATGGGTCAATACCTATACATACCATTTTTAGGGGGATGAACATCCATTTACCAGCTATTTTGATGTTCACCAGGGGGATAGGGTTTTGACACACTGCCATATCAAAACTGTACCAGTAGGACAAATCATGACAAATCAATATGCAGAAATGACACGTAACGACAAGATTGCAAAATTGGTGGCTCAACATCATTCAACATCAATTCCAACTACGACAAATCCTGCCTTTTTTAAGATCCACTCTCCGTACCCTTCCTGCGACCGAAGCACTCACATCCATGATGGCTTTCAACAGAAAGAGAGTGCTGGCGCCCAGAACTGCCAAGCCAAGCATCCTCAGGGGATGAATCCCATTGAAACTCTATTTCCTGCAAGGGTAGCACTGGGTTCACTGGGTTTGGAACCTGAAAGTCCCACCGTTCAAGCGGTCCCGTCCAGCGGCACTGCGCAACACGCTGCAAGACACCTGGTCAACTTTTCATGGGGCACCAGGGATTTTGCACAATTTTAGCACCACCCAACTTCCAAGATTTGGTGTTTGCTGCAGGAACCAAGAAACAGGGGCTATGCAGTTCTGCCTGCAAGGTTGCAGTCAAACCATGTCAAACCCCAGGCAGAAAGACCAACATCCCTGCTTTAACTTGCCTGTTGTCCTTGAACCTTTCAAACAGGCAAGCTTTACAGCCGTCATAATCAATGGAGCCTGAGTGCAGCCCGCTCAGACCGCCGAGGGATTCAGTGGGTGCGGCTGGTGACAGGGAAAAACACTAAACACGGAAAGCAAATTTGGTGTTGATAATTACAAAATATTAATTACAAACATCCATGACAAAATAAAAAGATGCGCGTGTATTCACTTGGTGTCGCGCCAAAGAAAGTGCAACATGCATCCAGGTGCTGTCGTTTCCTGTAATTTGAGTACCACACCACGGTAAAATCCGCAAAGCGTGCGGTGGCCACCATGCGCCCAACCTGACGCTTCAATGTGCTGGCTAAAGCATGCAAACTTCGTGGCATGGCACTGCCAACCTACTTCCCCATGCCATGGCTAGCTGAAGTTATGCAGCATGACCTCCGCGTACTAATCGCTTCTTAAGCAGCCGCAACTCGCTTACACTGCCTGGTGTGAGACTGACCCCTGCCCTACAACATCCCTGCATCTGAGTTGACAGTCTGGCGGTTGCCTGGAAAGCGCTCCATGTACCGTAGCCCCATGCAGCTCTTCCCCAATTCGTCTGGCGTCAAAGTGGCGATATGGTGACTTGAGGCCAGGGGGTAGGTACGAAAGCTAGCAGGACTCTATACTAATGTTGTACCGGAGACTGCGCAGCTGCGAGGGTAAACTGATAAAAATTGATAAAACTTATGACGATGATGGTGGGTAGGAATGAACTTGATGATAATGCTGATGACGATGAAGATGACGATGAAGATGAAGATGAAGATGATGATGATGATGACGACTATGACGACGATGACGATGATGACGACGATGACGACGACGACGGCGACGACAACAATGATGATGAGAATGCTCGAGAGGAAGATGAAAATTAAGAAGGCAAAGATAAAGACGTAGAGTAGAAACCTGTACCAGCCCCAAAATCACCGGATGATGGTGATGCAAATGCTGACGATGAAATGCTGAAATGAATTATTGAGATTATGACAACCCATGGTCCAGGGGCAGGTACAGGGGGCCATCTAAGTAGGATCGAGGGGTCAGGGGGCAGGTACGGGCAACATCCAAGAAGGGTTGAGGGGTCCAGGGGGGACCAGAGAGGGGGATTGAATCCGGGCCGGCCAGGGGGTGGGGGGAGGGCAAGCTAGCTTTCGTAATGAGCTCAAGAGACCCATGAGACTCTTCAGGAACCGAAGGGAACCTGATTCCGAACTGATGGGATGATCGCCTACCGCATCTCATGGCTGAAAGGACTCCCCTCGGGGATAATCAACCACAAACGTGAGCTGCAAGCGGGTCATTGTGATTATATAATGAGGGGCAACTTGGCAACTGGGGTCATGTCATTCTTCCGTTTCAACAATTTTCAACACCTGTGCCCATCACCGCCCCGACCTTCACCGTGGCAGCATAACCTGGTCATGTTGAGCTACAGCGAGGTGCCCCGAATCTCAGAAGAACATGCATGCAGGAGCCACATACATAGTGTTATAGGCAGTTATAGGGTCAAAATATATGTCACAT
The DNA here is from genome assembly GCA_947184155.2 of Cladocopium goreaui. Classification (NCBI taxonomy): domain Eukaryota; class Dinophyceae; order Suessiales; family Symbiodiniaceae; genus Cladocopium; species Cladocopium goreaui. The sequence continues at coordinate 13,079 of CAMXCT020000994.1, read as the reverse complement.
GAGGCATCATGAGGCATCCTCATATACTTCACATTTTGCTTGGTTTTGGTCGAAATACGATTCACAGCCACGGCCTTCACCTTTGTTGGCAACCAAGGTGGACGGTCGTAACGACGGATATCCACCATCTGGGCCATGGCCGGAGCCAGAGATCACGCGATCTTGACGGTGATGATGAACTTTTCATCAAGTTAGAATAATGATATGACAATGGATGTAACAAGATTAAAAATATAGAATATACACAATGAATAACTACATTGATACTACATGGTACTACCACATTCTAATATACTATAGATATACCACATTGATACTACATGGTACTACCATATTCTAATATACCATAGATATACCACATTGATACTACATGGTACTACCACATTCTAATATACTATAGATATACCACATTGGTACTACATGGTACTACCACATTCTAATATACTATAGATATACCACATTGGTACTACATGGTACTACCATATTCTAATATACTATAGTACTATAGATAATGAGTGGATGTGCAACACGGCTCGCGAAATCGGAGCAGCCACTCAGCCACTCTGCCAGAGTGGCTGGACCAGCCACTCAGCCACTCAGCCACTCTGGCAGAGTGGCTGGAGCAGCCACTCAGCCACTCAGCCACTCTGGCAGAGCGGCTGGACCAGCCACTCAGCCACTCAGCCACTCTGAGTGACTGAGTGGCTGCTCCAGCCACTCTGGCAGAGCGGCTGAGTGGCTGAGTGGCTGCACCAAGCCACTCTGGCAGAATGTCTCAGTGGGTGAATAGCTAGTGCAGCTTAGCCAATGGAGACTAAGCAGTATTACCCAGACCTAATTTTTCTTAGGTCTGGGTAATTTTTTAAGTGAGGTGTGAAGCTAATTTATTGTTTCTTCCTTTCTCTTGTAGGGAACGGGGGCATATATTCTTATGGATTGAATGGAATTTTATGCAAACATTTGTGTTAAAGGGTTGTGAGAAAGAAGTCATGTGCAACTTAGCCAATAGAGTGTAAGCAGTATTATCCAGACCTAATTTTTCTTAGGTCTGGGTAGTTTTTTGAGTGAGCTTTGAAGCTAATTTAGGGTTTCTTCCTTTATCTTGTAGGGAACGGGGGTATATATTCTTATGGATTGAATGGAATTTTATGCAAGCATTTGTGTTAAAGGGTTGTGAGAAAGAAGTCATGTGCAACTTAGCCAATAGAGTGTAAGCAGTATTACCCAGACCTAATTTTTCTTAGGTCTGGGTAATTTTTTAAGTGAGGTTTGAAGCTAATTTAGAGTTTCTTCCTTTATCTTGTAGGGAACGGGGGCATATATTCTTATGGATTGAATGGAATTTTATGCAAACATTTGTGTTAAAGGGTTGTGAGAAAGAAGTCATGTGCAGCTTAGCTAATAAAGTGTAAGCAGTATTACCCAGACTTAATTTTGCTTAGGTCTGGGTATTTTTTTAAGTGCGGTTTGAAGCTAATTTAGGGTTTTTTCCTTTATCTTGTAGGGAACGGGGGCATATATTCTTATGGATTGAATGGAATTTTATGCAAACATTTGTGTTAAAGGGTTGTGAGAAAGAAGTCATGTGCAGCTTAGCCAATGGAGACTAAGCAGCATTACCCAGACCTAACTGTTCTTAGGTCTGGGTAGTTTTTTGAGTGAGGTTTTATGTTAATTTAGGGTTTCTTCCTTTATCTTGTAGGGAACGGGGGCATATATTCTTATGGATTGAATGGAATTTTATGCAAACATCTGTGTTAAAGGGTTGTAAGAAAAAAATTATTAGTCACTTGTGTTAAAGGGGTTCGCTCTGTGGGTCTCTGCGGATCATTATAGCGAAAGGAAGGATACATTTGAGTATAGTTTTAATCTTTTTTATATATGCATGTTTTTATATATATACATATATATGAATATATTATTACTTCTCTATCGCTTTGAACAGTTATGGTCACTTCATTGTGTGCTATGGATTGTTATTACATGGTCGAGCTAGTTTAACAATTTGTGTACAAAATGGTGAGGGTCTATGTTGCAAATTTGATGCAAATTGTTAGTGGTTAGTGTCATTACCGGGCACACCTCTTCAGCTGGTAATTGTTGAATCAAAAAAACAATCGGGATGCATTCAGCTTTAGAATTAAGAAAAGAATCGAAAGTATCTTCGCTTCCATCGTTCCCTCTCTTTCTGGGGGACTTTCGTTTATCTGACGGCTGACCTTCGACTTAATACTTTGCCAGAAAACTACTAGCAAATAAATTCACATGCGATATGTTTTGCAAAAAGGTTGATAGATCTTTGAACCAATGGGAACGATTTATAGTTGGGTTTACCATATCATATTTTATGGATTTTGGCTTTAGTAACTTGGCGTAGATTCGAAGCGTATCGACCTTGTTGCCATCTCCTGCTCAACCCCAAATCTCCTTAGTGAATTTGGATGAACAATTCAAAGATGCCGTTTTGCACTGATTTTTTTGAAGATCAAATGTTGACGGCTGCAGTATGCATGGAACAGCTGCGATCTAGGGGATACAGTACCATTGGCCAACAGTAGCAATGTTGAGGCTGGTTCTTGGCAGTTTCGGACTGGTGGTGTAGAACACATTTCAAGAACATAAGCAATTCACAAACAATGCCAAATAGCTTCTGGTGCTTGCATAACGGACTTAGGAACTATTGTTAATCCGTTCCCACCAGGTGCTGCCGTACACAGCGCTGAAGACAGCAGCGCGTCCGGCATGCAATGACGGACGAAAGGATAAAAGTAAAAGTAGTGGTGTTCTCAACAAATGAATTCCTTGTGCAAAGCATTGTCGGCATCACATTGACCGAAAGATCAATTATGATGATTTTGTGTTCAACGTGTATACGTATGGATATATTTATTTGCATTGGCCAAAACTATTGACAAGAAAATGGTAGAGTTCGAATGTAGTTTGGTTCATAGCGTGTTGAAACACTACATACAAATAACTAACATTATCGCGAAACCGAGCCAGCAAAGAATATAAATTCAGATGCAATGTGTGCAGAGATTTTTTTTACGGGGCTTAAGTTACGTATGTATCGAAAAAACTTTTCCATACAGCTACAGTAATCTGCTACCAGTGAAGGAAGTTTGTTAATTATCCATCCTGGCCACTCAGCCACTCAGCCACTCTAACAGAGTGGCTGGACCAGCCACTCAGCCACTCTGCCAGAGCGGCTGAACCAGCCACTCAGCCACTCTGCCAGAGTGGCTGGACCAGCCACTCAGCCACTCAGCCACTCTCCCAAAGTGGCTGGACCAGCCACTCAGCCACTCAGCGAGTGGCCACTCTGCCAGAGGGCTGAACCAGCCACTCAGCCACTCAGCCACTCTGCCAGAGTGGCTGGACCAGCCACTCAGCCACTCAGCCACTCTCCCAGAGTGGCTGGACCAGCCACTCAGCCACTCAGCCACTCCAGCCACTCAGCCACTCAGCCACTGTGCCAGAGTGGCTGGACGAGCCACTCAGCCACTCAGCCACTTTGTGAGAGTGGCTGGACCAGCCACTCAGCCACTTTGTGAGAGTGGCTGGTCCAGCCACTCTGGCAGAGTGGCTGAGTGGCTGGGGTGATAATTTCCGCCATTGCGCGTTCAATCGATAGATCACATTGATACTATATGGTGCTACCATATTCTAATATACTATAGAATGATATTGAATGGTTGAAAGATGTTCAATCACCCTACCACCGACCATGTGTCATCTGTGCTGGGTTCCGGGCCTGAGAAAAAATCTTCTGCGGCAACCTGTTGCCTGACAAATCCACCATCCCCTCGCAATACGATGTGGGTTGTCCCCGTACTACAGGGAAGTACAATAGGATTCAATATTATTTAATCAGATTTATATAACAATTCAATACAATTAAGATACACTACTTTATCAGCTACAATGAAACAAATGACATTTGTTTAGCATTTCATAAAGCTCACTTGCACCGGCTTGATAACTCAGACTTGCATAGACTTGCCAGATTCATTGAAGTCTTGAGTAGCCAAGCTAATTGAGGCTGGTATAGGCTGGTCGGAGGTCTCAGCAGCTCTCAACAACGGGAACGCAGCCACCGGGATAGCATGGCTATGGAATGAGAAAGCACCAATCGTTTAACATCTCCGCCCGGCCCGGCCGCATCCCAAAGCAACAACACTTGGCCACTTCTGCCTGTAGCCTCTTCCAACATGTTGCCGGCCTTCCACACTGCAGCAAAGAAGACGAGCTCAATCGATCTTAAATTCTTAACCTGTCATAACCTGTCGATCTTAACAGGTCAATTTCCTTACCAAAGTTTTGACCCATCTCTTTCAGCTGAGAGCGTAGGCCAACAAGCCGACATAAGCCGACTCCACAGGGAACTCGTGGAAATGCCACACCTCCGGTAAAAATGGTGCTTTGAGCTGGAGAAATAGGCCTCGGTCACAAGTGGAATGAAACAACTCTCAGCCCCAGCAGTGGCCTTGAAATCATGGGCTTCCCCTGGAAAAAACAGCCCTTCCCATTCGGAAGCGAGGCCCAAGCCGGGCAAAGCTTAATGGACTTCGGCTCTGCCAGCCGAGCAAAAGCACTAAAAGCCTCAGGTTTCTGCCCGACTGAGCAACCCATGGCAGACCGGAAACAAAGTTGACCCAGCTCAGTTCATCTCAGTTCCCAGCCAGCAAAATCTGAAACTGGCACAGGACACAGGCTAAAGCCGCTCGACAAACGTAGCAGTTTGGTTGGAAACAAAATGTCAGTGCCAAAAAACATGTGGTCCACATTGGTCCGCAGTGTATGATGGCCGGGAAGAGGATGGAAAAGGAAGGTCACAACTCAGCACAGTTCCTCAACCAGCCTGGAGCGTTTCATGGAAGACTGGGGCATGGTGCCATGATCGCCCATGGGTATGCACGCAGCCGTCTCTTGTGGCACTTGCACTTGCAGATTTTCTGCTCTGAAGTGGACACCACTTGGGATGTTTCAAAACAAATAAGTATAGTGAAACTGATTCAACTGATCCAAATCGTTTTCAACAGGTGAAAAGAGGTCGGGAATTTGTGCCCACTTTTCTTGGTGGCCATTAGCCTGCCCGAGCCACTTTACTTTCCGAGCCAATATGCCATATGCCATCACCCAACCTGGTCTCAACTGGCATCAACCATGATCTCGCTGTAGTTCTTAGCCAGAACGGCAAGTATAAAATTATATTCTCTGCTGGATGTTGCACGCTTCGCACTCATTTCTCCGCCATGTGCCGTTTTGGATCCGGCTGGGCAACAGGTTTGATTGCATTTACATAACTATCATAACTCAAGCCACAGCTGATTCCGTGTGGCATGTGGCCACATTGTGTTTTGGATGTCACCGAAACATGTGGCCGAAACGGGTGAACCAAATCAAACCTGCAGCACATCAGTTGACTATCCTCAGTTTGCGCAGACCCTGTATCGGATGCCATTCATGCCGACACTGCGCATTCTTTTCCGCCAGACAACAAGCGCGAGATGAAGGGATGCATACATCCACAGCCAGCCATCACCGTGACACTGTCGTTGGTTGAGTGAATCAAATGCTTTCATGGTCATGGGACATGACTGGTCAGCCACACGCTGGAAACTGTTGGCATCGTCAGTATTTTCGACTGATCAGCATTTTGTTTCCTTTGGTTCTTATTCTCGATTTGCAGGGCGTACTATACCCCAATAGGTCAACAATACATAATGTTGCATAGAATTCTGTTGATCTAGTTATTCTACAAGTTTGATTAATTGCGGATGTAGCTGGCCATGTTCATTTTCACATATGTTCACCCACATCTTTGCACTTTCGCTGTCGGCTTCGGGCGAAGCCGAGCTCCTGAGCTCCGACTCTGTGAAACAACAGCGCTGCTTGGTCGACGGAGCACGAGCTCCCGAAAGGATGCCTAACTCATGGACTTAGGTGGTTGAGGCAGTTGAGGCAGTAATGTAATGTCAGTTAAGATCATCCCTACAAGTAATCTAGGCTAATTACTAGGGGCCGGTCAAAGAGGTCAAAAAATGATGTACAGCAACTCCCAGAAATTACAGATTGGTGGGGGGTCAAGAAGATTTAAGATCATCATGCGATCCTTGTGGTGGAAAGGAGTGTTATGGAATGGTTTGACTCTGGATGAATGACAACAAGATGCATCGGTTTGTCCGCCTGTTTGAAACCACTAACCAAATACTGAGATTGAATGTGAACTTTCATAGGGCCTAGGGCAATCCTTTTGCCTAATATGAAGTACTCCTCAGAAGGGACCCCTAAGTAAAAGCGAATGTGTATGTAGCTCCTTTGTCGTGAAACTAAATCATCTTGTACAACAATAATTTGAAGAGGGGAATAGAGCTTAATATATTTTCACTCCCAATGTTTGATGCAAACGGTGTTGTTCATGCCCCTCAAGGTAGTAAAGGCTGCAGCTATGTCCATGAGTCTGGCCTCTACAATTCCACTGTAAAACTGGTTCCACTTGACTGTGCCAACTGTGGTGCAAAACGGCTTTTGATCTAATTAAGCTATATCAATCTATATACCCTCTGGTTATTTAACATAGCCATGGAAAATCACCAGTTTTAAGAGGTAAACCTCTATAAATGCGCTATTTCCCATGGCTATGTTAGTCATAACCAGAGGGTATATTAATCTAATATTTGGTCGAAACAAATGCGAGTGCATCGGACCGGAGAATCTCACATCTGTTGATTTGGCCCCTGAATGCACTTGATTCATATCGGTTGGTGACCATGCATCTACAGTGACAGCTGACACATGCCCTAATCACTAATCCTACTTCCGCATGGCTCCACTCTGTCTATTGAAGTCACGTCTAAGTCGTGCCTATGCGGCATAGCATGACTGCCAGGCCTTCATTTTCATTGATGTCAACATCCTTTTCATGACAATACAATAATCATATGGTCAGTGAAACAGTCAAATCTTCATTTTCTCAATGGCCGTTTTGCTGGAGACTGTACAGGTGTCAGAAAGGACCGAGCATCTGCCAAGTAAGGTGCCCCAATGAGCAACGGCCCAGCAGGGGGGCTGTGAGCGGGTTGAACCTAGGCTGTCCAGGGGGCGCGCAGTGGGCTGCATGTGGAAACGCATAGCCAGTGTACTTGCCATGATCATGATACCGCAAATCACCTCAATATATCAAGTTTCCGCAAGGAACATCACAGGAACATCATGTAAGCTATGTAAGGTGATATGATGTGCGGAAGGGTCATCACCATTTTGCCATGTCACGTGGCGCCAGTTGGGTTAGATGAGATCTGCCACGGATCCACTCAGAAAACTGAAGACCAGCTTGAGGTTCTCGTGAGGCAAAGCCTGGACTGTTTAAGGCTCATCCATCCTGATCGTGGTATATCCATGTACCCTCTGGTAATTTAACATAGCTATTGAAAATGGCCATTTATAGTGGATTTTCCCATTGAAAATGGTGATTTTCCATAGTTTTTTGTTTACCAGAGGGTATATCCTGGTATCTGATGATTATTCCTGGCAGTGAAAACTGCCAAAGAAAACTCCATGGCATCATCATGGGTCTGTTTAATGGCTTGCTCTCTTGGACTTCTGGCACCTCACTATGAGGGTAATCATGGTATCCCTGCCACTTTTCTGTGCGGCTGGTATCTTTTGGTTCGCAACCGTGAAGTCTCCTCTCGATACAACATATACAAAACATGCACGCCTATGCCAAACTGAAACTACCTTGAATACGTTGGTTGCCGTTTGTTCTTTCCACCTCCTTCACTCCTTGCACTCGGCTCCAAGCCACGCTAATACCTCGAACAGTCTGCCGCACCAGGCGGGTGAGCCCAGTCTGAAGTCGCAACAAGATCTGCCGCGGCTGGTTGTCGTCGCCCAGGTGCCCGCCGTCGACCCAGAGTTCTTCCCCGACAGCGCAACGAGAAACCCATCCAGCAGCATTGCCGCGCCACAGACCCTGAGGGACCACTGGCGCCGTCTTCCATTCGCGGCGCTCAAGATCGAACCTGAGAGGCCCGGAGGTGGATCACCTAAATCCAAGTGTCGACTTTTTTTGGCTGGCAATTGAGGTAAACAAAACATCAGTGTTGCATGTTTATTAGCATCTATATTGTATAATATATATATATATATATACGATATTATATGATATAACCTAATACGATCTAAACATTATATATATTAAATTATATATTGTACATATACATATATACACACATATATATATATATATATAGATAATTATAAATATATCGATATAGATATATACAAGTAGTATGTGTGTGTGTGTTTCTGCATGTTAGCTTCCGGTTTCTGGACACATCTTTATCCAAAGCACACATAGAGGCCATATCTTTTTGGCGCTGCGTTGCCTCTGGCTGCACCCAATACCAGGAGCTTCATCTGGTGCAGGGCCAAGATACTTCGGCAAGACTTCACCTCGTGGCTGCGAGACCATCATGCAGGTTCACCTACCAGATCGGATTTCCCAACCTTGGTCAGTGATGTTTTGCCTCGGGAAAAGGACCACATCAATCCATATTCATAGCAAACACAAGCGAATAATGGGGTGCTGCAATACATCCCACCCGATCATCATCCACTACCATTATCAATCATTATCCATCATCTTCAGGTCTTCTATCCCATTCTATCAGTTGTCAAATGGCCATCATTTCCCATCCCTCATCACTTCCCCCATCCCCACCCGGAAGTGCTGCTCCCTCAGCCCCAACTCCACTGGTGGCGCTGTTCCACAGACTGGGCGGAGTTCCTGCCAGCTGAAGTGACGAAGGTCGAGGCTCCAAACGTCGTTGAACTGCCTGTGACTGGGAGATGGGTGGGTGGCGGATAGACCCCCCCGTTGAAGATATTTGAAGATGAAGCATACTCTCAAAATGAACAATCCGCATACACCATGTCTATATGCGATAATCATCGACAATTTATATAATCCATTTCATCACCAAGTGCCACTTGCCAGTGGGTCTTCAACCTCTGCACTTGGAGAACTGGGTCTTGCAACCTTCCATGAAACATTGAAGACTGGACCGTGCTGTGAAGGCGCCTAGTAGCATTGGCACCACCATAGACCACCATTTGATCTCCTTGAACGAAGCTCGGGAGATTCGGTGCCAGACTAGGGGAGCGTGACGGTGTTAGTAGGGCAGTTTAAAGGGCCTGGGGGATGGCAAACTTGTCCCAAAAACCAATGCGATCATGGGATCATCTTCCATGAAGAAAGGCTGCCAACACCTATGAAACCTACCAAGAATGCGCATGTTGTTGTCTCAAGTTTTGGAACATTTTGGAACTTCAAAATCCATCATACATCATGTTCCTCACTAAATGAGTGGACAAACCCATTTGTGCCTCCATGAAACCGTGGCATTCCAAGGTGGTTGCAACCCATTGGAAAGAGGGTGTCTTCCAGCCAAAGAATTGGGTTTGATGACGTTGATGGCAGTTAAGCAACCGCAAGTATCTGGTTATAGTATTAGTTATAGTATCTTATAGTCATTGCAACTCCCATAAAACATATTATACTCTAAATCATTCGGGATCATTCTGCCAGGGCAAACATATTTGTGGAAGCAACAGCCTGGCAGCCAGGAATGGATCGTCCTTTCAAAAACAGCCCCTGCCCGTCGCATTGGTGCAGGACAGTGTCCTACTAAAACAGCACAATGCTGTGCCCTGGCTGCAGGCGCTATGCCTTTCACAGGCACCGGCACCCAGCCTGGGAGATGGCCATTGGGAATCAGGGCCGATACATCGCTGGAGGCAAAATATATCAAATCGTACTGGATATGTTACATTATGTTATAATATATATATATATATGTGGGGGTTGTCCTAAATTACTGTTCCCACAAAGGCCTCTTGGGCCGAGCTTGCGCCAACCTTGCGCGTTTCTTGCGCGACCACACGCCCGGATCACTTTCATCATTTCAGTTGTTTTTCATCATTATTCTCGTACTTGTTTTCGAATGTTAAATATTTAGTATTCACTTAGTATTTCGTACTGGGAAGTAGTTTGTGCAAGCTTTGTAGTACACAGTAGTACTGGGAAGTAGTTTGTGCAAGCTTTGTAGTACACAGTAGTACTGGGAAGTAGTTTGTGCAAGCCTTGTAGTACAAAGTAGTACTGGGAAGTGCTTTGTGCAAGCTTTGTAGTACACAGTAGTACTGGGAAGTGCTTTGTGCAAGCTTTGTAGTACAAGTAGTACTGGGAAGTAGTTGTTGCAAGCTTTGTAGTACACAGTAGTACTGGGAAGCTTTGCAAGCCTTGTAGTACAAAGTAGTACTGGGAAGTGCTTTGTGCAAGCTTTGTAGTACACAGTAGTACTGGGAAGTAGTTTGTGCGAGCTTTGTAGTACACAGTAGTACTGCGAACGACTTTGTGCAAGCTTTGTGTACACAGTAGTACTGGGAACGACTTTGTGCAAGCTTTGTAGTACACAGTAGTACTGGGAACGATTTTGTGCAAGCTTTGTAGTACACAGTAGTACTGGGAAGTGCTTTGTGCAAGCTTTGTAGTACACAGTAGTACTGGGAAGTAGTACTGGGAAGTAGCTCTGCACGGGTTGAACTTCTGTGGTTTCAGAGCGGTTTCAGAGTGGTTTCAGACCCCTTCGGGGTGTCTAGCTGACCTTGATGAAAAGAACAATTTACAGACAGAAAAGACTTGAACACAACATACAAGGAAATACATTTAAAGAGCAGACAGATAGATAGATAGATAGATAGATAGATAGATAGATAGATAGATAGAGATAAAGCAGCCAACGCGGTCCGGAAGACATGCAGCAGCAGCCCGGAGATGGTGAGCAGGAAGGTGTTTCAGAGTGGTTTCAGACCTCTTTTGGGCTTGTTTTTTGGGTACCCCCAGCTTTGGGAGATGAAAAAGAAAGAGAAAAGGTAGAGAAAGAGAGAGAGAGAGACAGAGAGAGGAAGAGGGAAAGAGAGAGAGAGAGATAGAGAGAGATAGAGAGAGAGAGGAAGATGGAAGATGGAGACAAACAGAAGGCGAGAGAGAGAGAGAGAGAGGAAGAGGGAGAGGAGAGAGAGAGAGAGAGAGCGTTGTAAATGGTGAGCAGCAGGGAGTTTCAAAGTGGTTTCAGACCTCTTTTTGTCCGTAGGCTACCTCAGCTTTGGAGAAAAAACAGGAAAGAACGGGAAAAGAAAGAAGAGAAGGGAGAAAGAGACAGAGAGAAAGAAGAAGTCTTGAGACGGGGAGCAGGAAGATGTGTCGAACTGGTTTCAGACCTCTTTTGGGGCCGGTTATGGGGCTACCTAGTTCTTAAGACATCCAAAAGAAGGGGCTCAAAACAGATTGTACTTGAAACACATGCGGTCCGGAAAGACGTGCAACGGTCCGGAAAAGCAAGCACCCAAAACGTACTCTAATCGTAGCGATTGCGGTCCGGAAAGGCATGCAGCGGTCCGGAAAAGCGAGCACTCAAAACGCACTCTAATTGTAGACATTGCGGCCCGGAAAGACATGCAGCGGTCCGGAAAAGCAAGCACCCATTACTCTAATTGTAGACATTGCGGCCCGGAAAGCCATGCAGCGGTCCGGAAAAGCAAGCGCCCAAAACGTACTCTAATTGTAGATATCGCGGTCCGGAAAGACCTGCAGCGGTCCGGAAAAGCAAGCACCCAAAACGTACTCTAATTGTAGCCATTGTGGTCCGGAAAGACCTGCAGCGGTCCGGAAAAGCAAGCACCCAAAACGTACTCTAATTGTAGCCATTGTGGTCCGGAAAGACCTGTAGCGGTCCGGAAAAGGAAGCACCCAAAACGTACTCTAATTGTAGACATTATGGTCCGGAAAGACATGCAGCGGTCCGGAAAAGCAAGGACTCAAAACGTACTCTAATTGTAGCCATTGTGGTCCGGAAAGACCTGTAGCGGTCCGGAAAAGCAAGCACCCAAAAAGTACTCTAATTGTAGATATCGCGGTCCGGAAAGACGTGCAGCGGTCCGGAAAAGCAAGCACCTAAGACATTACGGTCCGGAAAGACATGCAGCGGTCGGGAAAAGAGGATAGCACGAGACAGAGATGGAGACAAACAGAAGGCGAGAGAGAGACAGAGAGACAGAGAGACAGAGAGACAGAGAGACAGAGAGAGAGGAAGAGGGAGAGGAGAGAGAGAGCGTTGTAAATGGTGAGCAGCGGGTGGTTTCAGAGTACGTTTTGGGTGCTTGCTTTTCCGGACCGCTGCACGTCTTTCCGGACCGCAATATCTACAATTAGAGTACTTTTTGGGTGCTTGCTTTTCCGGACCGCTGCAGGTCTTTCCGGACCACAATGGCTACAATTAGAGTACGTTTTGGGTGCTTGCTTTTCCGGACCGCTGCAGGTCTTTCCGGACCACAATGGCTACAATTAGAGTACGTTTTGGGTGCTTGCTTTTCCGGACCGCTGCAGGTCTTTCCGGACCGCGATATCTACAATTAGAGTACTTTTTGGGTGCTTGCTTTTCCGGACCGAAGCAGGTCTTTCCGGACCACAATGGCTACAGTAGAGTACTTTTTGGGTGCTTCCTTTTCCGGACCGCTGCAAGTCTTTCCGGACCACAATGGCTACAATTAGAGTACGTTTTGGGTGCTTGCTTTTCCGGACCGCTGCATGTCTTTCCGGACCATAATGTCTGCAATTAGAGTACGTTTTGGGTGCTTACTTTTCCGGACCGCTGCACGTCTTTCCGGACCACAATATCTACAATTAGAGTACGTTTTAGGTGCTTGCTTTTCCGGACCGCTGCAGGTCTTTCCGGACCGCGATATCTACAATTAGAGTGTGTTTTGAGTGCTCGCTTTTCCGGACCGCTGCATGGCTTTCCGGGCCGCAATGTCTACAATTAGAGTACGTTTTGGGTGCTTGCTTTTCCGGACCGCTGCATGTCTTTCCGGGCCGCAATGTCTACAATTAGAGTACGGTTTGGGTGCTTGCTTTTCCGGACCGCTGCTCATCTTTCCGGACCGCAATGTCTACAATTAGAGTGCGTTTTGGGTGCTCGCTTTTCCGGACCGCTGCATGCCTTTCCGGACCG